>CM060377.1:176304670-176829500 GCA_030545235.1 Helianthus tuberosus
AAAGTCCCATATCTGCTGTGAGAAGGGCCGCATGATATGAAAAGATGGGTGTGCCGTTTCGTCCCCTTCACTACATATTCTACACACGACTGATGGAATTTGGACATTTCGCCGCCGCAAGTCAATTGCCGTAGGCAATCGGTCCAAAACAACCCGCCATGTGAGGAAATTTACCTTCAAGGGGACCCACCCATTCCATACGAAATCGATCCCCGTATCAGAAAACGCCGCCTTTTCAATAAGCCTTTTGACGCTACGGACAGTAAAAATGCCGGATGAATCTGGCTTCCATTTCCACCCGTCATCACCCGCTCCAAAAGAAAATGACTGCACAGCTGATACTAGGCTGCCCAGCTCTGTTATTTCAGCCTGTTCCATCGGATTTCTGGACCATTCAAAGTTTAACACAACTTCCCCACTCTCATTCGTGACCCGGTCAGCGATGCAAACGCTTTTATTTCTTTCCAGCAAGTAAATGTTGGGGAATTTAATACATAAAGGAGCTTCACCAAGCCATACCTCCTTCCAGAATGCTATTTTCCTATCACGACCCGGAACCCCTTGAAAAAGTTCCAATAAATTCACTCCTAATTGCGCCAGATCTAAAGAGATATTCACAATTTGCTTCCATGGTCCCGGGTGCGGCCAACTTAACCGGAATAAAATTCCAGTTCCTTGAATTATGATGTAGGCTCCATATTACTTTTCTCCATAAACTCTCGCGATCCACTTTAAACCGCCACCACCACTTGGCTAACATTGCAACATTTGCGTCACGTAGCGACCCAAACCCCAATCCCCCGTAATTCTTTGGCGCCATAACGGTTTTCCAAGCCACCCAATTCATCTTTGCTTGCTCCGGAGTGGCTCCCCACAAGAACTCCCTCCGAAGCCTTTCCAACTTTTTATCACTTGGAGCGGGGCCTTGTAGAGAGAGAAATAATAAGTGGGAAGAGCATTTAAAACCGATCTAACCAATGTAATTCTGCCTCCAAACGAAAGAGTGGAAGCCTTCCAAAGCGCAAGCCTCTTCTTGAAAATATCGACCACCGATTCCCAATGCTTTACTAAGTTCATATTGGCCCCAACTTGCAACCCCAAATGTTTAAATGGAAACGATCCGGTTTTGCATCGTAAGACTTCCGCCATTTCATTAACCTGATCTTGATCCACCCCGACCCCATAAATGCTACTCTTAGCAAGATTCACCCTCAACCCCGATGCTAAGTAGAAACATCTCAAGATTCGATTCAAGTTTAAAGCATTTTGTGTAGACCATTCACCAATAAATATTACATCATCAGCGTATAGAAAATGTGATAGGGCCGGACCATTGAAGGGGACCGATATTCCCCGGTATAAACCTAAGGAGCATGCTTTTTTCATGACTCCCGTTAGCGCTTCCATTGCCAAAATGAACAAGAAAGGCGACAAAGGATCCTCTTGCCTCAAACCCCTATAGCATTGAAATTCTTGGGTAGGGGACCCATTAACTAGAACCGAAGCCCTAGCGGTCGATACTATGGCCATAATCCAACTCCTCCATTTCAAAGGAAAATTCATTTGTACAAGAATAGAGTTTAGAAATCCCCAATTCAACGAATCATATGCTTTTTCAATATCTACCTTAAAAATTAACCCGTTCTTTTTGCACCGCTTCATCCATGGAATCATCTCATTTAAAATCAAGGGGCCATCAAGAATGCTTCTATTGGCTAGGAAACCCGATTGTTCCTCTGAAATAAGGCCATGAATAACCATCTTTAATCTATTCACCAACACTTTTGACACCACTTTATTTATACATCCTATCAAGCTAATCGGCCTATACTCCTCAAGATCCCCGGTGTCATTCTTCTTAGGAATCAAGGCTATAAAAGAAGAGGTGCACCCATTACTAAATGAACCTTTCCAATAAAATTCTTCAAATAGCTTCACGAAGTTGTCTTGCAAAAGATTCCAACACTTTTTAATAAAATGAAAGTTGATACCATCTGGGCCTGGCGCCCTATCTCCTTCACACTCCCACACCGCTTGTTTGATTTCCACAACTGAAAATGGAGTAACTAACGATTCTGCCTCCAAAGGCGTCAATGTGCTGAGATTTGGGCAATCAAGTAACGGTCTAACTCCCATAGGCTCTTGGAACTTATTATGGAAGAAGTTAAATACCCCGGTCCTTGATCAAGGTAGGCGAAGTCACCCAAACCCCATCAATAACCAACCCATTTAAGCGATTATTACTTGAGTTTGCGTTAACCACATTATGAAAAAAATGCCGAATTTTCATCCCCCTCCATTGCCCATCTAATCCGAGACTTTTGTTTGATGTCCATGAGCTTCAGCCTATCCGCCTCCAAAATAAAACTCTTAGATTCAGCCCTTTCTTCCAATTCGTGTGGTAATAAATCCCTAGATTCCGCCTCTACCTCCAAAACCTCAAGTCTTTCCATTTTAGCCATATACAACCCAACCCTAGACGCCTTATAGTTCGCCCACCCATTCTTTAACTCTAAATTTGATCCACTTTAGTTTAATGGCCAATGCCAAATCAGCCGGACCATTAAAGCGGAACCACGAACATAAGCTACCCACGTACTCCAACAAACCCGGTAACTCCAACCAAGAGTTAAAAATCCTAGTTGGGGTCGGTCCAAAATCCGTAGGGACCGTGGATAAGAGTATAGGACAGTGATCCGAGACCAAATTGGACAGTGCAACAACAGACGCCATCGGCCATGCATTCATGAAACTCCTACATACCAAGAATCTATCAAGTTTACTTAACTTTTGCCCATTATCAGAGTGATACGTGAATCGCCTCCCTCCCATATTATACTCAACCAAGTCGGCATTAGCTATGAATTGGTTAAAGTACCCCGCGTTTAGAGCCACAAAACTCGGAATTCATCCTTTTCGACGGATCCCTCACATCGTTAAAATCCCCCATGAAAACCCATACTCCCGGCAACGTGTTTTTAACTGCTAATAAGGCTGCCCATAACGATCTCCTAGCCACCGGATCATTTTGTGCATACACATTTACTGTATTAACAATCTCCCCTGTCCTAAAAATTGACCCCGAGACAACCAAAAAATGTCTATGCTTCAACACCCCAATTTTATTAAACACTTTCGGGTTCCAAATGGACAGTAATCCCCCTGACCTCCCGACCGCCTCCACAAATTCAAACTCCAAACAAGACCTGCCCCCAAAACTGCTTAACAAAAAAAATTAAAGCTACCTGATAACTTTGACTCCTGTATTGCAAGAAAATGAGCTCCTTGAGATGTCTTCAGACCGCGAATCCACTCGGCCTTTCTGGAGTCCTTGACTCCCCTTAAATTCACCGAAAGACAATTCATGATGGAACCCTTTGGCCGCGTTCCTCGTCAATCAGATTCTCGACCTGGTTTTGAAAACTATGGACTTGAAAACCCACAACCGAACCCACATTTACTGTTTCCATAGCCTCAACCCTAACTGTCATAGTATCAGAATTTGGGCACACTGCCACAGGTGTAAATCTTTCAGTTTCGCCAGGGCCGTTCTGTTGTAGGGCTTCATCCTCTCCATTTACCACTTCATTCTGTGTAGCCGAATCATTGACATCTGCTTGTGCCTTGCTCGTATCAGCCTGTTCTCCCATGCCCTCCTGTTGACTCTCAACTAACACAGAGTCATTATTTACCCTTGAATCTCTAGAAACAGATGCTGCTATATTCAGATTTATAGATTTTTCAGCGATGTGGGCCATGTTAATATTTTCAAACCAATTCCATTCATCATTGGGCTCCTCTTGAACTGGGCTCCTGCATTGACGGGGCCTTTTCCTTGACTTAGTGTTTGGGCCAGGGCCCACTTCTGAGTAACAACCAACATTAAATAAAAACTTCTGATTATTAGTATTGTGGTCCCCACCCAACTGTTTTCTACCATCATTTTGTTTCATCGGGGTTGCATCCACGTGCGCCGCCCTTTCCGAGTTCCAATGAGCGGACTTATCAACCCCATACAATCCCTGCAGATTTGGTGTCCCTTCCATACCCACCGGAATTTGAACAGTGACCGGCACATGTATTCCAAATTCCGGCGTTGAGTTTTGCAGACCTACCTGGATCTCACCTTCCTCCATCTCCATCTCTGCATTTGCTACAGAACCTTCCGATACAACCTGCTCAACCCGACGATTCGCTGACAACGCATCAAGTTCAAACATAAACTTTCATTATTTACCTCAACTACCCAAGCAGGGAACGACCTCCCCTCCCATTGAACTTCAACTTCCTCATTAAGTTTTCTACCGGAACCCGTTAGGACGCCACAAATAGAATGCGAGTTATCTACATCTTCCCACGTAAAATCCGACTTCCGAACCACCTTTCCGAACAAACCTCCAATCTTGTTAAAAAAAACACTATCTCGTAATTGAATTGGCACCTCCATAATTTTTATCCAGGCCAACCTCTTGAACTCCATGGATTGCCCTTCCCATAACACCACTGTTGATAAAATCCCACTCCATATCTCCTCTTTTCTAATAAACTCTAAGGCCACCCTCTTTTCTTTAAAGATTAACATAAACCTCAGACCTCCAAGGTAACTTACCGGGCACTCGTATCCTCCTTGATCTAACATCCCTCGTATTTTGTCTACCGCTGCTACATCCTCTGCTTCCCCAATCACAGCCCTCATAAGACAATGTTCAGGATATAAAGCGATCCTACCATCATATTCGACCTTCTTCTTATCGCTCCGATTGGTTTCCGATGCTCTTGCAACCACGTCCCTATACGACTGTCCTTCCTTTTTGCTTACCGGGACGAATTTCAGGCCTGGCTGGTTCTGAAACGGCACCTTCCTACGTTGAACATTACTAACCTCCTCTACTTCTTGCACAATCTTCTGATGGAACTTGTCATATTTAGCCAGACACACATTCACCTTCGCCTCATAAATCTTGACTGAGTTCATCCCACATAAAGTTGCTTTAACATCCTTGACCCCTTCACAACGGACAAAGCCGAAATAGTTCCCTCTCGAGTCTCTTTTCTTTGCAACGTAAGCATCTTTTACCCGACCGTGTGGAGTGAAGGCTTTCCAAAGCAATGAATTTGAAATTCCCCCAGGCAGATTAGATACAAAAAATGTGGTCTGAGGTCTTTGATTGTTGTATCCTCCACGTTTTTTCCGGTATTGGACCTCCGTCCACTCCTTGTCGCTGTTTGTCGCCCACCCTCTCATATTTTCCTTTGTCCTTAATAATTAGAGCATTCATATGCAATACTTTATTCTTATTTGTAAAATTATAAAAATCATTGTTTTTTCTCTTTAAATTTAACTAAATAATAATATTTATATATATATATATATATATATCATTACATTTTCTCTCTCCTTCACTCACAACAACTTATTAAAAAATTTATAAAGATGAACAGTATTTCTCATATGTTTGCAGATGAATAGTAAAATTTTCTATGTATTACACTCAAAATCACTCACTAAGTATTTCTTATAATAACTAATCCACTTACAAATATATAGGGTGTTCATTGTGAACACTCTTATAGCTTCTCTAAAATTGTTACTTATTTTAGAGACCTTTATTGACGAGTAATTTAGCGGACTTTTCTAAAAACAAATTAATAAAATTTAGGGACGGATATAATTCGAGATGTTGATGAGAATGCTCTTATGTGTATTATTTACATGATGGATTATTCAATATTCATAAGTTATAACCGTGTTTATTTAAATTAATATACACATAATTTGTCTTGAATATTAACCATATAATTTAAACCATGGATCTTTTTCGCGCTTTGTAATGGACTTTCCTTTGGCATCGCCATGATTCGTAAAAGTATCTGTAACATATGTATACTCGGTATTGCAACTAAAGAGATACACTTAAAAAGATACTGAGACATATTTTACATAGATCGAAAAGCATAGAAACAAATACCAATATCGGTGTTGTTCGGGTGGCATCGGTTCAGTCACTGACTCTCGATGTAGCTTAGGGTACTAAATAAATAATCTGATGCGAATACAATTCTTATTCAATCAATTTTATAACGTCACGTCGAGAAAGCCATAAAAACGAATAATTTACCGGCCGGTACCGATGTAGTTCAAACATTAATGGTTCGGTTCGTCGCGGTAAAAATAAAAAATATCAACTATATTTAACTCATTCGTGTAAAACTTTTATGAAAACAAATATAAAAATAAACATGCTGCATGGTATATTCAAAATTTTATAAAACACTATATTATACTACTCAAATAACAAAAAGAGTAAATGACGTAAATTTATATAAAAAACACAACAGGTTTTGTATTGCCTTGTCCAGAAACCTATAAACCCGAATATAGCTTCGGTATCAATGTTCTTCGAAGGTTATTGGTTTGGCTTGTCACATTAAAGAACAAAAAAGTCAAGTATACATAACCCATTCGAATAAAACTTTTTATAGGATCGTAGTTACAAATAAACACATCATAATGGTTTATTCGAAATTTTATAAAATGTGATATTTAATTACTTAAATAGCGAAAAGGATAAACGGCTTATAAAAAGTCATATTATATTGATCAAATAACGAAAAGGGTAAACGTTCTCACTTTATATATAGAGTAAACTGCAATTTTACACCCTGAGGTTAGGTGTCATTGGCACTCCTACCCCCCTAAGGAAATAATTGCAAAATTACACCCCACTGTTTGACCTTATTTCGCACTTTTACCCCCCGCCGTCAAATTGAGTAACAGAACTGTTAAGTCTAAGTTGAAATGACTATATTACCCTTACATTTTACCCCCCAACATTCCTGTTAAGTCGCACAATTACCCCCCACTGGTAAATTACTAATTTGTCCTTTTTTATTACCCCCTGTACTTTGTGATAACACACAATATTACCCCCTGAAATTTACAAAACCCTTCCCGCCAAAATCAAATAGCTGTTCTTTGATCTAAAACCTAACAAGCAAATACCTGAAACGTAACAATCATACCTGTTAAAAAATCTGAAACGTAACAATCATACCTATTTCTATAAGGTGTTCACACCAACAAGCAAATACCTGTTCAACCAGTGGGAATGCATACAATCATACCTGCAATGTCAACATAATGAGTGTATACATCCAGAATCATAATTGCAGTACATAAGTGTATACATCCAGAATCTGATTAAGCCACTATTGAGTGTGCTGCACAATTTGGAGCACATAAGTGTGCTGCTAATGTGAACTTATGGCACTTTTGAGTATGGCACAATTTGCAGCACATAAGTGTATGCACATGATTATGCCCAAACTGTGACCATAAGTGTATGCACATGAGTGTATACATGATCAACCAGGTCATTTTAATGAGTGTATACATGATCAACCAGGTCAACATAATGAGTGTATACATGATTATGCCCAAACTGAAGGACTCATTGCAAGGACTCATTGCATAAGTGTATGCACATGAGTGTATACATGATTATGCCCAAACTGCAAAGGCCTCATTGCAGGTTGTTTGATTACTGTGTGATCAAACATAATCAAACATAATGCATACAACCTGAATCATAATTGCCAGAACAATCTACTTAACATGATCAAACATAATCAAACATGATCAAACATAATCAAACATGATCAAACATAATCAAACATGATTATGCCCAAACTACAAAAGCCTCATTGCAGGCTGTTCAGTTACTGTGTGATCAAACATGATCAAACATAATCAAACATGATTATGCCCAAACTGCAAAGGCCTCATTGCAGGCTGCAAATGCATAATCAACCTACAAATGCATAATCAAACAGATTTCATGCCCAACTTTCAGAACATTCAGTGTGATCAACCAAGGAAACTGTCATTTTAGAACATTCAGGTTACTAAACAAGCTGCAAATGCATAATCAACCTGAATGTATGCATTTTAACACAGAGGATATAGGAGATTGTATGCATTACCCAAAAGCTTTTTTGATCAAACATAATGTTAACAACCTAATTTTGATCAAACAAAATACCCAAAAGCTTTTAGACAAAAGCTAAATAAGTTACCTTAGGTTAACCTACATATTACACAAAAGCTTAGATTAAGTTAAGTTAACCTACATATTACACAAAAGCCTAATAACTACTAGACTAAACATCCGCTCAACTCTCCGGTGGTAGATGGAAGTTGAGGACAGGCCTCTCAAACACAGAGACCACCAGGTGGAACACCATAGATGAGCTTGATAAGCTCATCGTCAGGTCAACTGTAAAAAAACCAACATTAACCAAATCAGACCCTAACCCCTGTGTATAACATGATAATGACTAAATCTGACCCTGATTAACTAACATTGGCATATTATACCTTTCGTGTGGCGGATGATATAGCGGAGTAGCCAAAAGAAGACCGGCATTTCGACTGATCGATGGTGGTTGTTATTGGAGAAGATGGTGGATCGCCTGTGGTTGTGATCGGAGAAGATGGTGGTTGTGATCGGAGAAGATGGAGTCGCCGGTGTATGGTGGATCGATGGTGGTTGTGATCGGAGAAGATGGTGGTTGTGATCGCCTGTGGTTGTGATCGGAGAAGAAGGTGAGAGCTCGATGGTGGGAAGGTGGGGGGGGGGGGGGTGGTAATTGTGCGTGGACATGTTACTTATAGGGTTTAGTTTATCCAAGAAGCTTTAGATAAGAGTGAAAGGACAATTTTACCCTTTGACTATTATGTTATTCAGTTGACTGTTAACTCAATTTGACGGCGGGGGGGGGGGGGGGGGGGGGGTAAAAGTGCGAAATAAGGTCAAACAGTGGGGTGTAATTTTGCAATTATTTCCTTAGGGGGGGTAGGAGTGCCAATGACACCTAACCTCAGGGTGTAAAATTGCAGTTTACTCTTATATATATAAAAAACCTAAACCGCGAGACAACTTTTATAGCATGTACATTTGTGTCTTAGTCACTTGTACATTATTGTGTACAACTCTGTTTCGAGTAAAACTTATATCTAAACATAGATTAAAAAAAACCATGTCGCAACAATATATTTGAAAATTTATAAAAATTCATATTTTAAAAGTTATTTGTGAAAAATAAAATCTACTCAAAAGGAATTATAACAATAGAATATTATAACAATTAAATTAAAAATAATTAAAAAGAAACAAAAAAAATTGGTTGATTTCACTCTATTAGAATAAACTAACTTAAAAATAATTAAGAATAAAAAAATGTGACTGAATGGCCACATAGGTGTTTACTGTGTACAAAAATAATTAAGAAAAATGTGATTGGATGGCTCACATTTTTTTTTTTGGAAGAAGACTTTCACTGTACAAGACCGAATTGGTCTCCGGGGTCATGTCAAAGACATTCCCCCATCAGCCCCGCTCTTACGGACGCGATGTTCGATCGGGCCCCGGCCGTTGCGCAAGCTGACTTCCGCCCGGAAACCATACTGCCCCCACACGAGAGACTCGCTAGGGTAACAGCTGGGTAAAACCGGGTTGCCCTCAGGACCGCTCCATGCCTCGGTAGGAACGATCCATCATTGGGACGTCCCACCCCTCGTATGCCGCAACCGGGAGTCGAACCGGCGACCTCCAAGGACGAAGCCAGCCCAACTTAACCCAAGTGGGGATACCCAACTGGGCTAGGAGGCGGGGGATGGCTCACATAACATTTTTATGTGTATAGTATATTTAAACATTGATAAAAAATATTGTCACTACCCATACTTGAAATCTCATTAAAATCGTATCTTAAAAATTATAAGTGACAAGCACAATCTCTCAATAAGAATTATATTTATATAATATCAATTATCAACACTATTGTGTATTATGTTGTTGTACTCTTTGTATTATTGTTTTATTAGGCTTAGATATGTTGTACTTTAGTTTTTTGTCTTTTTTTTATTTTTCTTTATTTGAGTAGGCTTTTGGCCAAATCTCCAGGTGTACCTGACACGCGTTTAACTTTCCAGTCTTTTCAGATTTTGTTATATCTTCGCCGCATGTCTCTCTCTCTCTCTCTCTTTCTTTATACCTTCTGATCTCTCTCTCTACAAATGCTTCTCTATCTAAACAGTCTATTCTTTCTCCCTCTCTGAAAGTTGCAAGATGGTATGTTGTGGTCTGTTGTCAATCGTGTAGTTCACCATTGATCTGGTCTGCTTCCGATCGCCTTCTTTACGAGCATGCCTATTTTGCTCGATTGTTAGCCTTATGTTTTTTGGGGTTTCCTATAAAGTACGTATTTCCTGGTTGTTATTTTGATGTTTGAGTTTCATAGCTTTGTCGATTTTTTGGTGTTGTTACGTTGATGTTTTAATCTAATATGTTTTTGGAAGATGTTTAGGTGATAAGCCATTGGCGAGCCTTAAGATGTTTATGGTTGTCTCCGTGTTGTTTGTTCGATTATCAAGTTATTATCCTTTTTTGTGGGTTTCTTTAAACCCTAGCTTTTTGGGTTTTTATTATGATGTTTTGTTTAGGTATATTTTTTTGTTAACGTGTATAGGTGATGAGCCATTGGTGAGCCTTCGATCCATGATTGTTATACGTTTATGGATGGATATGCTACGTTTGAAGTACTTAGGTTATTGTTTTTAAGTTTGAATCTGCTATTCTTTTGGCACATGCATATGTGATGTCCCATTGGTGAACCTTGTATGTGATATTTATTATTTGAACTTTGTATGTGATATGTTATTATTTGAGCTTTGTATGTGATATGTGTAGGCAATGACTCATTTGTGAGCCTTAAGATGTTATAGAAGGGTGTTTGGATCTTTATCGTTGTTCCTGTTGTAACTTAGTTGGCTTAGTTTGAGCTTTTTGGATTGTTATGATGGTTGAATCTGGTTCTTTTTGAACATGCATAGGTTATGAGCCATTGGTGAACCTTGTATGTGATATGTTTGAGTTTTGTATGTGATAGTTGTTTATGTGTATCTCTGGGATTTGAAAGCAGGGAGAGTCATCCTTGTTATAGAAATTTAGGGTTGGTCTAGGTCTAGGTGGCTCCTACACTAGGACTTGCATTGGCACCACTGAATGACGAGCCAACGATTGAGACACCAACGTGGCTTCGCCGGTGTTATTGCTATTGTTCTGTTACTATTTGATAAGTGTGCATCTTTGAATGGTTTTTATGGTTCCATGGTGTAATCTTTATGGGTTACTATTTTGGTGGTTGAATATGCTTCGTGTTTGTACATGCATTAGTGATGATCTATTGTTGAACCTTGTATGTGATATCTTAGAGTATTGCTTTTGTATGTACATATGTATAGGAGGTGACCCATTGGTCAACCTTTAGACGCTTTTAACGTTTATCATGATCTATTTAGGTTGTCCCTTTATCGTTCAGTTTATTTTGTTTCAGTTTTTTGGTGAATCTGAAAGGGTTGCAAAGAGGGGATACGAAACTACAAAAGTTTCGGTTGATTGAGTTCAGAGGATGTTCAAAGGACATGCCTCGTACGACTTGATAAGAAAATTCAAAGTGAAGCCAAGGAGTCGGGATTAGGTTCATGGGCCCAAAAGGTGGTCAAAGGGGATGAACCTGGATGGGGATAAAATACAAGCCGAAATGACACTAGAACTGGTCTAGGTTCGGGTTTGTGGGGCCAAAAGATACATAAAGAGGCTGAACCAAAAGCAGGTTCATGGAATCGTAAGGCAGAACAAAAATCAGGCCACAATGGTGGTTGGAAAAAGATGGGTGGCTGGGTCCAAAATGAGACATACCGACTAAACCAATTGGGGGCGAAATGAAGATCCAAGATGAGCTAGCCATGCATTAGGGATTGTATAATAGAATAGAAAGATATTGGTAGGGTTGTACGTCTTAGCATCCTTAAACATTGATTGTAAGTTTTGTGATCTTTATATTAGCAATCAATATTAAAATGTGTTGTGTTTTGCTATTTATTTTTTCTTTTGACGTAAAATCGTCGTTGTTACTATGGAACCCTGTCGTAACACGACTAAGCTTTATTCTATTCTTGTTATATATAATAAAACAACTATGGTGCTATAGTTAAGTTTCATTCTCTTTCATTCTTGGCCAAGGGAAAATAGCTTATTTCATATACTGCACACCATGTTTGTTTTTATAGGTCCCTAAAATGGAGGATCTTAGAGAAACCTATTCCTTGTTGTTGAACAAACAAACAAGTGCGGAATCCAAGTTTGTATGTAAATCAAACAAGAACACAATCAATACTAGAAAGATTATCCACTTCAAAGCTCAATGGTATTGATTTCAGCAGAGTAACATTACAAGGTTTTACAAGATATGCTCTCAACTCTCTGAATGTGCTCTCTACCTTAAAGAAACAGAGCCTCTGCTGTATTTATAGTCCATATAGCACAGATACATCGAAATACAACATCCAAGAACGAAACGCATCGAAATATATGTAGGACATCGAAATGTCAATTGAATACATCGAAATAGGTTTATATATAATCTAAATAGCCTATATATATGATCGAAATAGAGATAAATATAATCGAAATAGACATTTGACTTATGTATCGAAATAGACTTGTTGATATGTATATTATAAAGATGTAACACCCCGAAAATTCCGTCCAATTATGTGACAAAACGTGTCCAATTCTCCAACTAATCCCGACTACGTGGAGGGAGAAACCTTTAACTAATCCCAATTATGTGGCAGGAGGAATGACCTACTCTGAACATTCACTGAAACGTGTTTTGAATCTCCGACTAATCCTGAATCTGGGAAGGAGAAAGATATTATTATTATTATTGTGCGTTAACTAAAACGTGTCACGGATCTCCAACTAATCCCAACTAAGAGGAAGAAGAAGGACTAAAAGTGCCAAATGGCCAAAGATGTAAAGTCCAAGGACTAAATGTATAAAATTCTCAGAACTCATATCCTGAAGGTCTCATACGGACCACAAAGGCTAACCCCTTACGGTCCATAAGCCTATTTGAAAACCTGCGTGCTTAAGGTCCTTACGGACCGTAAGCACTTATCTCTTACGGTCCCTAAGCGACTGCCATTGGCAGTTTTGCTTGCAGCCCAAGGCTAGCTGCCATTTTGCCACCTATCTCGCGATTCTTCCACTCTTGCTCAGTCAATGCCACCTCATAACACCTGGGATGATCCTAGAAGGCCTCTGGACACTTGTTTTGATCATATAACCTCTCCTCAGCTAGAAATAGCAAGCATTTTGCAACCATGTGACTTGCTCATTTGCTATCTCCTCTCTAATTCTATCTTGGAGCTTTCCTCTAGACAAGAGGACTCCCCCTTAGTGATCATCTGCTCAAACACTTCCAAGTAAGTGTTTCCTCCCAGTCTTTTTCATTTTATTTAGTTATTTTGAAGATAAAGTCAAACAGATGACTTTCTGTTTGACTTTAGCTTCTGACCATTTCGGTCAAGGTAAAGTTCGATCCAAACTTTCCTACGTGATCATACTAACGATGGTATTTTCCCTCTGTGATCATACATTCGGATAATCACGTTCACTAGTTGAATTGTTAAGTTGAGCATTTTCCGTAAAAGTTGAATATTCGACTAAAATGCATAAATCGTTTCTATAACTTGTAACTAATTTTTTTTTGGCATATATACAAGTTTTATAACTTATATAAACTAATAATAACATGCTCAACTTGTCCAATTCAGTTTAGGGTCTCATTCTATGTCAAAAGTCAAGCAGTTTGACTTTTACTTTGACTTTTGATTTTGACCCGTTTGGTCAACATTTAGACCTATTTTAAACTTGTTTTAAGACCATGTTATTGTTGAGTATAACTCTCTAAAGTTATACCACATTGTCAGTCCGTTTGATGGGTTAAACGGCAAGTTGTGAAAATATTGTTAAAAATGACCACAATGCCCTTATGTGGTCAAATGAGCTAATTGAATGATTTTAAACTAAACCAAACTTATAATCTGACTTTGTAATAGTAAGTACTTCAACTAAGAATGTATTTTACCACTTAGACTTTTCGTATGCCCATCCGACCTTCCGAACCCATCTTTATGCGCATAACTACTTAGACGAACCTAGTTCGTATAAACTAGACGTAACGGGTCAAAACCTTTTATAACCTTTCAAAATCAGAATGTTGGTTTGATTGACTTTCATCCAATGATTCCTTATACTCGGATAAGTATAAACCACATTCTAATCAACATACGTTTAATCTAGCGAATTAATCTTATTCTTACGTAATGGGTCGTACCAAAGGAACTAACCTATGACCCGTATACATTCTAACAGATAGCTAAATCTGTTCACTCCGGACTATAGAACCCCCGCCCCCCAAATATTCGGGCTTAAGTTTAATACTTTGTCTTTACGGCTTTTACTGTAACACGTCGCATATTTGTACCTCCCCGGTTTGGCAAGTACTGTTGTATTTTATTTTTAGAAACTTGTACTCATGTTGTATGCTATTTCATTTCAATTTTGTAACCCGAGACTAGTGATCATAATGAAAAAAAATGCAAGTATTTGATTCATATTCATGTTAGACTTGTTTGCATATTTATACTCGCAATCAACATTTTAAACACCATTATACATGTTTCCTATTTGCACGATACACATTTATACTCGTTACACGTAAAACAGCTAAATCGCAAAACATAATCGAACTTGAACCTCGAGAGGAAGGGAGAGACACCTCTCGCACGAAAGGGTCTCTCGTCCCAACTTGCCCTAAAGCCTATAAATAGGCGCACTACTTCACTCTTTTGCTAGCTCATTTCACAAACACTCTCCAAACGCTCTGGACATTCTCTCTCGCGATCAGAAGCTATCTCTGTACATTTTCCATCTTTTCTTTCATTTTTACTTCATGTTCTTGCATTTTAACATCATTTCTTAAACTTTTCTTGCAAAACCTCTTGATTAAACACATCTATGGGTGGCTTCCACAAGTTTTCTTAGGCAAACTGATGTTGGAGCATCACCACATAAGAGATTCAAATCAAGATTTACAAAACTTTAACATTTTACAACTTGTTCATAGATTTCAGTTTGATTTTTGTACCATCTTGATGGAATATGGAACCCATCAGACCCTCAACTAATTTCATAGTTAAGGGTTTGCATTAGGGTTAATTTCCACCAAGTAATGATCTATTTTGGATGGATCAAACATGTGTTTTCGATGGAACAGACGCCTCTTGCACGAAAGGGACTGTTTTCGTATGTTTTGTTTTCGATTTTGATTTTGTTTCTGTTTCATATCAGTTCATCAGTGATGAACCCCAAACGGTTTGCTAGTTACAAAGTAAGTTAACCTCGTCCAGCCTCTGACACTTAGTTCACTATTTTTATGTCGTGTTGGCACACCTGGGTTGTCCTTACTTGACTGTTTGGTCATTTTTACTTTCTGTTGTCGACTTGTTTAACCCCTACTGTTAATGTTAATGTTTAAAATCAGTTTACGATTAAGTTTTACTCGTGATTTCATGTTTAAAACAGACCAGTCGCACGAAAGGGAAATCCTTTTCGCACGAAAGGCCCTTTCACAAGAAAGGTTCTGTTACTTGTTTCTGTCCCGTACTTTTCTCGTATCTTACACTCTGATCCGAACCTTTTCACATTATAAGACTCACACCTCTATTTACCCATTTTAGGGTGACTTCAGTGCTCCAACCTTCATCAACTCAACTCTCGGTTTTCGTGGAACTCTACACAAAACTGTGAGTATACTCGATCCCTTTTTCATTTTAATCACTTTGGGTGCAACATGTACACTTATACAAGAACATGCAAAACTATTAAACATATTTATCAATTATACTCTATCCACAATTAAACATGAAACTTGTTTTGCTTGTTAATCTCATATGCTATGTTTACATTGTGTCTATATGCTTATTAACTTTGCAAGCCTACCTTAACAATTATAGCACTATAGGATTAACGCCCCACCCGTATTCCACTCTTGCTCAGTCCATGCCACCTTAATAACACCTGGGATGAACCTAAAAGGCCTCTGGACACTTGTTTTGATCTTATAACATCCCCTCAACTATAAATAGCAAGCATTTTGCAACCTTGTGACTTGCTCATTTGCTATCTCCTCTCTAATTCTATCTTGGAGCTTTCCTCTGGATAAGAGGACTCCCCCTTAGTGATCTTCTACTAAAACACTTCCAAGTATGTGTTTCCTCCTACTCTTTTTCATTTTATTTAGTTATTTTGAAGATAAAGTCAAACAATTGGCTTTCTGTTTGACTTTAGCTTCTGACCATTTTGGGCAAGGTAAAGTTCGATCCCAACATTCCTACATGATCATAATAATGATGGTATGATCCCTCTGTGATCATAGCTTTGGATAATCACGTTTACTAGTTGAATTGTTAAGTTGAGCATTTTCTGTAAAAGTTGAATCTTTGACTAAAATGCATAAATGGTTTCTATAACTTGTAACTAAGTTGTTTTGGCATATTTACAAGTTTTATTAGTTATATAAACTGATAATAACATGCTCAACTTATCCAATTCAGTTTAGGGTCTCATTCTATGTCAAAAGTCAAGGAGTTTGACTTCTGCTTTGACTTTTAATTTTGACCTGTTTGGTCAATGTTTAGACCTGTTTTAAACTTGATTTAAGACCATGTTATTGTTGAGTATAACTCTCTAAAGTTATACCACATGGTCAGTCCATTTGATGGGTTAAACGACAAGTAGTGAAAATATTGTTAAAAATGACCACAATGCCCTTATGTGGTCAAATGAGCTAATTGAATGTTTTTAAACTAAACCAAACTTATAATCTGACTTTGTAACAACAAGTACTTCAACTAAGAATGTATTTTACCACTTAGACTTGTCGTATGCCCATCCGACCTTCCGAACCAGTCTTTATGTGTCGCAACCCTCGACCCTACCCCGGGAGCAGGAGCCGCGAACCAGTCAAGTGGTATCGGTGTTTATTAATTTGGTAGCGGAAATGAGACATCAGGATCGTAGTTAGGAAATAATTTCAAAGTTTCAAAACACCAAACTTTTATATTAAACAAATGGGCTAAAACCCATATTCCATTTATAATATAACTATAGGGATAAACCCAAGTTTGCTAAAAATATAACTTCTTCTTTTTTTCAAGTAGATTAAAGCCATTTTCTTTAAGCCTTCAGTGCTTCATAGCTTGCTTCTTATAGCTTCACATTAGGTTACATGAAACGCGTTTTGAAAACATTTTATCAGCAAGAAATACTGACGAGTACATTCCATTTTATAAAAACATATTGTTATAACTTCACAGTAGTAAGGGCGATTACAATGTTTATATCTAACCAAACTCCAAGTACTTGTCACTCGACGGATCTGTGACTATGGTCAAATCACACATTGGCTACATGTGTCCAATTGTGAAGATTATCAAGTAGTGTATACAAAACCCCATAATACCGGCAATATTTTGTAGAATACAAAGACTTAATCACTGTTAAGTATAACTGAAAACATTTAGGGTTTTGTAAAATAAGTTTGTGAAAAGAAGAATGACTCACAAATTGTGAGAAAAAGAGAAATGACTCACATTGTAACCTTAGGTTTTTCTACGGGCTTCTTGGTGATAATTTTCTTGAGTTCCTATTAAAAACATACAACGAATGCGCATTAGTATAATAACCCAAATCACTTTAGCCATCATCACAAGACAGAACCTCAACGTACTTAGTCAGGTAGAGCCTTGACATGCGTTGCTGGGTTCTAGATCAATCGGGTAGGGTAACGAATTAGTGATCGGGGGTAAAATACTTACAATGGGGCAGAGCTTCATGTTTTAGAGGGTGTTTTAACTAATATTTTCATGTGATATAATAGAGAGAAAGAAAGATTGTGAACGGTTTGGGAAAGTGCAGTCTCTGCTCTATTTATAGGACTTCTCTCTCGCACCCCGCGACCCCTCCCTATTGTCCCTTTCACGCCCTGCGAGGGCACCCTAGCTACGGCTAGGGTTGCCTTATCATTTGGTAGGTCTAACACGTGTCCGACACGTGTCAACATGGGTGTCCGGCAAGTCAAAGGGGTGTCGCGCCCCGCGACCGAACCACCTTAAGCCTGTCGCGGCCCGCGACAGGTATACATTTCTTGATTTTTCTTTTTTTTTTTCCAAAAGTTAACGTTATACAGGTCCGGTTTGTGATTACGAAGCGTTATAAGGTGATTTTAAGGGTTGTTATATTATGCGCATAACTACTTATGCGAACCTAGTTCATATAAACTAGGCGTAACGGGTCAAATCCTTTTATAACCTTTCAAAATCAGAATGTTGGTTTGATTAACTTTCATCCAATGAGTCCTTATACTCGGATAGGTATAAACCACATTCTAATCAATATACGCTTAATCTAGCGAATTAATCTTATTCTTACGTAACGGGTCGTGACAAAGGAACTAACCTATGACCCGTATACATTCTAACATATAGCTAAATCTGTTCACTTGGACTATAGAACCCCCTAGATATTCGGGCTTGAGTTTAATACTTTGTCTTTATGACTTTTACTATATTTGAAAACCGGTAAAGGTTGGAAGCTAGCTAAAAGGTAAATACTCTTAACGTATTTACTGTGAAAACTTGGGGTATGGCGAATATGCCACTTGGAGCGGGTGTTACATATATGAGCCGCCTATGATTGCTCATAAATGTAAGAATCCGGTCCATAAGCCTATTTGAAAACCTGCGTGCTTAAGGTCCTTACGGACCGTAAGCACTTATCTCTTACGGTCCCTAAGCGACTGCCATTGGCAGTTTTGCTTGCAGCCCAAGGCTAGCTGCCATTTTGCCACCTATCTCGCGATTCTTCCACTCTTGCTCAGTCAATGCCACCTCATAACACCTGGGATGATCCTAGAAGGCCTCTGGACACTTGTTTTGATCATATAACCTCTCCTCAGCTAGAAATAGCAAGCATTTTGCAACCATGTGACTTGCTCATTTGCTATCTCCTCTCTAATTCTATCTTGGAGCTTTCCTCTAGACAAGAGGACTCCCCCTTAGTGATCATCTGCTCAAACACTTCCAAGTAAGTGTTTCCTCCCAGTCTTTTTCATTTTATTTAGTTATTTTGAAGATAAAGTCAAACAGATGACTTTCTGTTTGACTTTAGCTTCTGACCATTTCGGTCAAGGTAAAGTTCGATCCAAACTTTCCTACGTGATCATACTAACGATGGTATTTTCCCTCTGTGATCATACATTCGGATAATCACGTTCACTAGTTGAATTGTTAAGTTGAGCATTTTCCGTAAAAGTTGAATATTCGACTAAAATGCATAAATCGTTTCTATAACTTGTAACTAATTTTTTTTTGGCATATATACAAGTTTTATAACTTATATAAACTAATAATAACATGCTCAACTTGTCCAATTCAGTTTAGGGTCTCATTCTATGTCAAAAGTCAAGCAGTTTGACTTTTACTTTGACTTTTGATTTTGACCCGTTTGGTCAACATTTAGACCTATTTTAAACTTGTTTTAAGACCATGTTATTGTTGAGTATAACTCTCTAAAGTTATACCACATTGTCAGTCCGTTTGATGGGTTAAACGGCAAGTTGTGAAAATATTGTTAAAAATGACCACAATGCCCTTATGTGGTCAAATGAGCTAATTGAATGATTTTAAACTAAACCAAACTTATAATCTGACTTTGTAATAGTAAGTACTTCAACTAAGAATGTATTTTACCACTTAGACTTTTCGTATGCCCATCCGACCTTCCGAACCCATCTTTATGCGCATAACTACTTAGACGAACCTAGTTCGTATAAACTAGACGTAACGGGTCAAAACCTTTTATAACCTTTCAAAATCAGAATGTTGGTTTGATTGACTTTCATCCAATGATTCCTTATACTCGGATAAGTATAAACCACATTCTAATCAACATACGTTTAATCTAGCGAATTAATCTTATTCTTACGTAATGGGTCGTACCAAAGGAACTAACCTATGACCCGTATACATTCTAACAGATAGCTAAATCTGTTCACTCCGGACTATAGAACCCCCGCCCCCCAAATATTCGGGCTTAAGTTTAATACTTTGTCTTTACGGCTTTTACTGTAACACGTCGCATATTTGTACCTCCCCGGTTTGGCAAGTACTGTTGTATTTTATTTTTAGAAACTTGTACTCATGTTGTATGCTATTTCATTTCAATTTTGTAACCCGAGACTAGTGATCATAATGAAAAAAAATGCAAGTATTTGATTCATATTCATGTTAGACTTGTTTGCATATTTATACTCGCAATCAACATTTTAAACACCATTATACATGTTTCCTATTTGCACGATACACATTTATACTCGTTACACGTAAAACAGCTAAATCGCAAAACATAATCGAACTTGAACCTCGAGAGGAAGGGAGAGACACCTCTCGCACGAAAGGGTCTCTCGTCCCAACTTGCCCTAAAGCCTATAAATAGGCGCACTACTTCACTCTTTTGCTAGCTCATTTCACAAACACTCTCCAAACGCTCTGGACATTCTCTCTCGCGATCAGAAGCTATCTCTGTACATTTTCCATCTTTTCTTTCATTTTTACTTCATGTTCTTGCATTTTAACATCATTTCTTAAACTTTTCTTGCAAAACCTCTTGATTAAACACATCTATGGGTGGCTTCCACAAGTTTTCTTAGGCAAACTGATGTTGGAGCATCACCACATAAGAGATTCAAATCAAGATTTACAAAACTTTAACATTTTACAACTTGTTCATAGATTTCAGTTTGATTTTTGTACCATCTTGATGGAATATGGAACCCATCAGACCCTCAACTAATTTCATAGTTAAGGGTTTGCATTAGGGTTAATTTCCACCAAGTAATGATCTATTTTGGATGGATCAAACATGTGTTTTCGATGGAACAGACGCCTCTTGCACGAAAGGGACTGTTTTCGTATGTTTTGTTTTCGATTTTGATTTTGTTTCTGTTTCATATCAGTTCATCAGTGATGAACCCCAAACGGTTTGCTAGTTACAAAGTAAGTTAACCTCGTCCAGCCTCTGACACTTAGTTCACTATTTTTATGTCGTGTTGGCACACCTGGGTTGTCCTTACTTGACTGTTTGGTCATTTTTACTTTCTGTTGTCGACTTGTTTAACCCCTACTGTTAATGTTAATGTTTAAAATCAGTTTACGATTAAGTTTTACTCGTGATTTCATGTTTAAAACAGACCAGTCGCACGAAAGGGAAATCCTTTTCGCACGAAAGGCCCTTTCACAAGAAAGGTTCTGTTACTTGTTTCTGTCCCGTACTTTTCTCGTATCTTACACTCTGATCCGAACCTTTTCACATTATAAGACTCACACCTCTATTTACCCATTTTAGGGTGACTTCAGTGCTCCAACCTTCATCAACTCAACTCTCGGTTTTCGTGGAACTCTACACAAAACTGTGAGTATACTCGATCCCTTTTTCATTTTAATCACTTTGGGTGCAACATGTACACTTATACAAGAACATGCAAAACTATTAAACATATTTATCAATTATACTCTATCCACAATTAAACATGAAACTTGTTTTGCTTGTTAATCTCATATGCTATGTTTACATTGTGTCTATATGCTTATTAACTTTGCAAGCCTACCTTAACAATTATAGCACTATAGGATTAACGCCCCACCCGTATTCCACTCTTGCTCAGTCCATGCCACCTTAATAACACCTGGGATGAACCTAAAAGGCCTCTGGACACTTGTTTTGATCTTATAACATCCCCTCAACTATAAATAGCAAGCATTTTGCAACCTTGTGACTTGCTCATTTGCTATCTCCTCTCTAATTCTATCTTGGAGCTTTCCTCTGGATAAGAGGACTCCCCCTTAGTGATCTTCTACTAAAACACTTCCAAGTATGTGTTTCCTCCTACTCTTTTTCATTTTATTTAGTTATTTTGAAGATAAAGTCAAACAATTGGCTTTCTGTTTGACTTTAGCTTCTGACCATTTTGGGCAAGGTAAAGTTCGATCCCAACATTCCTACATGATCATAATAATGATGGTATGATCCCTCTGTGATCATAGCTTTGGATAATCACGTTTACTAGTTGAATTGTTAAGTTGAGCATTTTCTGTAAAAGTTGAATCTTTGACTAAAATGCATAAATGGTTTCTATAACTTGTAACTAAGTTGTTTTGGCATATTTACAAGTTTTATTAGTTATATAAACTGATAATAACATGCTCAACTTATCCAATTCAGTTTAGGGTCTCATTCTATGTCAAAAGTCAAGGAGTTTGACTTCTGCTTTGACTTTTAATTTTGACCTGTTTGGTCAATGTTTAGACCTGTTTTAAACTTGATTTAAGACCATGTTATTGTTGAGTATAACTCTCTAAAGTTATACCACATGGTCAGTCCATTTGATGGGTTAAACGACAAGTAGTGAAAATATTGTTAAAAATGACCACAATGCCCTTATGTGGTCAAATGAGCTAATTGAATGTTTTTAAACTAAACCAAACTTATAATCTGACTTTGTAACAACAAGTACTTCAACTAAGAATGTATTTTACCACTTAGACTTGTCGTATGCCCATCCGACCTTCCGAACCAGTCTTTATGTGTCGCAACCCTCGACCCTACCCCGGGAGCAGGAGCCGCGAACCAGTCAAGTGGTATCGGTGTTTATTAATTTGGTAGCGGAAATGAGACATCAGGATCGTAGTTAGGAAATAATTTCAAAGTTTCAAAACACCAAACTTTTATATTAAACAAATGGGCTAAAACCCATATTCCATTTATAATATAACTATAGGGATAAACCCAAGTTTGCTAAAAATATAACTTCTTCTTTTTTTCAAGTAGATTAAAGCCATTTTCTTTAAGCCTTCAGTGCTTCATAGCTTGCTTCTTATAGCTTCACATTAGGTTACATGAAACGCGTTTTGAAAACATTTTATCAGCAAGAAATACTGACGAGTACATTCCATTTTATAAAAACATATTGTTATAACTTCACAGTAGTAAGGGCGATTACAATGTTTATATCTAACCAAACTCCAAGTACTTGTCACTCGACGGATCTGTGACTATGGTCAAATCACACATTGGCTACATGTGTCCAATTGTGAAGATTATCAAGTAGTGTATACAAAACCCCATAATACCGGCAATATTTTGTAGAATACAAAGACTTAATCACTGTTAAGTATAACTGAAAACATTTAGGGTTTTGTAAAATAAGTTTGTGAAAAGAAGAATGACTCACAAATTGTGAGAAAAAGAGAAATGACTCACATTGTAACCTTAGGTTTTTCTACGGGCTTCTTGGTGATAATTTTCTTGAGTTCCTATTAAAAACATACAACGAATGCGCATTAGTATAATAACCCAAATCACTTTAGCCATCATCACAAGACAGAACCTCAACGTACTTAGTCAGGTAGAGCCTTGACATGCGTTGCTGGGTTCTAGATCAATCGGGTAGGGTAACGAATTAGTGATCGGGGGTAAAATACTTACAATGGGGCAGAGCTTCATGTTTTAGAGGGTGTTTTAACTAATATTTTCATGTGATATAATAGAGAGAAAGAAAGATTGTGAACGGTTTGGGAAAGTGCAGTCTCTGCTCTATTTATAGGACTTCTCTCTCGCACCCCGCGACCCCTCCCTATTGTCCCTTTCACGCCCTGCGAGGGCACCCTAGCTACGGCTAGGGTTGCCTTATCATTTGGTAGGTCTAACACGTGTCCGACACGTGTCAACATGGGTGTCCGGCAAGTCAAAGGGGTGTCGCGCCCCGCGACCGAACCACCTTAAGCCTGTCGCGGCCCGCGACAGGTATACATTTCTTGATTTTTCTTTTTTTTTTTCCAAAAGTTAACGTTATACAGGTCCGGTTTGTGATTACGAAGCGTTATAAGGTGATTTTAAGGGTTGTTATATTATGCGCATAACTACTTATGCGAACCTAGTTCATATAAACTAGGCGTAACGGGTCAAATCCTTTTATAACCTTTCAAAATCAGAATGTTGGTTTGATTAACTTTCATCCAATGAGTCCTTATACTCGGATAGGTATAAACCACATTCTAATCAATATACGCTTAATCTAGCGAATTAATCTTATTCTTACGTAACGGGTCGTGACAAAGGAACTAACCTATGACCCGTATACATTCTAACATATAGCTAAATCTGTTCACTTGGACTATAGAACCCCCTAGATATTCGGGCTTGAGTTTAATACTTTGTCTTTATGACTTTTACTATATTTGAAAACCGGTAAAGGTTGGAAGCTAGCTAAAAGGTAAATACTCTTAACGTATTTACTGTGAAAACTTGGGGTATGGCGAATATGCCACTTGGAGCGGGTGTTACATATATGAGCCGCCTATGATTGCTCATAAATGTAAGAATCCGGTTTAATCCGTTATATTTGATAACTGAAACAATTGGGGTTATTGGTACCGTGTCCGAGCGTCCTGACTCATAAACTATTATGGTCATACAGAATAACGTGTCGGGGTAGGCATACTTACTGTAAGACACGTTATTCAACTTTGGTGTGTACCGTAATCATTATAGCACTGAAAATGACCGGCTTTGATATATGCTTCCCATCGTATGACAAACATGTAAATCTGGTGACAAGACTACATCCCAAGAAATATTAAATGATTACCTACGGGTTTTCTCTATGTATTAAAATCATTTTTGAAAAACTAATTTCAAAATGAGTCAGCTAATTGTATTTACCAGCGAAAGCTGACGTATTTTCAAAAGACTAAACTGCAGGTACTGAACCTTGATATTAGGCTGGTAATCCGGGTCAGCTATGTTAAAAGCTTTGGAATTTGCAACTCCTAGCTTAAGGCCTTTGATGTCTAAGTTTCGTTTTACTTCGATCCGCCTGTGGGCTTAAACTTGAACACTTGAACATCTTTGTACTTTGAATATTAAACACTTTTAAATGTTATTAATATTTATTTTTACTCCTAATACTTCCGCTGCATTATTAATTACTTTGTGATAACTTTTACCCAACAGTCACGACTAAACCCATCCGAGCCCACCGGGAATCGGGGTGTGACAAAAGGTCCAAAAGTCTATTTCAATAACTTGGTAGATCTATTTCAATTTATATCTTTTGAGGAGGTCATGATGACATCATGCTGATGTCATCATGACGCAACCTCTTTCATTCGCGTGTCGTCATGTTTCGAGTGTCGTTCTTCTAGGAGCACGATGGAGGAATGTCGCTACGATGCTCTTGAACCGAACCGAGCCACATCCACACAAAAGTGCATCAAGAAACTCCCCCTTGGATGTTACTGGTGATGGTTCGTTCTTCACATTACAGGATCTTTGAAAGTCTTCACGTATCACAATCAGGAGGTGCATCAACAAACTCCCCCTGAATGTTGCTCGTGAATCGTTGATCTTCAGAGTTTCAGATCCTTGTGGTGTTGATGGATGGTCAACTGCAACTTGATAATTTTGATCATCTTGATCCACTGATTGCATCCATGTCGTGTCATCACTCCATAGCTTGTCATCTGACATGTTCTATCACAACCCTTAAAAACACCCTAAACTGCTCCATAATTGCAAAACCGAATCTGCATAACATTTATTTTTAACAAAAAATGAAAAACAAGGAAAATGCACCTGTCGTGGGTAGGCCACTCACGGGGCACGATAAGCCTTTGCTTGCCGGCTACCCCTTGTGCCACGTGTCGTCACACGCATCGAGTCTAGGGTTAAACTCGGCAACCCTAGCCATAGCTAGGGTGCCCTAGCGGGCCGTGAAAGAGAAGGAATGGGGCTGTCACAGGGCGCAACAGGCTCCCGAATTTTATATAAATTGAGTAGACTTCTGCAATTTCAACCTCGTTCAATTTTCTTTCTCTCTCAACTTCTATAGGCAAAAATTATAGCCAAATACCCCCTAAAACACGAAGCTCTGCGCCATTGTAAGTATTTTAACCCCCGGTCTCTAATTCGTTACCCTACCCCATTGATTTAAGACCCATCAACGCATGTCGAGGCTCTGCCTGACTAAGTTCGTTGTGGTTCTGTCTCGTGTTGTATGGCTAATGTGATTTGGGTTATCTTACTAACATGCGTGCATTGTATGTTCTTAATAGAAACTCAAGAAAATAATCAAGAAATATTACCAGGAAGCCCGTAGAGATACCTAAATTTACAAAGTGAGTCATTCTCTTTTTCTCACACTTTGTGAGCCATTATTTCAAATATTTTCCAGAACCCTAAATGTTTATCAATTACAATTACAGTGATTAAGTCTTTGTATTCTACAATTGCTGCCAGTATTATGGGGTTTGTATATAGTACTTGATAACCTTCACAATTGGGCACGAGTATCCAATGTGTGATATGATCATAGTCACAAATCTGTCGAGTGACAAGTACTGATCGAGTAATTGGGTAGATATAAACATCGTAATCGCCCTTAATACTGTAAAGTTATAACAACTGATGTTTTTATAAATTGGAATGTACTTGCTAGTATTTCTTGCTGATAAAATGTTTTTAAAACGCGTTTCAGGTAAATTAATGTGAAGCTATAAGAAGCTAGCTATGGAGCACTGAAGGCTTAAAGAAAGTGGATATAAAGTTACCTAAATAAAAAGTTTATGTTTTCAGCAAACTAGGGTTTATCCCTATAACAATATTATGAATGAAACATGGGTTTTATCCCATTTTGTTTAATATAAAAGTTTGGTGTTTTGAAACTCTGAAATTTATTTCCTAACTACGATCCTGATGTCTCATTTCCGCTGCCAAATTAATAAACACCGATACCACTTGACCGGCTCGTGGCTCCCGCTCCCGGGGTGGGGTCGGGGGTTGCGAAAAAAGGTGGTATCAGAGTCGCTGGTTTAAGCCATTTAGGTGTTCTTTTAATACCTAAATTTTAACCAATTGTGTTAGGAAATAACTTATGTGTTATTCTGTGTAAATATCTATATTATTAGTTTATTGTTATCTTGAAAATTTTCTAGTTTACAGTATGAGTGATCAGGGTACTTTTGACGCTTACCGTCATCTACCTCATTCTCCAATGGATGAAGGAACATTCCAGCCAACCCCCGGATACACCGCCGATTCCGAGGATATCTTTATTTTCAAAGCCAAATCCGAAAAACCTTTCCCCCCTAAAAAGAGAGGTTGGTTTAATAGAGCAAAATCAGAAAGGAGAAAAGGATGAGACAATTTCAAAAACAAAGAATAATGAATAGAGCTGAGAGAAATACCCAAAATATAGAAGCTAGACCTTTATGGGAAGAAGAATTGGATAGGGAACTAGCTGACTTTCATATGTACGGAAATGTAGAAGGAGATTTTGATCTCAACCAAGTAGCAATACCAGAACCACAATTACTTCCTTTATACACTGACCAACCCATGAATCTTGAACAGAACCAGGAAAACAAACTTCCAATCCCAGCCTTTGATCCAAATGAGATACCTAGGATTCCAGCACCGAACCCTTTAGATCAGTGGTGGGACGATAACCGATCATTTCAGGAATTACTGAATAACCCATATCCTTACGAAGAACCAGAACCACTTTACCCTGAACCAGTACCAGCCCCAATGCCACCAATGAGCCATGAGAATGTAGCAGAAATTCGCCAGTACGGCGAAGAATTGGTTGAAAAAGGAAATCGAATCCGCCAAATCAGAGAAAAACTCGTCTGGAAGTATGACGAGAACGAGATGCTATACTAGAAACAAGTCACCTAATATATATATATATATATATATATATATATATATCGACACATAGTTACTAATGTTTAAATTTCAGTCATAGTTTGTAATAGATGCATAGATATATATGAAAAGAATAAAGTCACAATGATCGACATTTTTGGTTAAATATGCTTGAGTATTTGTTTGCAGGGAATATACGACCATATTCTTTGAATATGCAAGGATAGTACCAACACTAGCCTCACCAGAAACGGTGTTAATCTCCCGTTACATTTGGGGATTAATCAGTGAGATCAGACATGTAGTTAAGGCAGTCAGGCCACAAACCATAGAAGAAGCGGTGGAACTTGCTAACACTTTGACAGGTGAATTGGTACGTACGCAAGAGGAAAACCAGAAAAAGAACCTAGCCCAAAAGATTACCCAGGAACTACGTTATGGTAATTCCTATCACGGAAAAGGAACAGGTTCCTCCTCTGCACCCTACTGCATGTTTTGTAAGAAGAAGCACTCAAGAAAGTGTGCTGTGTCCTGCAACTTTTGCAAGTTCTCAAGACATAAGGAAGAAGATTGTAGGAAGAAAGCTAGTACCAGAGTATGCTACAACTATGGAGAAGCTGGTCATATCAAACTGAACTGTCCGAAACTAGCTCTAGCGACAAACAACAAAACAAAGGCAACAGAAGGACCCAAAAAGAATGCCAGAGCCTTCGTTTTGACAGCTGAGGGAGCCAAGATGATCCCGGATGTGACTGCCGGTACGTTTTTAGTTAATGATGTTTATGCTAAAGTATTATTCGACTCTGGTGCAAACCAAAGTTTCATAAATACTTCTTTCTGCAAACTTCTCAATAAACCGTTTACTAAACTTCAACAAGACTGTCTAGTGGAGACGACAAATGGAAACTCTATCAAGATAAGTGAAATCCTACAGGGAGCAAGGATAGAAATTTTAAACCATAACTTTATCGTAAATCTTTTACCAATGAATCTAGCCAGATTCGATATCGTGTTAGGAATGGATTGGTTAGTAGCCAATCACGTACGTATTTTCTGTGATCAAAAGTATGTACTAGTAAGTACGCCAACTGGCCAAAGGATCACAATTAAAGGAGATAAGCCAACAAGGTCAACAAAGTTCATCTCTGTGATGAAAGTTGCAAGTTACGCGCGGAAAGGAGGAATGGTGTATATGATTTCAATAATCATTAACACTAAATGAAAAGAATTAAAAGATATTCCTGTAGTATCTAAATTCTTAGACGTTTTTCCAGAAGAGTTACCTGGATTACCACCAGATCGAGAGGTTGAATTTAGAATTCACCTAATACCAGGAACGACACCGATTGCCAAAGCACCCTATCGACTAGAACCAACGGAGATGCAAGAATTGAAGAAACAACTTGACGAATTACTAGAGAAAGTTTTCATATAGCCTAGTTCATCGCCATGGGGAGCACCGATGTTATTTGTCAAAAATAAAGATGGATTGATGCGTATGTGCATTTATTATCGAGAACTGAATAAGGTTACGATTAAAAATCGGTACCCACTACCGAGAATCCATGATATGTTCGATCAACTTCAAGGAGCCCGATTCTTTTCTAAGATCGATTTACGCTCGGGATATCAGCAATTGAAAGTACAGGAAGAGGACATTCCTAAAAACTGCTTTTAGAACAATGCACAATCATTATGAATTTACAGTCATGCTATTCAACCAATGCCCTAGCCGTATTGTGAGTGCATAATGTCTATCACTTCCGTCAATCGTTCATCATAGCAGAAACAGAACAAGACAAGCTTTGAAGAATATTATATATAGGGAAAAGTCCATCCGGACGAATAGAGGTGAGCCCATCCGGACGGATGGAGTTAATGAGTCAAGGAGCCTTCATTTAAGAGAACCCTCTAAATAGGCCTTGTTATGTTTCTTTTTAGAACTTTTGCAACTTTGTATCTTTGGAGAGCTTTGAATTCTAGAGAGAGAAAGTAGCAAACAAGGTGATTCAAGGTGTAAACATTGTCAGATCGTTGAATAGAATAATTGTAATTATGTTCATGTGTTCGATCCACACACGTGCACGGATTCCGCACGTCGTACGTGTTCTTCGCAATCGTTCGGGAGTTCATATTCGATCCTAAATCGTGTTCAAAAGTGGTATCAGAGCGGGAGATCGATCGCACGGATCAGTGTTACAAGATTTCGCAAAATTTCATCAGATTCGGAGCTGATTTGGATCAGATTTGTTATATTTCTTCTTCTACACACTTTCTTAACTTGGATGAAATTTTGATATTGTATGCGAAAATATGTTTTAATCAACCCTACCAAAATTTAGATTGTAATTCAAAGGTTAAAGGGTTCAATTTGATGAAATTATGTCCAAAAAGTATGAGTTTCTCGCTGCTGTTCAGGGCCCATCCATTCGGATGAGGCCCATCTGGACATAAAAACCCATTGAAAGTTGGTTATTGTTCATTCGGATATGTTTGTGTTTGGGCCATCCGCCCGGATGAGTCCCTATAAGTGAGTTCATCCGCTGGAAATAGCCGATTAAAGTCCATCTGGAAAGTCATTGGAAGCCCATTAGCGGTGTCATTTTTTCATTCGGATCAATTTCTTGTACATCCGCTCGGATAGAGTTTTTCAGAGCCCATCCGGACCATTTATATTCATCCACTGCTATTTGGGCCATCCGAACAAGAGGCCCATCCGGGTGTCCATCCGTATTTCAGGTCCATCCGGGTAGTGTTTGTTAAGTCCATTCGCTATTTGTGTATTCAGGCCCATCCGAAGGAACATGAAGTTAGTCTATCCGCTTGAATAGAAGTAGTCCATCCGGACAATAGTCTTAAGCCCATTCAAGCTCATCCAGACCCATACTTATCCATCAGTTGAAGTTGGTATAGTAGTCCATCCGGGGGATTTGCATAATTAGTTGGGTCCATCCGCTGACTACATCCGGATCCAGATAAGCCCTCCATCCGAACACATAGTCCATCTGAACCAATATAAGTGACCATCCGCTCGTGTTGAGCCCATCCGAAACAAGTCTAGTTCATCCGAGTGTAATCGGGCCCATTCGGACACAAAAGTTCATCCGAATCGTAATCCATCCGAATCATAGTCCATTCGGACCATAGTTCATTCGGACGAAAGCGCATCCGGACTAACAGTGAAGATCATCCGGGTATTTGAGTTCATTCGGAAGCTCATTTAGAGTTAATTAGATTTAAAGCAAGTTCATTTGTTCAACAAGTGTGTTAAGTCCATCTAAATACAAAGCCCATTTATCTGAGAAAGTACATTCGACGGGTCATTTTGTGTGTGAAGACCATACATACTCTCAAGAATTTACAATTGATTATCATTCATATATTTCAAGTGGTTAATTGTTTGGTTTAAAATTTTTACTCAATTGTGCGTTTAATTGTTTGAAGGTGATAATCAAGGTACAAAAATCAAGGCGTGATTCGAAGATGTCAGGCATGGACGAAGAATTCTACAACACGTTTTATAACACGTTCACGTCCGAAACAACAACTGAAGCAAAACCCAGGACAAAAACGGTTTCAAATGGTATTTCCGAAAGTCTGAAGTATGACAATGTGTACGGAAATCATCAACGACCACTGAAACTAACGAATATCGAAGAATATCATTGGTGGAGAACCAAATTTGAAAACTGGGTGCAGGCTTATGCTTACGAAAGTTTGGTTATGTTAATTTTTGGATATGAAAAACCAGTGAACGATAAAAATGAATTGCTTAAAGTTAAACAATTTTCTGAAAAAGATAAGACAAATCACTCTAACGAACTAAAAATGATAACACTAATACAACAATCTGTTAGAGATGATATCTTGTTTTTATTTCAACATGGTGAAACATCCAAGTCGATGTGGGAAGCATTGAAGCTGAAAGTCAAAGGCGGTAAAGACATCAAGAAAAACAAAATCTCTTTGCTGAAAAAGGAATTTGATCTGTTTGGATGCATGAAAGGAGAAACTGTCAGACAAATGATTGAAAGAATTTGTCATTTGAAGATCGAGTTAGAAAGGTTTGGAATTAAGAAAGATAGAGAAGAGATTATTGGTAAACTGATCGAGGCATTGCTGCACGTTGAAGATTGGAAAACGTTTATGATTGTGTTAAAGAATGATGCTAAGTTTGATGAGATCACGTTGGATGGTTTGATTGAGAAACTTGAGAGTTATGATCTAGAATTACAAAAACAAAACAAAATGACTAACTCAAGTTACCAGCAAAATGTTGATTTGTATTACCGAAGAAGTATACTGCTGAACAATCAGTCACCAAAGGTTGGTACAGCCTTTAGTACTGACAATGCTGGTGAATTATCAAAGAACAAATCTCCAAGTTATGATTTGGGATAACATTCATCATCTTCATCATCCAAATCCAATCCGAGTCAGAACTGGAAAGATTCTCCAAATTTGAATACTGATTTCGCTAAACAGCACATGAGTTTCTTAGCTTCTGTTCTAGAGTCATATGAAGGTTTAATCGCAGGAAAGATCGGAAATCAAAATATGACAAAGTAGGATTACGATCAGGTAGACCCGAAAGCGATGGAGTTCATGGATATTCACTGGTGTATGGCGAGTGTTATCAGGAGAGCTCAATGTTTCATGGAGATCACTGGTAGAGAGTGTCTTGAAGGTCTTGATATGAAGCTGGGATTCGACAAAGCAAAAGTCACCTGTTTCAAGTGCAAACAGAAGCGACACTTCAAAAGAGAGTGTACTAATCGTTAAGCCGGTGATAGTGTTAATCCTTTTCATGAAGATTATTATAGAAAGGCCATCTATCATCGCAATAATGAGCAACCATCAAGAACAAACCAAAAGCAGCTGGAGGAAGGGTCGTCCAAAGAAAAGAAACAAGCTATGTTGACGATTCGTGATGGTAGGACGTTTCATGAGGATGAAGGATTTAACTGGGATAAATACATCAAGGAAGGTAAAAGAGCATTGGTTGCTGAGTTCAAAGAGAGCCGAGAAGAAATCATGCACGTATGTATTTGAGTGACGTGTATAAGGCTTTCACAAAAGCAAGGCGGGCAAATAGATGGGATGCTAAAAGAGAATGTTTTGTTGATCCTAAAGGGAACCCAACAGTTGATCCTGATAAGGTAGACTTTGAAGCACTTGTTGCTGCTATTCTAACTGTGTGTGTTTGGTGTAAAGGGCTCGAAGAAATTCCTAGATACAAAGAAAAGGTAGAGGAAGGCATAAGGAAAGTGATATATGCCAGTCTAGAAAAGAAGAAGAAGACGGTAGAGGAAATCGTTGAAGAAAGTAAGAAGATGGTGGATGAGGTGAAGAAAGCCGATGCGAAGGCAGAGGAAGCAGTTGCTGAGAAACAGTAGGTGTTTGAGGAAGATCAGATTCAAAAGACGAAAGAAACCACGATGCCCAAAACTGAGGTAATAATTCAAACTGAATCTTTTAAAATATTAAATAAATCTAATAATAAAACTGATGAACAGTGCAAGAAATGCATGGAAACGTGCAGGGCTTGTACTGAAAAGCATAACAATCTAAGATCCAGAGACATTGAATTCACTAAAACAGAAAAGATTTTCAAAGAAAAATGTAATGAAATGCTTGAAAATTAAAAGATTTTGAAAGAAAAAGAAAAAGAGATGACACATAAATGTGAGAAACTTGAAAAAGAAAACAAAATTTTGAAACAAAAGTGTTCAGCTGATTACAATGAATGTGATAAAAAAGATAAAACTATTCAAGAGTTGCAAAAAGAATATGATGTAATGAAATTGTCATATCACACGGTAAAAGTAGCTTATGAAACTTTGAAAAGTAGAGTCAAAAGTCTGGATGATAGATTGTCAGCATGTCAGAAAACAACTAAATTTCTTGAAGCCAGATATGAAGGAAAACAAATGGTTTTAAATCAATATATTGATGAAGTTGCTAAACTTAAACCAGAACTGGCTGAAAAAGAAAAATTGGTTAATAAACTTCAAAGTTATCATGCTTCTTCATACATTCTAGAACGCATTTTCAACATCACACCCGATGGTAAAGAGTGTAAAAGAACAAACAGGGAATTGGGTCAGAATACCATCGGGTTCCACCACCGTTGGAGAATAATTGTACATTCTATGATGGCGAAAAGGTGGTAAAAGACATAAACATGGTTGACCAGTTACCTAACAACATCGATGTGACTTACACCAAATCTGATGATCTTGGTGACTCAGAGGTGGTAGGTTAGGTTGTTGAAAGCGTTTTGATATAGGAGTCTACTAAAACAGATAAGTCCGATTCACAGGATGAAAATGAGGGAAGTTTTCATGAAAGTTATCTTGAAAATTCAAAATCTTGTAGGATCATTTGCTGACCCGAATGAGTCGACCAGAAGAGTTTTTCTCAATACGAAAGGCGGAAACAGACGTATCGAGTTCAATTCAGCTAGATATTCACTTTAAACTGTCTTTTGATTGATATCTGATCGATTACAATGCTGTAGACACTTCGGCAGAGCTTCGCTACCGGAATCAGAATCGTTACAAATGAATAGGCACATCAGGTATTTATTGGTGAGCTAATTTCGCTTGAAACGGTTCAAGCGGAATCTAATTCCGCACGAAATTACACAAACGAAATCAGGAAGCGGAATTACTCATGTTAATTTCGTATGAAATGACCTTGTGTCATTTCAAGCGAAATTACCTATAAACACACAAATCTCGTTTTTCGTGCCCTGATCTATCTATACAAATACAAGACTCGATACAAGACGAAGTCGACAGACGGATGCACCAACAGACTCCCCCTCGGATGTTGACGAAGTCTTCGATGTCGAGTCTTCAATCTTCAGTCTTTATCAGTCCTCTTGATCTTTTCCGAAGTATCTAACAATGTAAAGTATCCTTAATCTCTCTCTTCTCTTTATCAATTCATCTCCCTCTCGGATGTTGATCTAATCTTCAATTCCAGAATATCAACTTGGCTCTTGAGTCTTTTAATTCTCTTGATCAAATCTCTTGATTCCTTAAGTTCATCAGCATCAGCATCTTCAGACTCCCCTTTGCTATCAAACTCCCCCTTGAGTTGTGCTAGGATCATAATCTGGCTTTCACAGGTTCACAGGATCGAAATCTAGCTCACTTGTTTCAGGATCAGAAAACTGGCTTTCAATCTTTTATCCCAAAATATGTGACTGGCTATTATCCTGTTTCCTGCACAAATCTCTACCCAAAACTAAATTTTACAAATTTAAAATTTGACAAACAAGTTCACCGTCTCGTGTTATCTCACATTCACGGTCTCTACTCATCAACACAATCACATTCAAGGTCTCGACTCATCATCTTTCACAAGGTTTCGACTCATCTTCAATCCCGATTTCGACACAACGTTAACAGTCTCGGGTCATTGAATTTCACAACAGGATTCTTGAGGTCTCGAGTCATCAACCAAGGTCTCGAGTCACTCACTGCAACTCCATCAAGTTCCGATTCGCAACCGACAACAAATCCTTCAAGGTCTCGACTCTTCATCATCATTCCAATCCATTGTCTCGAGTCGCAACCTCTGTTCCGAATCACGGTTTTGACTCATCTTATTCTTCTCCGTTAACCGGTTTCTGGAAACCTGCAACAATCAATTCTTAGTATCTTGGTCTCGAGTTATCTTCACAGCAGTCTCGAGTCGCAACCACCTCTGAACGTCCACTACTTCCGTCAACCACCTTTCACAGTAACACCACCATCATCACCGTTGTCATCTCCATAACCACCGTCATTCAACCTCCATAACGACCATCGATCACCACCATAATTATCCACCATTAACCCTATTATCTCCGACAGACACCATCATCATCCGTTTCTGTCATCACCCATCATCTCCGTCGAGTTTTCGAGTCGTGTTTTCGAGTTTTCGGTTTCGTGTTTGATCATTATCATCATCTCCGGTCTCGAGCTCATCATCTCCATTAAACCCCGATCTCCGTTCAACTCCGATCACCGTGCAGTGTTCATCATCTCCATTCTAAAATCTTCATTCGCCATCACCGTCAAAGTGCAGCTTCATTTCCGACCTTTCACCGATCTCCTAGCACCGCCGGTCTTCAGATAATCACCTTGGCCGCTGAATCTTTGTAACTAGGGTTTCAGGTCTATTTTGTTGAAACGAAGAAGAAGACACAGAAACTTAGATTATTTAGGTTTAGATTTTAATATATTAATAATAATAATAATAATAATAATAATAATAATAATAATAATTAATTAATTAATCATTTTGTCATCATTTCACAATCATTGATTTTTATAATAATAATAATGATAATAATAATAATAATAAGTATACTTTTATAAACTATTAAAAAAATTGTTTAAATTATTAAAAAAAAGGAGAAAAAGTTTGGTTGGGTGTGATAAGTTTTGACAGATTTTTGAGGCGCGGTTCAGAAAGCGGGTTCATTCGCGTGCAAAGGGTTTGAGTTAGCGAGTACACAGGTTCTCGTTTGGTTTGTGTTTTGAGGAGAAGAACAAAAGTAACAGCCACCCGCTGAAATTATGGCATTCATGTTTCACAAACCAGTGGCTCAAGAAATTACCAAAGAAGAGATACTTTCTGTCTTTTGCACTCCTGAATGTAGAGAAAGGGTTGAGGCATATCATTTACACAACGCTGAGCTAATCGAAGATTATAATGACATTAAAAGAAAGAATTTCACTTTAGCTAATAATGAAAAACTTTTTAAAGAGAAAATCGAAGCTCAGCGAAAAGACATCATCCAACTCAAAGATGATGTTAGTGTAAAAACAGCCCAACTCTTCTATGTTCAAGAAAAATTATGCACAGTGACTAAAGAACTGGAGGATATCAGAGATAGATATCAAATAAATGAGTTAAATATTAAAAAAATTGATTCTTCCAGCAAATTAGTCAAAAACCTGTGTGATCAACAGTTAGCATACAAGAAAAGAAAAGGGTTGGGATTGGGTTTTAATCAGGCTCCTCCTCCTTATAATGAAAATTATACTTACTTACCTATGACTGAGGAGGAGATGATAAATGAAAGCAAAATGACTTATGGTCCCAAAAACTGTAAGCCATCAATAAATGTCAGACCTGTTGAAAAACAGGTGGTTAAACCAGTTTGTTTTGTGTCCAAGGGTACTTTTGATCCTAACGTTTCTTCATCATGTGCAGATGAAGTACCTGAAGTAAGATGGGGAGATATGTTTGGGGATGAAGCAGATTCAAATTCTGATTTTTCAGAAAACTCAATAAATGAAACAGTTTCTGAACCTGTTTTTGGACAAAAAATTTTTAAGTCGTTATTTGGTTCTTTTTCATTAGATAATAATTGTGATGTTTCTTGTTCAACATCAACTGAAGCTGAACAAACAAATGAAAGTGAAAGTGTTGATCAAAATTGTTCTGATCATTCTTCTGAAACTGTTTTAGCAAATGTTCCTAATGATGTATCTAGTGGGACCACTGAAATACATTCTCAAAAGGATCAGGATCAGGAGACTTCTTTGAAAAACGAAGTTGCAAGTGAACCACTCTTGAACCCACATGAGTCTTGTGCTGAAAATTCGTCAAATATTACAGCTGACGTTTCTGGTGTTTCATCTGACAAACTAGAAATCTCCGATTCTGTTAAAGTTGGTGACATGAAAGATGAAGAGAAGACTAATGTGAACAAGGCTCCAAGTACAAAATCTGAGAAGTCTAAACCTTCTGTTAGTAATGAAAAGGTTCAGATTAAGCAACAAGAGCCGAAGCGAGCAGGTAAAGGACACGAAAAGAAAAAGCCTAAACATCAAAGACGATCAGGCTCTCCACAGTCCTCAATGGGTAGCAATCGTCCGCAAGAGGCTCGTAATGTGAAAAATAATTTTGTTAAGCCAGTCTGTAATGGCAAATGTGAGAAATATGCATTTGACTGTGCTAACAAAGCTTTCGAAAAGACTGGTGAGATTTCTGAACAAGACTTGCAGTCTAAACAAAACAAGAAGAATCAAAAGAAATCTCCACCACAGAAGGCCCCAGCAAACGACAAGTACAGACATCCAAATTCATCCTCGTTTGCAAGACATGTGCAAGGAAAACAAGCACAAAAAGGACCAGTTCATCCTTCAGGGCCTGCAAGAACTACACAAGATGATCAGACTGCCTTCTACGTGAAGAGACAAACATGCTTCAATTGCGGCATTGCTGGTCACATTGCTCGGAACTGCACAAATCATCCCCATGAACCATATTATGCTCAAAATCAGAGGGTTACACCTAAGGATAACTACCATTCTAAGCCGATGAAGGTATCATCACCTAAGGCAATGAAGAATGTGAATCCCAAGGTTAAACCTTCTGATGGGGATTGGAATGTTGCTAAAAAAAAACGAAGGGCTGTTCAGGAACAAAACCGTGTTTCTAAAACCAACAAACTTGAAACAGCTAAAGTTGCTCAACCGAAGGCAACAAACACGTTTGTTAAGCCGAAACAAATTTGGAAACCCAAATGCAAAATGGCAACATCTCCAATCCTTGAGACGAAAGGGGACTTATGTTTAAAGGAAGTGTCTTATTTTGATGCTTCAGGAAATCCCAGGACCACGATGGCCTGGGTACCCATGTCTTACTAATCTCCTTACTTTTCAGGAACAACCAAGGAGGAGCTGTTGACAATCTCTGGAATGTTGATAGCGGTTGTTCCAGAGATAGAACGGGTAACATTTCACTGTTGCAAAAAGTTCAAATTTTTTTTACAGATGATATGTTTCCTTTGGAGGAGATTAGAGAAGTAAGAAAAGATCAGCAAAAGGTACTGTTTAAATTCAGTACTTTGATTTGAATATTGATTAGTCTTCAATCTGATGACAGAACGGTTAAGCAAAAATATTTTTTTTTCTCTTTCTTAGTTCATTACTTTGTATATAAATTGTCCTTTCTCTAGTAAATGGTAAATTTGCGCAAAAATACAAGATTTATGCACAAATTTAGGGGGGGGGGGGGGAGGAACATATAGATAGATATAGAGTTTAGGAGGAGAAAACTCAGAAAAGAAAAATACAAAAAGAGTTTGCTGTAAATATGCATTATTTAAGGGGGAGAAAATGAGAAAGATACAAAAACAATTGAAAAATGAAAAAGCCAAAAAGAAAGATTGCATGATATGGGAAGTGAAATAAATGTTCGTGTTAAAGGGTTTGACTAACACATGTAAGGTGCCATAGCTGAAAAGACTAGGATCTACTGTGATATGTCGATAGGCTTGACGCTCAAAAGGATAAAAGATACTAAGTGATATAAATATAATGAACTATGTACCATGTGGGTAACATACCAATGGCGTATGATTTTATGGTCTTAAATCTTGTGTTGATAGATAGCCAACGTCTGAGGTTTTGGGTCTTTATGTTGTTGAATCATTCTGGGATATCTTGGCTGTCCTTCTGTAAATGAATTTTCACATTATATGAAGGGCTGACTCATGTAAGACCAGTATCGAAACAGTTTGACTTTAGTACGATGTGTTGGTAGGCTCTATCCTTAAAGACTGGAAACATTGGCTGTTCTGTTTAGAACTAAATTAGTACATGACCTCAGGAAAGAAAATCACTTGGAATTAGCTCATGTCTATTTGAATGTCTGTATGTTGTCCCGATACACACAATTTTGGTCTGACTCTGAAATCTTCTCTGAAAAAGTCGTGTATCTCCTCTGCTGCATCCAGATATATGCTGACCTGGAGGTGCTAGGCAACGTCAGCTTCTGCTGCATCCAGATACATGCTGACCTAGCTGTACGTTGTCGCTCTATAGATCAATTAAACACCCGAAAGAGGCCCTCAAGTGCCCAAAAGAAACCCAAGAAACCTATATCAAACTGAGAAAAACTCATTTGATCTGTATATTATACCATCTCTACTTAAGATCTATTATGTTCTCTTCTCAATCTATTCCCAGTTAAGATTTCAGAGATTTGGATTGGACTTGTGAAATATGTGGTAGGGAAGCTACTTGCATGATAGAGTGTGCTGTATATAACTCTTGGATTTGATTAGTATTTGTTTGGGTGTTCATTGTTAAGAAATCAAAACATGATAAAATTTGTTACAGGCAGTATATGGAAAAGGTCGAGGGAGATGAGTTTAAGAGGACAAATATATTGGCAATCGTCTAGACCATTCAGTAGTAGATCAGTGTTGATAAGTGTGGTCAAGCCTGAAACCTCGTGATTTGATTTCCTAGACACAGTCAGGATATCTTAAAAGATCCCAAGAGGACAAAAACCCTAAGGAATCAAAATCTCAAAATGAGAATATTCCAAATGCTCAAAGAGCCAAATTCGTACCAAAATGGTATTTGCCTCACCCTCGTTGGATAAAATCATTGGTCGCTTTGCTGTACGAAAGTACTGACCTGTCACCAATGGTCTAACGTTGTAAATCAAAAAGGATGACATCAATATACTCACCTGTTACGATGAATCGTTGTGCTTACCTTGATCACGGGGGTATGCCTTGGAATGGGACACACGGGTATAATAGTATAATATTACCTAAAGCATATCACGAAGTTGAAATATTGAAAGTTGAGCGTTAAAGTTTAAGTGGACAAACATATTGGCAATCGCATAGACCAGTTTGATTAGGCTCGTACTGAAAAGTGTTCCTTAGTCTGCCTGAGAACGAATTTTGATCCCATTGCAATTGTAAATGTATATTATGGTAGTTGTTTATATTTGAGTTTTTATTTGTTTTTTAGTTCTCAATATTAAAAAAAAATTAATTAAATAAATTGAAAAATTCAAAAATACAAAAATAGTGTCTTGTTTTTCTATAAAACCAAAAATCCAAAAATAGAGTGTTTATTTATTTTTCTTAAAATCAAAAAATATAATCGTTCTTGAAGATTTGACTGATCATCAAAAGTTGTAAGAATTTAAATTGTGAAATCTGAGTACAAGTACTTGGATGTACCTAGTGTTCATATGGTACCCTCCCTGTTGCATAAGAAATGTTTGCTTATGAGTTTGTGAGCATGTGCAGAACTTGATTTCAATCAAGAACAGGGGTTGATGAAGACTGAGATGTTGTTAGTTGCTGAAGAAGCCTGAAGCAGCACAACAACAAGATGTACCTGAGTCGGAAGAATCGGATACGAATTGCCGTCTGACAGTGATTGTGCATTTGAAGAAGTACCGTGAACCTGCTTGAAAGAGAAAGATTAAAGAAGAAAAGAGCTGTTGAGAATCCTCCTTTCACATTCTTTTCAACAAGATTTTCAAGCAAATGCTGATCGAGATCCTGATATGAAGCTAACCACAAGAGCTGAAGAAAGAGACCCAGTGCTGAGAGTTCAGAAGTCAAGAACTTCCACAACATCTGCAGCATAGCGACAACCATAGATTTTGTTGAAGACATTGCTGATTTCATGTTATGAAGACAATTTGATGGCATCAGTCTAGGGGGAGATTGTTAGGCCCTAAAGTGTGAGACTGATACATCAAATTAACATAACGGGCTATGGTTACGAACTGGGCCTTACCGGGTTAGTTTATATTAGGTTGTGGACCTTTATAGGTCACTTGGGCTAAGCTTTAGGCCATGTGGGCCAAGCAGGCCCAAGGGAAGCCCATGTAGGGAAGTGGGCTTGGTTCAGTATATAAACAAGTTTCTAACTTGTTTTTAGGTTTGAACCTTTAGAACTTCATTGTTACAACTTCTAGAGAGCTAGAGAGAGAGGCGAGTTGGTGAAGAACATTTGTACTAGACGGTTTTACTTTTCAAGTAATAGAATCGTGTGCAAGTGTTGAAAGTGATTCCGGTTTGTTCTTTGTTGTTCATATTTCTTGTTGATTTTCATTTAATTTCTTGAATCACATCAAGTTTGGATTCCGCACAAACTTGGTGTAGTTTGATATCATTGAAAGATCCGTTTCACGGGACTTACAATATACCACTAGTAGAATTAATCAATCAATAAATGATTTTACAATGTCAATCACTGATGAACCACTTGTATGAATATAATGATTTATCATTTAAAAAATTTCTGATGACCACTTGTGAGAATAACTTTTCAAACACACTCTCCCAAACCTGTTCATAATGTTTAGCACTTGGAATTTTGAAAATCAGCTCTCCAACATCAGTTGTCGAAAATCTTTTTGTATTTTTTTTAAAATTTATGCTAAAACACTCCGAAAATCTTTTTGAAATTTTGAATTTAATGAAATGCAGAAAAGAAATATACACAAACAATATTTTTGTGAGTTTGCGTAAGAGGATCATATCAGTTTTTGAGACAAATCACCAACACCGTTAAGCTTTAAACATTTTCAGTTCTAAATGATTCACTTAGATTGTCAGTATACTGATCCACTTAAATTCTCACACAAAGTTCAACTGTTTCGAGATACGAGATTAATGTTTTAAGGACTTAAACTTATTCGCGTGTCCCACCTCAGAATATACTCCCGTATCCAGATCCCAATATTCAGTCTTACAGGTGAGTATACCTAGATGATATCTGTAAGGGGTTAAATTGCGAAGGCCGTGAGAGCTCAGGCTATTGCTTCCGCAAAATCAGAGAGATGGCGGCTTCGACTTTTGGTGTGTTCCCTTTAGAGAATCTTTTCTTCAATAGCACATGATTAGCATTTTGCAATGTTTCATCATTTTTTATGCTGAGGGGGGGGGGGGTGCTATATTTCAAGCAAGCATAAAGTATTATACGGGGACTAGGCCATTGCTTCCGCAAAATCAGAAGTCCCGGGATAATACCCCAGATATCACTGAGTATAAAGACCTAGTATCTCAGAAAGAGGGACCTTTCAAACAAGATTTTGGGGGTTACCCATATATCCGAGAGATGTTCCCCACGAGATAAGTAAGTTTGAAATTTAGGTTTATATCTCGTCACAATCTACTAAATGTGTAAAAACCTACTGGCACATCATCAGTGAGACCGTTTATCACATTTGACTTTCCAATTCTTTAGCATGCTGTGATAGTCCACTGATATACTATCATTTCCTCTTATCACAACAAAACTCATTTTTGATTTTATCATGTTTTTTACTTTTTCAAATTTTCTAATGTTTTTGGATTTTCTGAAATTTCTTACTCCCCCTAAAATGCAAAATCATTTAAGAGAAATTTGAAAACAAACTGTACAAGTAACGTGGCAACTATTGTGAATTGCTTTAAATCGCCATCCACTTGGCATAAACAATCAGAACTCCCCCTGACAACAAACTATTTTCCCATTATGATTTCAAAACACTTAAGTTTGTTTTAATCAAAGGGTTTTTTCAGAAAATTAGTTTTGTTGATTTTACCACTTGTAAAAATGGGGATTCATTCATCATTTTGTTATTCAACCTCTTGTATGGAAGTGAAATCAAGTTCAACTTAATGACCTTGATTAACCACTTGTAGGTAAAAACCCTTCTCCAACCACTTGTAAGTTCTCATCACCAATATCCCATGTAACATAAAATATAACAATTTTAAGAACAACTACCACTTGTATGTCAAAATCACTTTCGTGAATTTCTCAAGAAAGATGCCGATACCTACTCCACAGTTACCAACCTGGGAGCTCCGACAAGTCCTGGTTTTTCACTCATCATAATAAGTTCCATCCCAGTCACAAACCTGGGACGACTCACCCTTACCTGGTTTCTTCAATTTTTTCTCATAAAATTCCTTCACCCCTTTAACCTTCCCATAAACCATTTTACCAAAAATATGTTGCACTTTGGGGTTAAAAGCTTTTTCAATATCAAATTCTTTCTTTTCTGAGAAAAATTGATTTGAAATCTCAATTTTACCAACTTTTTGTTTAAAATTTTCAACCCGCAATGGTGGAAAATTGACATCATCCATTGGCGGTACTGATGTTTCCAATTTTAACTCAACACGTGGCTCCTCTGACTTTGTGGAATCAGATTCATCGCCAGAAGATAGCTCCTCTGATTTTGACGAATCAGAATCAATGCTTGAACTATCATCAGATTTCTTAACGACCCACTTGTGGTTGTCAAGATTTGCTTTTCTCTTGTAAAACTTTTTTGAACATTCACCAACCTCAAACTTTGAATTTTTGAAAATTTTAAAAGGTTTGATTGGTGATTCATTCTCAACCATCTTTTCTTTCTGTTTAAGAGAAACTCCCTGTTTTAGTTTGTTGTCTTTGGACAATTCCTGGCAATATGACCAATTGTTTTGCATTGAAAACAGGTTCTCGTTTCCTTTTTCTGAGCAGCTTCATTCTTCATTTTCTCTTGCTTCTTAGCAAGGAATTCTTTGTTTGATTGATTCCTGAACAACTTCTCCTTTTCTTCTTCAGATGATGTTCCTGAAACAAAAACAGTTTTTGGTTTATAAGTTTTTTCATTTTTATGATTTTTAGGTGGAATAAAACCCAAACCCTTCCTTTTGAAATTACCATTATGGTTTGGTTTCTTTTGAAAACCATAACCAGAACTGTAACCATTTTTCTTATTTTCACTTTGTTGTACTCTTGAGGTGCAAGGTCTTGGTTTTTTAGAAAGATTTACATCTTTTATTTCAGAAATATTAATTTCTGTTAGTTTAAAAACCTTTTATATCATTTCAGGTTTAACACCTCTTATTGGAAATTCCTCATCAGAATATAATTTGTCTGAATCATTCAAAGTATATGCCACTTTGATTGGTTCATCATTCAAATTAGATTTTGATAATAGGAGTTCTTTATTGTAAACTCTTTTAACCGAAGATTTTGGACTGTTGTCAGTTGAACTCGAACTTTTAGACCCAGACTTTGACACTGACTCTGACTTTGACTCCTCGGATTCATCTTTATCCAACACCTGATCGACCACTTTCTTTATTAACTCGGACTCATGATCAGTGTCAGATGACGTAAATGTGACATCAATACTATCTGGCAAATTATCTGATGGCTCAGATTCCCATTGTAAGTTGGTTGCCTTTTTTACTCTTTCTGAATTTGGATTTCGCGGTGAATATCGATTTTCAAGCGGGGGTGGACACTGGTTGTAACTGAAACCTTGTTTCTTACCAGAATCATTCACTTCAGTATCCTTCTTCTTTTCAGAAATCTTTTCATCAGATTCTTCCTTTTCTTCAAACGCCTTCATGCCTTCCACTGTTGGATAAATCCTGTCAATAACATAAGAAGTACATGAGTAACTTTTTAACAAATGGTTTACTCTTTCTGTTTCAATCCTTTGTGTTTCCAGTTTTTGTTGTAACACAGTACACTTCTCAATGTAATTGTTGACGACTTTCTGCTTTGTCATGAAAGCTCCTTGAAGTGTCTTCATGGCTGTTGCTTGTTCACTGCTTGATCGATTGTATTGATTCATTGCTTTGTTTAGAACATCATACGACTCTTTCAATATGTTCATGTTATGAATCAATGTACTGTTTTGCTTTTTCACTACTTCACAATTTTCACATTTCACAGGAATCTTTTGTGCATCAACTTCAGCTTCAACTTTAAAAACCGGAATGTCTTTTATTTTCTTTCTTATCACAGGAACTTCTTCATCATCACTGCTGACGGGTTTTTTTAACTTTCTTCTTTTTCTTTTTAACTTTTTCTTCATCACTGTCACTCTCTTCCATCATTCTCAAGTGCTTTTCCATTCTTTTTACATAATAATCATCATCATTATCACTGTCTTCAGTAACTCGAGCAACAAAATCTTTGTGACTTGGAGTTTTCTTAGGATCATAATCATCCCAACTGAAATTTCCCCAGCTAAACCCTTCTGGTAGTCTGTCATCATCTTGGTTTATCAGATATGCTTTACTGTCAGCTGAAACATATTTGTCCCAACTGAAATCTTTTGATGATTTCTTATCTTCTTGATTCACCATACATGCTCTCTTTGATGAATCTTCGATTGTCTTCCTAGCATGTGCAGTTTGTGGTTCTTGTTGTTGTTGAGCAACTTGATGATAAATTGCTTTCCGATAGTAATCATTGTTGTTGAACGGATTTTGAGCTACACTTGCTTCGCGATTTGTGCACTATCTCTTGAAGTGTCCTTTTTCCCTGCAACGAAAACAAGTAACTTTAGATTTATCAAAACCTAAAGTAGAAACATTTGCATCACGGAAATCATCTCTTCCCATAATTTGTTTAAACTTTTCGGGTCTCCTCAACACACTTGCAAGACACCATTTTATATCCATCAATTCCATCTCCTCAGCATCAATCTGATCATAATCCTCTTTTGTCAACATTGGATTCCCGATCCAACCTGCCATTAAACTCTCATATGACTCTAACACGGTCACCAACAAAGACATGTGAATTTTTGCAACCTCCTCAGTGTAATTTTGACCATTTTCAAGATCTAATACCATGTTGCACTGTAATTTCTTTCCATTCTTTGTTGTTGAAAAGTTTGGATCATATGATGGATATGAAGAAAATTCAGTTTTGCTGTTTGATCTTTTAGATGACCCTCCTGATGAACTCTTATCATTGAATGCAGTCTCAACCTTTGGTGACATGCTGGACTTATCACTGATACCTCCTTTGTAATAAAGACTGATATCTTGTTCACCATCAAAATCTTTCATTCTTGAGATTTTCCTTTGTTCCATCTCTTGAGCTTCAAGCTTTTCAATGAACTTGTTCAGTGTTAGATTGCTAAAATCTTTCTTGTTCCTCAACATCATGAGATACGTGCCCCAAGTTTCATGTGGCAAAGCATCAGCTAGCTTCTCAATCAATTCTTCATTATCTTTTGTGATGCTCACTCTCTTCATTTGGACTAACAGATTGCAGTATCTTTCAATAATCTGTTTGGTGCTCTCAGTTCTCAAACCACAAAATAAATCAAATTCTTTCTTCGAAAGTGATTTCTTGTTTTTGATCATTTCTTTGCTTCCAACAAACTTCGATTTTAATGCTTTCCAAATTGAATACGCACTTCCATTGTGTTGCAGTAAGACCAAGATATCTTCCTTCACAGCTTGATGCAATAGACTAATCATCATCTTTTCATTTTTATATTTCTTTCTATCTTCAACACTTAGATCTTTAATATCTACCTCCTCTTCATCATCATTCGTTGGTCTAACATATTTCGTCTCAACACATTCCTAAGCATCCAAGTAATTTGCTTGCACCCAATTTTCGAATCGTTCCTCCCATCCTTTATACTCTTCAATGTTCATATGCTTTGGCGGTTTTTGCATAGTGCCTGTTTCATTTTCCATATTCAAGTTCTGAGTAACAGATGCCGGAGTAGTCGGGGTAGTAGCAAATGCATTATAAAATTCCTCTTCCATGATTCGGTTTTCAAAAATCACAAACAGACTGTTTCAAACGAAATCAACTTTCAAGCGGAATATCCTTTGGAGCGTAATAAACCTTTTCAAACGAAATCAATCACTTTCAAACGAAATCCCTTTGGAGCGGAATACCCTTTCAAACGAAATAGTTGATTTCGTGTGAACTAACACCCTTTCAAACAGAATACCTGATTTCGTGTGAAATACTTCAAGCGAAATTACAGATTGGTGCGAAATAGTGCTTTCAAACGGAATCACTCAAGTGAAATACCGATTTCGAGCGAAATAATAGTCTTATTCCGTGTGAAATAACGCTGACGTCATCATCTCGAGAATGTTTTTCAAGCGAAATTACAAAATTTACCAATTTTTGATCGAATTAAGGCCCAATAATTACAAGGATTTGTTAAAACACTGTTTCACACAATATGTGAGACAATTTATCCGATTTTAACCGTGAAAAGTTGTTTAATTTTGAAAAGAAAGTGTAGAAATCAGAATTTGCAGCTGAATTGGTAAGAACTCTTCCTCCTGAGCTCTGATACCACCTGTAGGATCATTTTCTGACCAGAACGAGTCGATCAGAAGAGTTTTTCTCAATACGAAAGGCGAAAACAGACGTATCGAGTTCAATTAAGCTAGATATTCACTTTAAACTGTCTTTTGATTGATATCTGATCAATTACAATGCTGTAGACACTTCGGCAGAGCTTCGCTACCGGAATCAGAATTCTTACAAATGAATAGGCACATCAGGTATTTATAGGTGAGCTAATTTTGCTTAAAACGGTTCAAGCGGAATCTAATTCCGCACTAAATTACACAAACGAAATCAGCACATGATTTTAAGCGTAATTACTCATGTTAATTTCTTATGAAATGACCCTGTATCATTTCAAGCAAAATTACCTATAAACACACAAATCTCGTTTTTCGTGCCCTGATCTATCTATACAAATACAAGACTCGATACAAGATGAAGTCAACAGACGGATGCACCAACAAATCTAAGAAAGATACGAATGATGATCTGATAGGATTGGCTTATACCGTTATTGGATCATACAAATTATTCTCAGATATTGAATTCCCGATTCAAAATGTGATTTCGGATAAGATTGATAAAGTTTTCAAACTGGTAGAAATTGAAAAGTCTAAAATTTCAAAATTTGCTGGGAAGAGCAAGAAAACTTTTTTTTTTTTATAACAAACCTAGTTACAAAAAGAAAAAAATGAGGCTGAGTTAGGTTATAAAAAGAAACAGTATCAAAAGAAACGATTCGAAAAGACAAATTATCAATAAAAGACGAATTTTGTTCACGGAACAAGTTCTGAGGAAGAAAAAGAACTTTAATTTAGTCGACAGACTAATGAAGAGTTCTACAATCAAAAGAAACAACAACAACAGGTTAAAGATGGTTTTCAAAGAGAACAGGCTTTAAGTGTGATCAAATTGGACATCTTGGTTGAAAGTGTCCAAATCCGAAACCTGTTGATGTTGAAAAGAAAAGGAAAGATGAAACACAGAAGTCAAACAGGTTTGGATTAAAACAAACTTGGAAACCAAAATCAACGACACCCAAAGTTGTGCCAAAACAGATTTGGAAACAGAAAGTAAATATTTCAGAACCAAAACAAATCTGGAAACCAAAAATTGATTTGACAAAACAAAACAATAAAAAAGATTCACAATTTCATCAAAGGAATGGTTCAAAAGGTCAAATTTGGGTGACAAAGAAACATACGACTTCTGTGAGTGACAATCTGAATGAAAATGTATTTGTGAAAAATGATAAAGATTTTCTGGAATTAAACAATTCTCATTGTGTCACAATACCCAAGGTCAAACAGGCTTGAGTTGCACTGTTCAAGTAAATGAATGCGTTGAATATGCAGGTGCTCCTGAAGACAATTGATTGTCAACAAGAGGAGTATCGGAGCAGCCTAGCACAAGAGGAGGCTGCGGGTCCCTACAAGTGAAAACAGGGAGTTTGTTTGTTTTTATACATAAATAAACCATATATCTAAAACCCTAAAAATTGCAAAATTTAAAAACCAAAAATATGTTTTTATTTTGTCAAAAATTGAAAAATATGTTTATTTTTAAATTTGTTAAAAATTCAAAAATTTGAAAAATATGTTGATTGAATATGCCGAAACCCTCATGGCTGAACAAACATGATTATTTGACAAGTGATTAAATGGTTTTAACATTGTTAAAAATCAATGTGTTGTAACTCATGGGGGGTACTTTCTGCAAAACAGAGTATGTGAAGCAGAAAATGGAAGGCGAGATGAGCTATCTGCATCAGGTTGTAAATTATCTTTAAATATTTTGGATTTTAGGGGGAGTAAAAATTTTGAAAATATAAAAACATTTGAAAATTTGAAAAAGAAAAAAAATGATAAAATTCAAAAGAGTTTTGGGTAAAAAGAGGAAATGATAGTACATCAGTAGACAATCACAGTACGCTAAAGAAATGGATAGTCAAATGTGATAAACGGTCTCACTGATGATATGCCGGTAGGTTTTTTCACATTTTGTAGACTAATTTCGAGATTTAAACATAAATATCAATATCTTTCTTATCTCGTGGGGAACATCTGTCGGATATATGGATAACCTCTGAAATCTCATTTGAGAGGTTGCATGATTCTGAGATACTAGGTCTTTATACTGTTTGATATCTGGGGTATTATACTAGGTCTTCTGATTTTGCGTCAGCAATAGCGAGACTTCGTATAATACTTTATGCACTTTAAAAAGCTTTCCCTCTGCATAAAAATTGAGAAAATATCGAAAGATATAAATCAAGTGCAGTGGTAAAGAAGATCCCTAATTGGGACACACCTAAACTAGAGCCTTCATCTCTTTGACTGAATGGTAGTTCATACCTGAGCTCTCAAGGTCTCGCACTAACCCAGAATACAGATATCAGTATAGTATATTCGCCTGTAAGACTTAATCTAGGGAATCTTGATACGGGAGTATATTCTGAGGTGGGACACGCGAATAACTTAAGTTCTTAAAACACTAAATCTCATATCTCAGAACAATTGAACTTTGTGTGAGAATTTAAGTGGATCGGTATACTGACAATCTAAGTGAATCGTTTAGAACTTAAAGTGTTTATAGCTCAACGGTGCTAGTGATTTGTCATAAACTGATATGATCCTCTGACGCAAACTCAAAAAAAAAATATGTCTGTAAATATTTCTTTACTGCTTTATGTTAAAGAAAAAAATCACAAAAAGATTTTCAGTGTGTTTTAGCATAAATTTTGAAAAATACAAAAAGATTTTGTTTCTACTTTATTTTCGACAACCGATGACTGAAAGCTGAGTTTCAAAATTTAAGTATGCAAAACATGTTCATTATTTTGAAACTTGATGTTTTACATAAAAAAATCAAAAACAGTTTGTGAAATCTCCAAGGTCATTAAGTTGGACTTGGATGATAAATCGTGAGGTTTTGGATACCTAAACTGTCAAATTTATAGAGGTACTTGATAGGGGGAGAAGAGTTAGCAAATCCTGGATATTTACATACTGTTACATCTTTGTTTAAGAGCCAGGTTATCATTCAGAAACTTTCACTGTTATATACTTGTGATTTTCAGAAAAAGCCAGATTACGATCCAGATAGCTGAGGCTAAGGGGGAGTCTGAAGACGAGCTTGACACAAGGGGGAGCTTGTAATAAAAAAAGCCAGGTGTCGATCCTAAAAAGCATGGAAGCTTAACGAAATAGGGAGCCTAGAAGAAGAGTCAATCGAAAGGGGGAGCTGATTCAGAACGCAGAATCAAAAAGAGCTTGAAGAAAGAGTATGTGGTTACTGAAGATGTCAAAGCCTTCGTGAAGACTCAGAGAGAGAAAGAAAACAGAAAGCTATGAGATTGACTGTAGTAATATCCAAGGGGGAGTCTATGAGTGCATAATGTCTATCACTTCCGTCAATCATTCATCGTAGCAGAAATAGAACAAGACAAGCTTTGAAGAATATTATATATAGGGAAAAGTCCATCCGGACGGATGGAGGTGAGCCCATCCGGACGGATGGAGTTAATGAGTCAAGGAGCCTTCATTTAAGAGAACCCTATAAATAGGCCTTGTTATGTTTCATCTTAGAACTTTTGCAAATTTGTATCTTTGGAGAGCTTTAAAGTCTAGAGAAAGAAAGTAGCAAACAAGTTGATTTAAGGTGTAAACATTGTTAGATCATTGAATAGAATCATTGTTAATTACGTTCTTGTGTTTGATCCACACACGTGCACAGATTTCGCACGTCGTACGTGTTCTTCGCAATCGTTCGAAAGTTCATATTCGATCCTAAATCGTGTCACATGCATTTATGGACATGATGAATATGATATGTAAACCATACCTGGATAAATTCATAATTGTCATTATAGATGATATTATAATTTACTCTAAGAGTAAGGAAGATCATGCGGAGCATTTGCATATACTCCTGACATTGTTGAGAAAAGAAAAGCTTTGTGCTAAATTCTCAAAATGCGAATTCTGGTTGCAAGAAGTGCAATTCCTTGGACACTTGGTTAATCATGAAGGAATTCATGTGGATACCACAAAGATCGAGGCAATTACCAAATGGAAAGTCCTTGAGTCCCCAACGGAAGTAAGAAGTTTTCTTGGACTGGCAGGATATTATAGACGTTTTATTCAAGATTTCTCTAGAATAGCCATTCCATTAACCAAACTGACTTGCAAATCAGTTAAGTTTGAGTGGGGACCAAAACAAGAAGAAGCATTCAGGATTTTGAAATAGAAATTAACCAAGGAAACAATACTCGCTTTGCCAGAAGGAACTAAAGACTTTGTAGTCTTTTGTGATGCGTCTGAGTTAGGATATGGATGCGTGCTGATGCAACATTAAAAGGTAGTTGCTTATGCCTCTAGACAGCTTAAGAAACATGAAGAGAATTATACAACCCATGATCTAGAGTTAGGAGTCATAATTTTTTCCCTTAAGATTTGGAGACACTATCTTTATGGTAGTAAGTTTGTTATTTTCACTGATCATAGGAGTTTAAGATATGTCTTCGGACAAAAGGAATTAAAAATGAGGCAACGACGATGGATAAAAATTCTTAGTGATTATGATTGTGATATCCAGTATCATGCAAGAAAAGCTAATGTAGTAGCTGATGCTTTAAGTCGAAAATATCATGAAAAGCCAAAAAAAGTACGCTCTCTTAGACTAAACATGCAGATAGATTTAAATGAACAAATTTGAGAGATACAGGAAACAACAATCAAGGACGATGCTGAAGGTTTAAAAGGAATGATTAAGGAATTAGAAAAAGGAGTAGATGGAATTTGAAGATTCCATAAGAAAAGGATCTGGTTACCTATTCAAGGGAACCTAGGAAACCAAATTCTAGAAAAAGCCCATAAGTCTAAGTATACAATACATCCCGGTAGTGACAAAATGTATCAAGACTTAAGAAAGAATTTCTGGTGGATAGGAATGAAAAAGGATATAGCAAATTATGTTGCTAAATGTCTAACTTGTTCACAGGTTAAAGCTGAACATCAGAAACCTTCAGGATTATTACAACAGCTAGTAATGACAATTTGGAAATATGGATTTTGTTACCACATTACCCAAGACAAGAAAAGATAATGATACAATCTGGGTGATTGTAGACAGATTAACCAAATCTGCTCATTTCTAACAAATGAAGGAAACTTTCAATATGGAATAGTTAACCAAGCTATATGTAAATGAAATAGTTTCATTACATGGAATTCCTTTATCTATTGTGTCTGACAGAGACAACCGTTTTACTTCCCACTTTTAGACAAGTTTCCAAAAAGCAATGGGAACTAGACTAAATCCAAGCACAGCTTATCATCCTCAAATGGACGGACAAAGCGAAAGGACAATTCAGGCAATGGAAGACATGCTTAGACCCTGTGTAATTGATTTTGGAGGAAATTGGGGCGATCATTTACCTTTAATAGAATTTTCTTACAACAACAGCTATCATACCAGCATCAATGCCGCACCATTTGAAGCACTCTATGGACAAAAATGTCGAACCCCAGTCTAATGGGCAGAGATCGGAGAAAAGAAGCTGTCAGGTCCTGAAATTGTGCAAGTGACAACTGACAAAATTATTCAAGTCAAAGAAAGACTTAAAGCAGCATGAGATCGTCAAAAGAGTTATGCTGATAACAGACGAAAACCATTGGAATTTCACATTGGAGACAAGGTATTGTTAAAAGTTTCTCCATGGAAAGGAGTTGTCAGATTCGGTAAAAGAGGAAAGCTAAGCCCAAGGTATGTGGGACCTTTTAAAATTATCAAAAGAATAGGACCAGTAGCTTATCAGCTACAATTTCCAGAGGAGATGGCAGGAATACATGACGTATTTCATGTATGTAACCTCAAAAAGTGCTTAGCAGACGAATCATTGATAATACCTCTTCAAGACATGGAGGTAAATGAAAAGCTTAAGTTCGTAGAGAAACCAATTCAGATTGAAGATAGAAAGATCAAGAATCTCAAACATAAAAGATTAGTTCTAGTCAAAGTGAAATGGGATTCAAAGAGAGGCCTAGAATACACATGAGAGTTAGAATCCAAAATGCAACGGAGATATCCACACCTGTTCCAGTAAATCTCAAGGACGAGATTTGAAATAAGGTGGGGAGGATATAACAACCCTTAAAAACACCCTAAACCGCTCCATAATCGCAAAACCGAACCCGCATAACATTTATTTTTAACAAAAAATGAAAAACCAAGGAAAACGCGCCTGTCGCGGGCCGCGACAGGTGGATGGTAGGCCGCTTGCGGGGCGCGACAAGCCTTTGCTTTCCGACTACCCCTTGTGCCATGTGTCGTCACACGCGTCGAGTCTAGGGTCAAACTCGGCAACCCTAGTCATAGCTAGGGTGCCCTCACGGGCCGCGAAAGAGAAGGAAGGGGGCTGTCGCGGGGTACGACAGGCTCCCGAATTTTGTATAAATTGAGTAGACTTCTGCACTTTCAACCTCGTTCAATTTTCATTCTCTCTCAACTTCTATAGGCGAAAATTATAGCCAAATACCCCCTAAAACACGAAGCTCTGCCCCATTGTAAGTATTTTAACCCCCGATCACTAATTCGTTACCCTACCCAATTGATTTAGGACCCACCAACGCATGTCGGGGCTCTGCTTGACTAAGTTCTGTCACACCCCAACCGATGGTGAAAACATCGGGGCGCGGCACTAAGCGAACCAGATTGCTCAAGAGAATCCATAACAACTATTAAATGACAATACTTAAAAGCTTCATTGTCCCATACCAATAAACAAATATTTTACAAACAGTCATAATGGAGTTTATATCACTCAAACAAAAAAACAAGTCCGACAACCTAGATTTTATTTGTGGGTTTCTAGACTTCCTAATCCATTGCAGCAAACAGATCATCAACCTGTCACATACGTTAAAATAAAGTCAATACATAACGTAAAGGTGAGTACACAAGTTTACATATAGTATAAAAAGCTTTAACGCATAACCAGCATGTAACACGTAACGAGCGATGCATGTAACTACCAACAATGATACAACCTAACCACGTGACTGTGATGTAGAGTATGCGCGACACATGTTCACCGAAGTAAACACGTGAAATAATGTAATGTGATCCTTAGCAACCCCTGTCACAACAAGTGCTGAGTCCAAACTATAGTACTATCGTTGCTAAAGGCGGTCTGGTATAACACTGTGTAAGCATCGTAACAAGCATTCAACAAATAACGTATTGCATGCGGGAGCGTTTAACGTTTATAAAGTGTTTGTGTTGTGTGTTGCGTTTTGATAGGGAACATATGTAACACCCAAAAGTGCGTTAAACGAAAATGGGTTCGAGTATACTCACAGAGCGTGTACTAATCAAGAAACACGATCCTTAAAGGATTTAACGGAGCACCAGATCAACCTGTGTACGGGAACAGAAGCGTAAGTCCTCCAAAGTGGTGAAACGATCGAAAATCAGAGTGTCGGTGGGAAACAGAAGCTTTGTACGAAGCTGGTGCCTTCGTACGAAGGTAGGTCTTCGCACGCATGGGGCTTCCGTTATCCAAAAGCAAAATATCCGTAACTCGAGTGTTCATCCCTCCAACCTTAAGCTATTGATTGAGCTTTGAGTCACAGAGGTCTTTGATTGTGTCATGAGTGGGAATTGGGTTGTGTTGTGTAAAACCAGTGCCTTCGTACGAAGCTGGCTTTACACAGAACAGTCCAGTTAAAAAACGTGGCTGTTTTTGGCATTCGGTGCTATGTTTTCGCCTGAATCAGATGTGTTTCCAAGTCCGATTCATGCTGGTTTTGACATTACCCCTTTCCACTATTCAGTGAACGGAATACATGCCGTTTTAGGTCCGTTTTAGAGTGAAATCAAGTTTAAACGTGTTTTTAAGAGCTTCAACTTAGATCCAACACTTGGTGAGTGTGAAATCAACTAATTTATAAGTTGGGAAGCCGTGGCTAGTCCCAATAAACTCGGTTAAGTGTAAATCCGTTGTAGATGAAGAATATTTAAGTGAAAAAGATGAAGAGTTTTTTGTAAAAACAGGAATTTATGAAGAAAAGATGAAGATTTTATGAAAACAGAGAGGTTAAGGTGAAAATAATAGAGTTTAACTGAGAAAGATGAAGTTTCAAGTGAAAACATGAAAGTTTAGATGAAAACTAAGTGATTCTTGTGGAAAATCGAAGTGGAAATCGTTGTGTAATTAAATAAAACTCTTAAATATTTCTTGAAAATGGTCGAACAACAATTCGGCAGAGTTTCGGTATAAAAATCAGCAAGTGAGATTGATTGAGGGGTGAAGGAGTATTTATAGAGGAGCTGGGTTTGAACAGGGAGTCTTCGTTCGAAGCAGCTGCCTTTGTACGAGGCCAGCTGGCTTCGTTCGAAGGTGCTGTTTTCTACAACCTTTTCCTCGTCTCGCGTGTAAGGTGCTCACTTAATGCATTTTGTTGAGTTAGTTAGTATTGGTACCTTAAATATTTTAGTGTAACGTTGTGTTTCGGGTCGTGTTGCGTTTTGGAGTGATAAATCGAGTTGTGCTAGTAGCGTTGTGTCGCAACCCCCGATCCCTTATCTGTCCCGGGAACGGGCGGACGCGAACTCAGAGTTTGGTGGTATCAGTTGTTTAATCTCGCAGCGGAATTTACATCAGGACCGTAGTTAGGAAATATTTATCAGAGTAAAACCACCATATTTGATATTTTTAATCACATGGGTAAAACCCAAGTTTCTTATTACAACACATTTATAGGGACCAACCCTATTTTATTGAATTAAAAACATCGTGTTTTAGATAACTTTTATAGCCACTTATTTTCCAAGCCGTCAGTGCTCTCGAGCTGGCTTTTTCCCAGTTAGCTTTCACATTGTGTTACCTGAAACATGTTTTAAAATATTTTGTTAGCGGGAAATACTGGTGAGTGAATCCCAGTTTAATCAAGAAACATTTTGTCAATTAACACAGTATTGAGAGCGATCACATTGTTTATTTCTACACAATTACTCATTCAGTACTGTCAATCCTTGACTTGTGGGTCATATTACACATTGGCTAACTCGTTGTCCAATGATAGCGTACTGTCATTCCGACTTACTACTCGCAAGTAATAAATTTTGTATACAAAACCCCAAATACCGGCAGTAATTGAAGAACTACAAAGACTCAATCACTGCTTAATCGCATTGTAAAATAATTAAGGTTTTGTAAAGCATTCCCAAAAAGGTTAACAAAAAGAGGATAAACTCACATTGCTGTCTTAGGCTTTTCGTAAGGGTTTCCTGGATATAATCTATAATTTATACAAATGTACATTGATTAGTATCATAACCCTTTGAAAATATTAAGGATACCCTCCCTGAGACGGCATTCCAACAACTACGTCGGCCAGAACCACGACAGTTGTTACAGAACCCTAAATCAATCGGGTAGCGTAACTGTTATGAAACTAGGGTTATAATACTTATAACGGAGCAGAACCTTGCTAATTAGGGGTATAATACCCGTGTCTTATAACTTTCCTACAGAAATTGTGATTTGAGATTGAAATGTGAGCGACGGAAAATGAAAACTGATGCCTGCTATTTATAGTTCTGATATCTGACTTCCAGGCGGCCCGCGTAAGGTAAGGCGAAGCCTTACGCGGCCCGCGTCAATCACACGGTCAACACATAGCTTATCTGGATCATCACTAGGCTTGACACGATGACGACACGTGTCAGCTCAAGATGTATCCGCGTGTGATGAGCTCTAGCGGCCCGCGTTGACTAACCAAGACTCTTACGCGGCCCACTTTAACTTATAGATTCACCAGAATCAAGTTTAAACCTTGATACCGCCCGCGTGAACTTGGGGTGAGGTCTTACGCGGCCCGCCTCAGCCCTATATTTCTTGTTTTTGATTTATTTTATAATTATAACATAACTAGGGCTCGGTTTTCACATACGGGGTGTAATATAAAACATATTGAGACATTTTATAATATACTAGAGGGTCGGAAATATTATGAGGGTGTTAGTTTTACCGAGGGTTGTTACATTCTCCCCACCTTGTTTTAGAGCTCGTCCTCGAGATCTATTGAAACAAGTGCGGATATTTTCTTTTCATTTCTGCTTCAAGTTCCCATGTGTACTCAGGTCTTCTTTTGGAGTCCCACTTCACTTTGACCAGAACTAGTCACTTATGCTTGAGATTCTTGACTTTCCTGTCTTCAATTTGTAGAGGCCTTTCTACAAACTTAAGTTGTTCATTTACCTCTATATCCTTAAGAGGTACTATTAGTGATTCATCTGCTAAACACTTTTTGAGATTTGATACATGAAACACGTCATGTATTCCTGCCATTTCCTCTGGCAGTTGTAGCTGATAGGCTACAGGTCCTATTCTTCTAATTATCTTAAAAGGTCCAACATACCTGGGACTTAACTTTCCCCGTTTGATGAATCTTACCACTCCTTTCCATGGAGAGACTTTCAACAATACTCAATCTCCTACTTGAAATTCCAAGGGTTTTCGCCTGTTATTAGCATAACTTTTCTGTCTATCACGTGCTGCTTTCAGTCGTTCCTTGACTTGAATAATTTTGTCGGTTGTTTCTTGCACTATTTCAGGTCCAGATAGTTGCTTTTCCCCAATATATATATTTTTAAATACACCTCGTATGTGAAAACCGAGCCCTAGTTATGTTATAATTATAAAATAAATCAAAAACAAGAAATATAGGGCTGAGGTGGGCCGCGTAAGACCTCACCCCAAGTTCACGCGGGCCGTATCAAGGTTTAAACTTGATTCCGATGAAACTATAAGTTAAAGCGGGCCGCGTAAGAGTCTTGGTTTGTCAATGCGGGCCGCGAGAGCTCATCAAACGCGGATACATCCTGAGCTGACACGTGTCGTCATCGTGTCAATCCTAGTGATGATCCGGATAAGCTATGTGTTGACCGTGTGTTTGACGCGGGCCGCGTAAGGCTTCGCCTTACCTTACGCGGGCTGCCTGGAAGTCAGAAATCAGAACTATAAATAGCAGGCATCAGTTTTCGTTTTCCGTCGCTCACATTTCAATCTCAAATCACAATTTCTGTAGGAAAGTTATAATACACGGGTATTATACCCCTTTAATAGAATTTTCTTATAATAATAGTTATCACACAAGTATCAATGCTGCACCATTCGAAGCACTTTATGGACGAAAGTGTCGAACCCCAGTCTGTTGGGCAGAAATTGGGGAAAAGCAACTATCTGGACCTGAAATAGTGCAAGAAACAACCGAAAAAATTATTCAAGTTAAGGAACGACTGAAAGCAGCACGTGATAGACAGAAAAGTTATGCTAATAACAGGCGAAAACCCTTGGAATTTCAAGTAGGAGATAGAGTATTGTTGAAAGTCTCTCCTTGGAAAGGAGTGGTAAGATTCATCAAACGGGGAAAGTTAAGTCCCAGGTATGTTGGACCTTTTAAGATGATTAGAAGAATAGGACCTGTAGCCTATCAGCTACAACTGCCAGAGGAAATGGCAGGAATACATGACGTGTTTCATGTATCAAATCTCAAAAAGTGTTTAGCGGATGAATCACTAATAGTACCTCTTAAGGATATAGAGGTAAATGAACAACTTAAGTTTGTAGAAAGGCCTCTACAAATTGAAGACAGGAAAGTCAAGAATCTCAAGCATAAGAGACTAGTTCTGGTAAAAGTGAAGTGGGACTCCAAAAGAGGACCTGAGTACACACGGGAGCTTGAAGCAGAAATGAAAAGAAAATATCCGCATTTGTTTCAATAGATCTCGAGGACGAGCTCTAAAACAAGGTGGGGAGAATGTAACAACCCTCGGTAAAACCAACACCCTCATAATATTTCCGACCCTCTAGTATATTATAAAATGTCTCAATATGTTTTATATTACACCCCGTATGTGAAAACCGAGCCCTAGTTATGTTATAATTATAAAATAAATCAAAAACAAGAAATATAGGGCTGAGGCGGGCCGCGTAAGACCTCACCCAAGTTCACGCGGGCGGTATCAAGGTTTAAACTTGATTCCGGTGAAACTATAAGTTAAAGCGGTCCGCGTAAGAGATACCACCTTCTGTCGCAACCCCCGATCCTTTATCTGTCCCGGGAACGGGCGGACGCGAACTCAGAGTTTGGTGGTATCAGTTGTTTAATCTCGCAGCGGAATTTACATCAGGACCGTAGTTAGGAAATATTTATCAGAGTAAAACCACCATATTTGATATTATTAATCATATGGGTAAAACCCAAGTTTCTTATTACAACACATTTATAGGGACAAACCCTACTTTATTGAATTTAAAACATCGTGTTTTAGATAACTTTTATAGCCACTTATTTTCCAAGCCGTCAGTGCTCTCGAGCTGGCTTTTCATGATATTTTTGGCTTAAAAGCATCTGCCACTACATTTGCTTTTCCTTCATGATACTGGATATCACAATCATAATCACTAAGAAATTCCATCCAACGTCTTTGTCTCATATTTAACTCTTTCTGCCCGAAAACATACCTTAAACTTTTGTGATCAGTAAATATGGTAAACTTACTACCATAAAGGTAATGTCTCCAAATCTTAAGACCAAAAATTATAGCTCCTAATTCTAAATCATGGGTTGAATAATTCTCTTCATGATTTTTAAGTTGTCTAGATGCGTAAGCTATAACCTTTTGTCGTTGCATCAACACACATCCATAACCTAATCTAGAAGCATCACAATAGACTACAAAGTCTTCAGTTCCTTCTGGTAACGCTAGTATGGGTGTATGGGTTAATCTTTGCTTAAGACTTCTAAATGCTTCTTCTTGTTTTATTCCCCATTCAAACTTAACAGATTTACAGGTTAGCTTAGTTAAGGGAATGGCTATTCTAGAGAAATCTTTAATAAATCTTCTATAATAACCAGCCAATCCTAAGAAACTTCTAACCTCAGTTGGTGACTCAGGGGTTTTCCATTTAGTAATTGCCTCAATCTTGGTTGGATCCACATGAATTCCTTCATGATTGACTAAATGTCCAAGGAATTGTACATGTTCTAACCAAAACTCGCACTTAGAAAACTTAGCATAAAGTTTTTCCTTTCTTAACAAACTTAAAAGTGCGTGCAAATGCTTTGCATGATCTTCTTTACTCTTAGAGTAAATTAAAATATCATCTATGAATACAATTATGAATTTATCCAAATATGGCTTACATATTCGGTTCATCATGTCCATAAATACAGCTGGGGCATTGGTTAAACCAAATGGCATGACAGTAAATTCATAATGACCATACCTTGTTCTAAATGCGGTCTTAGAAATGTCCTCTTCTTGTACCTTTAATTGATGATATCCTGACCTTAAATTGATTTTAGAGAAAAACCAAGCTCCTTGTAGCTGATCAAACAAATCATCGATTCTTGGTAATGGATACCGATTCTTAATCATGACCTTGTTTAATTCACGGTAGTCAATGCACATACGCATTGATCCGTCCTTCTTTTTAACGAATAGTATCGGCGCTCCCCATGGAGACGAACTCGGCTGTATAAATCCTTTTTTCTAATAATTCATCTAATTGTTTCTTTAATTCCTGCATTTCAGCAGGTGCCAAACGGTAGGGTGCTTTGGCAATCGGTGCTGTTCCTGGTATCAAATGGATTCTGAATTCAACTTCTCTGTTTGGAGGTAGTCCTGGTAATTCTTCTGGAAATACATCTGAAAACTGAGATACTACTGGAATATCTTTTAGGTCTTTTCCTTTAGTGTTAGTGATTATGGAAATCAAATACACTATAGAACCTTTTCTCATACAACTTACAGTTTTCATCACAGAGATAAATTTCGTAGACCTAGAATGTTTATCTCCTTTAATTGTGATCGTTTTACCTTTTGGTGAATTTACTTGAATTAACTTTTGATCACATAAAATACTGGCTTTATTGGCTATTAACCAATCCATTCCTAAAACAACATCAAATCCTGTCAGACTCATGGGATAAAGATTTGCAATAAATTTCTGATTTAAAATTTCTATTCTTGCTCCCTGCAAGATTTCAGAAATTCTAACAGTTTCTCCATTGGCTATCTCTACTAAGCATTCATGTGGTAGTTTAGTTAATGACTTATTTAAAATTTTGCAAAACGATGTATTAATAAAACTTGGGTTTGCACCAGAGTCAAATAATACTTTAGCAAAGACATCATTAACTAGAAACGTACCAGTTATGACATCTGGAATCATCTTAGCTTCTTCCGCAGTCAGAACAAATGCTCTATCTTTTTTAGTATTCTTGTTATCTGTAGCTGGAGCACATTTCGGGCAATTTGGCTTGATGTGACCTTTTTCTCCGCAATTGTAGCATATCCTGCTGTTTTTCTTCCTGCAGTCTTCTTCCTTATGTCCCGACACTTTACAAAAGTTACAGTATATAGAGCATCTTCCTGAATGCTTTCTTTTGCAATTCCTACAGTAAGGTGTAGAGGTAGAACCTATATTTTTCCCACGATTAAAATTTCTAGAAGGAAATTCTTGGGTCAACTTCTGGGTTAGGTTCCTCCTTTGATCCTCTTCTCGGGTACGGACTAACTCATCAGTCAAGGTATTGGCTAGTTCTACATCTTCTTCTATGGTTTGAGGTCTAGCTGCCCTGGCTACGTGTCTTATCTCCCCAATTAATCCCCAAATATAACGGGAAATTAACACTGGTTCTGGTGAAGCAAGAGTTGGCACTATTCTAGCATATTCAAAGAATATTTTAGTATATCCCTTACTATCCACACCAGTCATCCTAAGGTTTGGGAGTTTGTTTGCTATCTGTTCCTTCTCATTAGGTGGGCAGAATTTTCTTTCTACCTTGTCTTTAAATTCTTCCCATTCTATATTGCAGGTTTTATCACTTCCTTTTGTTTGGAGGATAGTGTTCCTCCATTCTAGTGCTGCATTCTTAAACAGATTAGAAGCAAACAATATCTTATCTTCTTCAGCACACTTGCTTATCCTTAAGACTACCTTAGTCTTTTCTATCCAGCGTAGAGTTGCAATGGCCCATTCGTTGCCCGAGAATTCCATTGGTTTACAAGACCAGAATTCCTTATAAGAACAACCATAAGGCATGGTTCTTCTTCTTTTGGGAATGGGCATTTGAAGTAAAGGTCCATTGTTTACACTGTGTTCTGGTTCAATTGGTCACTTACTACTATGCTTACTTTTATTATCAGCATCCTTAACAGTTTGAAGAATAAATGGCATTGCATCTATAATTCCCTGTGCCACTATGTGTTGGATAGCACTGTTATCAACTTGATTTCCATTGTTATTGATGCTTCGATTCTCATTAACCACGTTAATGTTACTCTGATTATCGTTATTCAGATTTTCTTGATTTCCTTGATCGGCCATCTGAATTTTAAACATTTTCCCCATATTAATATCACAAAATAATAGGTAATCTAGTCAATCACATGACAAGCAATTTAACTAAAACCGTCGATCATTGCGACTTGTACTCTATTTTCATATACTATGCGTCTATTATACACTAGTACAGAATTAAAGATTACAATATCAATAGAAAGAAAATTACACAAATAGTAATATGCCTCCGTACACACATATTTTATTTTATTATTTTTTTTATTTTTTTATATTATTATTATATTACTACTACCGTTTCCTCCATTCACACATTCACGGATATGGATTTATCCAAAAATCCATATTGCGCTCGTCGTATTTCCATACGAGACGCTCTCCCACCTGACGCATTCTCTCACTGCTCTCTAAAATTTCCTCCCCGAAAGTCCTAAGTTCTTGAACGTTTTCTGCACTCATTGGGGGTGCAGGTTCTTGGACTGGGTTTGGAATCTGGGGTGCGGGTTCCTGATATGGGGGTGACAGTTCCTGAAATTGGTAAGGATCCTCTAAGATTCCCCTAATGTAATTATCATGGTAATAGGGATCTAAAGGGTCCATACTTGGGTAGGCTTCTATGTTCTGTATGCGTGGGTATTCCTGGATAGGGCAACGTTGCACAAAGTCCCTATTATCGTCCCACCAGGGGTCGTAATTTGGGTCTAGAGGGTTTGGTGCAGGTACCCTAGGGATTTCTTCTGGGTTAAAGTCATGCAGCTCCACTTGGTTTTCCTGGTTTTCTATCTCCATGGGTTGATCTTGGATTGGTAGTTGTGGTTGGGGTGCTACTAATTGTTCCAGACTTGGGTCAGCAGCAGTTGTAGCTAGGATATGAAAATTAGCTATGCTTCTATTAAGCATATCCTGTGTATTGGCATCTGTTCTACACTTAGCAGCTGCTAACACTCTTTGTTGTTGCAACTTTCGCATCCTCTTCCTACGGGCAAAAGCTTCCTTACTGAACCATCCTCGTTTCTTATTAGGGAATGGCTCTTCTGACTGAGCTCTAAAAGCAAACACTCCTTCTTCCTGATTAGCAGTATACCCAGAAAGGGCAGGCTGTGACGAAGTACCTTCACTCTTAGGTGATTCAGACAACAGATGATTCATGTCTGAGGGTCCTTGATCACTCATAGTGTAAACTAACAGACAGTCAAATAACACGTAACAAATAAATACAGTTATGCACGTATTTCCATAATTTATTTCCTAACACAAAATTTAAAATTTAAGTGTCAGCAGAACACTTCTTTGGCTCAGACCAGTGGCTAGGCTCTGATACCACCTTCTGTCGCAACCCCCCGATCCCTTATCTGTCCCGGGAACGGGCGGACGCGAACTCAGAGTTTGGTGGTATCAGTTGTTTAATCTCGCAGCGGAATTTACATCAGGACCGTAGTTAGGAAATATTTATCAGAGTAAAACCACCATATTTGATATTATTAATCACATGGGTAAAACCCAAGTTTCTTATTACAACACATTTATAGGGACAAACCCTATTTTATTGAATTTAAAACATCGTGTTTTAGATAACTTTTATAGCCACTTATTTTCCAAGCCGTCAGTGCTCTCGAGCTGGCTTTTTCCCAGATGGCTTTCACATTGTGTTACCTGAAACATGTTTTAAAATATTTTGTCAGCGGGAAATACTGGTGAGTGAATCCCAGTTTAATCAAGAAACATTTTGTCAATTAACACAGTATTGAGAGCGATCACAATGTTTATTTCTACACAATTACTCATTCAGTACTGTCAATCCTTGACTTGTGGGTCATATTACACATTGGCTAACTCGTTGTCCAATGATAACGTACTGTCATTCCGACTTACGACTCGCAAGTAATAAATTTTGTATACAAAACCCCAAATACCGGCAGTAATTGAAGAACTACAAAGACTCAATCACTGCTTAATCGCATTGTAAAATAATTAAGGTTTTGTAAAACATTCCCAAAAAGGTTAACAAAAAGAGGATAAACTCACATTGCTGTCTTAGGCTTTTCGTAAGGGTTTCCTGGATATAATCTATAATTTATACAAATGTACATTGATTAGTATCATAACCCTTTGAAAATATTAATGATACCCTCCCTGAGACGGCATTCCAACAACTACGTTGGGCAGAACCACGACAGTTGTTACGGAACCCTAAATCAATCGGGTAGCGTAACTGTTACGAAACTAGGGTTATAAAACTTACAACGGAGCAGAACCTTGCTAATTAGGGGTATAATACCCGTGTATTATAACTTTCCTATAGAAATTGTGATTTGAGATTGAAATGTGAGCGACGGAAAACGAAAACTAATGCCTGCTATTTATAGTTCTGATATCTGACTTCCAGGCGGCCCGCGTAAGGTAAGGCGAAGCCTTACGTGGCCCGCGTCAAACACACGGTCAACACATAGCTTATCCGGATCATCACTAGGCTTGACACGATGACGACATGTGTCAGCTCAGGATGTATCCGCGTGTGATGAGCTCTCGCGGCCCGCGTTGACTAACCAAGACTCTTACGCGGCCCGCTTTAACTTATAGTTTCACTGGAATCAAGTTTAAACCTTGATACCGCCCGCGTGAACTTGGGGTGAGGTCTTACGCGGCCCGCCTCAGCCCTATATTTCTTGTTTTTGATTTATTTTATAATTATAACATAACTAGGGCTCGGTTTTCACATACGGGGTGTAATATAAAACATATTGAGACATTTTATAATATACTAGAGGGTCGGAAATATTATGAGGGTGTTGGTTTTACCGAGGGTTGTTACACGTTGAATTTGCGTTCCGATAGCGTTTGCGAGTATAATCCATACCATATAAAACACACACAAGTAAAGCATATAAAATAACACAGCATAGCATTACTACTACTAATAATAGCGTTTGCGATTTAGCGTGTTAGTCGTGATAAGTGAATGCGAAGACGTGATTGGTTACCGAACAAACAAACACACTCGGTAATTTAAATAACATAATTCTCTGTAATTCGTGCTGCGTAAGCATTTGCAAATATAAAGCGTTTAATTGTATAGTGGTGCGGTGTGATGAAAATGTATTTAGTATAACATAACCCTTTATTTATATTGAATCCCGGAATACAAGACGGTTACAAATCGAAGCAAAAGAACACGGGTAACGATCCGAAAGGTCGGGTTGTTACAACCTCCCCTACTTTAGGAAATTTCTTCCCGAAATTAAGGAGCAGACGTAACAAAGAGTTGCGGATATTTTGCTTTCGAGTTCCCAAGTGAACTCGGCACCGCGTTTGCCTTCCTAGCGAACCTTCACTATGGGAATGTGTGAGCGTCAAAGTTTCTTGGTCTCTCGATCCATGATTTCTACAGGATTTTCTATAAAGTGCAGGGTCTCGTTTACTTGTAAGTCTTTTAGAGGTACATGAATATTTTCTTCAGCTAGGCACTTCTTGAGGTTCGAGACGTGGAAAGTCGGATGTACGTTGCTGAGTTCCATCGGTAGTTCGAGTCGATAGGCCACTTTACCAATTCTTTCCTTAATCTTAAAGGGACCCACGTATCGTGGCGCTAGCTTTCCTTTCTTGCCGAACCGGATCACCCCTTCCAAGGTGAAACCTTTAGGAGTACGTGATCACCAACTTCAAACTCAAGGGGCTTACGGCGTTTATCGGCGTAGCTCTTTTGACGACTTCGAGCCTTCAAGAAATTGTCTCTTATTTGGTGGATCTTGTTTGTCGTTTCTTGTAGTAGCTCGAGACCGGTTATCTGTGCGTTTCCGATCTCGTGCCATACAATAGGCGATCGACATTTTCTACCATATAACGCCTTAAAGGGTGCCATCTAAATACTAGCGTGATAACTGTTATTGTACGAGCATTCTAATAAAGGTAATGCGAATCTCAATTTCCAGCAAAATCTATAACGCACGAGCGAAGCATGTCTTCAAGGTTACGGATCATGCACTCAGTCTGACCGTCGGTCTGGGGATGGAATACGGTACTAAGATTAAGAGTCGTACCGAGAGCGGATTGAAATGTCTCCCAGAGACGTGAGGTAAAACGACCATCGCCTTCAGAGATGATGTCACGAGGCGTCCCGTGTCAACAAAAGACTTCATCGGTATAGATACGTGCTAATCGTTCTACCTTGAAGTCTTCTCGTATCGGTATGAAATGGGCGGATTTCGTAAGACGATCAACGATAACCCAAATGCTATTGTGGCTAGAAGGCGTACGAGTAAGTTTCGTAATGAAATCCATGGCTATACTCTCCCATTTCCACATCAGGATCTCGGGTTTTTCGAGTAAACCACAGGGTCGTTGATGTTCGGCCTTAACTTTCGAACAAGTTAGGCACTTCGACACATACAGAGCGATATCCTTTTTCATGCCCGGCTACCAATACCTAGAACGAAGGTCCTGGTACATCTTGTCAGCACCGGGGTAAATGGAGTATCGGGATTGTGGCCTTCAGTCAGCAAAATATCTCAGAGATTATTGCGACTAGGAATCCAAACACGGTTGAGATAGTAATAAATACCATTCGATTTGCTTACCAACTGGTTTTCAGCACCACACTTCTTCATTACCTCTTTCAAGGTATTCTCAATGAAGCATGCGTGCTGCACGTCACGAATCAGGGCTTCGAGATCGTTTTGGGCTTGGACATCATGAACACTATACACGTAGCTTCGTCGACTGAGAGCATCAGCCACGACGTTTGCTTTGCCTGGGTGGTAGCATATCTCACAATCGTAGTCGTTGAGGTGTTCAACCCATCTGCGTTGGGGCATGTTCAGTTCTTTCTGGTTCAAAATACGTTGAAGGCTCTTATGGTCGGTAAAGACCGTACACTTCGTACCATAAAGGTAGTGTCGCCAAATCTTCAACACAAAAACAACTGCACCGAGTTCGAGATCATGGGTGGTGTAGTTCTTCTCGTGGACCTTGAGTTGTCGAGACGCACACGCGATAACCTTGTCTCGTTGCATAAGAACACATCCAAGACCTAGGTTAGAGGCATCGCAATAAACAATGAAATCGTCGTTTTCGTCGGTAAGTGTAAGGACAGGAGCGTTACAGAGCATATACTTGAGGGTTTGAAAGGCTTCCTCCTGTTGGGACCCCAAACAAAGGGTTTGTCCTTCTGAGTTAGAGCAGTAAGAGGTACGGTGATTTTAGAAAAGTCAGCGATGAATCGTTGGTAGTAGCCCGCCAATCCAAGGAAAGAACAGACTTCGGATAGTGACTTAGGCGTAATCCAACTCTTGACAGCTTCTATCTTTGTAGGGTCGACATGAATTCCTTGGCTATTAACGATGTGATTGAGGAATTGAACCTCCTCGAGCCAAAATTCATACTTGGAGAACTTGGCGTAGAGGCGATTTCCTTGAAGAAGTTCGAGAACTAAACGAAGATGTTGCGCATGTTCGGCTCTTGACTTCGAGTAGATAAGGATATCATCGATAAACACGATGATGAAGCGATCCGGAAAAGGTTTGCACACACGGTTCATCATATCCATGAAGACTGCGGGTGCGTTTGTGAGACAAAAGGTATGACCACGAATTCGTAATGGCCATAACGGGTACGGAAAGCGGTTTTCGTAAAACTTGCTCTTGTATACGTAACTGGTGATAATCAGAACGTAAATCAATCTTTGAGAAACACGTAGCGCCTTGCAGTTGATCAAATAAGTCATCGATTCGGGGTAGAGGGTAGCGATTCTTGATAGTAAGCTTATTGAGTTCCCTATAATCGATGCACATTCGGAACGATCCATCCTTCTTTTTCACGAAAAGGACAGGTGCGCCCAAGGAGATGTGCTAGGGCGCATGAAGCCTTTATCAAGTAGCTCCTGGAGTTGGCTAGAAAGTTCACGCATTTCGGAAGATGCGAGGCGATAAGGAGCTTTTTCAACAGGGTTAGCACCAGGGATAAGGTCGATACGAAAGTCGATATCACGAGTAGGGGGTATACTGGGTAAATCGTCAGGAAAGACATTAGGAAAATCACAAACCACAAGTACCTTTTCCTCGTCTTCTTTTCCTCCCCTGCCACTACAATGTGGGCTAAGAAAGCGGTGTATTCCTTGCACAAGTACTTGCTTGCTTGGACACACGACATCAGTTTCAATTCCTTTGAGAGTACTTCGCCATAAACACATAATTGATCACCGTTTGAGAGAGAAAAACGAATCATCTTTTTGAAACAAACAACTTCGGCACGATTTTCATGAAGAAAATCCATGCCTACTATGACGTCAAAACTACCAAGTTGCATGGGGATGAGATCGATCGGGAAGATGTGATTGTGGAGTTCGAGAGTACAATCACGGAGAACGGAGCTGACGGTGACAGTTCTTCCGGTTGAAACTTCTACGTCGAAGGTCGTTGGGAGGTTAGCGCGTTAATGTTTTAAAAGCTTTTCGAATTCAAACGATACAAAATAGTTATCGGCTCCGGTATCAAAAAGCAAGAAGCATAAATATCGTTAACAATGAACGTACCATTGACAACATTGTTGTCAGTCTGAGCCTGGCGGACATTGATATTGAAGGTTCTTCCGCGGGCTACTTGATGTGGCTGCTGTTGCTGTTGCTGCTGCTGCTGAGGTTGTGGTTGTTGTTATTGCTGATGTGGTTCTTGTTTCACAACACGGTGCGGTCAAACATTAGCAAAATGATTCGGGTCACCACAAGTGTAGCAAGTTAAAGCATTAGCAACTTGTTCTGGAACTGCTTGGTTGACCTGAGGAGCAGGAAGTTGAGCTGGTGGTGTAGGAAGAGCTTGAGAAGCTTGCTAGCGGGGGCCTGAGCGACAGTGAGCGGTGAAGTGCCCATAGATGTTGCAGTTTACACGAAAACAACAGTTGACCCCTGTCGGATGATGATAGGTGCAAGTAGGACACAGAAGGTGAGTACCAGTGTACGCACGCTTGGCAGGCGGCACGTTCGTAGTAGCAACTTGGCGATTCTAGTTGTTAGGTGGTGTCGTGACTGCATTAGGCGGTGCTGCGGCAGTAGTCACATAGTTCTTGTTGTTGCTGTTTCTTCGCTTGCGACTTTGGCTACTAGACTTTGAACCTTGAGATGCTGCATTGTCGGTACCGGGAGCTGCAGTAGCCTGACTGAGACTTTTGGTCGAGGTTTTGAAAGCTCCAGCCAAGACTCGTTTGTCGTTGATCTCAGCTGCGAGTTGGAAGGTTTCCTCGATAGAGTAGGTCTCGCTGCCTGAACAAAATCAGCTACACAATCGGGAAGAGCGCGGATATACTTCTTGATGGTCTTATCAGGCGTGTCCACCTGACTGGGACAGATGATGCTCAGCTGTCCGAAATGAGCGGTGAGACCAGCGTTGTCACCTCCTTCTTACTTGATGTGCCAGAATTCATTCTCCAGCTTCTGGACTTTGTGGGGAGGATAGAATTCCTTCATCATGAGTTCCCCGAGCTCCTCCCATGTGAGACCATAAGGTACATCATTACTACACCTGTTGCGCTCAGTGGTCCACCAATCCGGTGCCCTGGACTGGAAGACCCCGGTAGCATTCACAGTGCGGAGATTTTCAGGACAACTGCTTTGACGAAAGGTGGCTTCGATCGAGCCAAACCACTGAAACATTGCATTGGGTCCATCTTCGCCAGTAAAGTTTGCGGGACCGCAGGCATTGAATTGTTTAAAGCTGAACGGAGCTTTAGGCGCTTCATTCTTTGAATCGACAGAAGATTTGCTGCTAACCTCATTGATTTCACTAACAATTTGAAGTATGACCTTGGCCATTTCCTTGGCCACAAGAGAGGCGATTTGTTTGTCAGCTTTGTTCTTCTGAACATTTTGGTGAGTGTGAGAACCGAAAGAAGACATTGTCACGTGTGAGTTCTGCAGCAGACATCATCCCGAGGGATTAGATGGGATTTTATTATATTAGGTTATGTTTTGAAATGTTTAGCGTTCTAACATCCCTTTTATTATTATTACTATTACTCATGTAAAGCACAGGAACACTCGGCACATAAGCACGTATACACATAAGCACGTATGAGCACATAATTCACGTAAACACATATTTTGCATGTATTCACATATCTTTCAAGGGCGCTCAGCGCGAGCGAGAGTTGCAAGAGATAGCGAGTAGCATAAGCTTGAGTATGGTGTATGAGGCTTCTTAGTTTGTTCATGATTAGTTAGCATTTTAGGTTGCAAGGGTGGCATGATACTGAGCTTCATATTACAGTGGGAAGCGAAAAGCGATAAAGCGTAAAATCTCCAAAATCAAAACACATAAACACATAAAATCGATGCACTTAAAATCAACGATTGTATGCTAGAAAATAAATTGAGTGTCCTGGGTGTTAGACATTGACTGCCCAAAGTGATTCGACTATCCCCAACGAGTTTGAGTACACGCTTTGGCCTAATAGACTGTGCTCTCACCGAATCACGGCGAACGACACTCATCCTTCCAGTTACTACGTGACTCAAGTCATTGGGAACAATCAAGACTTTGGTGAGATTTATAAAATCAAAGTAAGGAACGGAACGTGTTATTAAGATGCGGGTTTCACCCCTAACTTAACAACTTTGCTCCTAACTGTGGTTGAGACAAGCACGAGATAGAGATGGAGATTCCCGTTGAGATGTGGATATCACTCCTAACTCAACAGAGATTCTCGTGCTAAGAGTTAAATACGCGGAGTGAGTGATCTTATCAAGAGTTCTTCGTTTTCACACCTAATCTCGACACAATCACTCGTTTGTGTTATGCTAGCATTTTCAAAACGTGTGCATTGTGTTAGCCTTATGAAAGGCTTCCCCTTCGTACGAAGCTGTAGTGTGTGGGTTCGTACGAAGGTATAACATAGTAGGTTCGAACGAGAGTATAATCAACATGTAAGTTCGTATGAAGCCCCAAATGGGTTCGTACGAAGGGTCTGTTGGTACTTAGACTATAGACTAGGTCAATTCTACACAACTCAACCTAATTCCCTATAGTTATGGTTTTGATACGAATCTGTCACACTCCAACTGATGGCAGAAACATCGGGGCGCGGCATTAGGCGAACCGGATTGCTCAAGAGAATCCATAACAACTATTAAATGACAATATTTAAAAGGTTCATTGTCCCATACCAATAAAAAAATATTTCACAAACAGTTATAATGGAGTTCATATCTCTCAAACAAAAAAACAAGTCCGACAACCAAGATTTTATTTGCGGGTTTCTGAACTTCCTAATCCATTGCAGCTAACAGACTATCAACCTATCTCATACGTTAAAATAAAGTCAATACATAAAGTAAAGGTGAGTACACAAGTTTGCATAGATATAGTATAAAAAGCGTTTACGCATAACCAGCATGTAACACCTAACGGGCGATGCATGTAACTACCAACAATGATACAACCTAACCACGTGACTGCGATATAGAGTACGCGCGACACATGTTCACCGAAGTAAACACGTGAAGTAACGTAATGTGATCCTTAGCAACCCCTGTCACAACAGGTGCTGAGTCCAAACTATAGTACTATCTTTGCTAAAGGTGGTCTGGTATAACACTGTGTAAGCATAGTAACAAGCATTCAACAAATCGCGTATAGCATGCGGGAGCGGTTAGTGTTTATAAAGTGTTTGCGTTGTGTGTTGTGTTTTGATAGGGAACGTATGTAACACCCAAAAGTGTGTTAAACGAAAATGGGTTCGAGTATACTCACAGAGCGTGTACTAATCAAGAAACACGATCCTCAATGGATTGAAGGGAGTGCCGGTGTCACACCCCGACCACGTAAAACAACAAGTCGTGGCAGAAACGTCGGGGAGTGTCGTAACAGAATCATTGTTTCACAACCATGGATTAAATAGTTTTGTTTTATTGAATTATTGAACTCATTGTTCTATTACAAATCAGATAAATACAAATACTGTCTTTCAAGTTTTAAAGTCGCTAAGGCACGAGTCCATCCTATGTATAACATGCATCAACAATCATCACATAGCAGCACCTGAAACATATGTAAAAATAGGTACGTCAGCATAAAAATGCCTGTGAGATACATAGGTTTTATTTAAAATAAGATTCATGACTTGCAAGTTTAAAAGAATGTTTAACAAAAGTAGTCATGATCTTAAAAATATTTTCTTTATAAATCATGCGAAAATTGATAAGAACTCAGATGATATAAAAGAATAATGCATAGATAAATAAATAACCAAGTAAAATGAGTTTGTATAAAATATGTTGTTTGTAAAACAATGTTTTGATAAAAGGTTTGTAGTATATATAAAAATATACCTTGGTTTGGAGAAAATCGGATAAGTAATATATATTAAAATATATTTTAGTTTCAAAACAGTTAAACAGATAGTATATCAAATATACTTTAGTTGTTAAAATAATAGTTTTCAGTAGTATATCATAAGTATACTTTGGTTTTGTAAATAACCTATCAAACTATGCTTTGGTTTTGTAAATAACATATCAACTATGTTTTGGTTTTGAAAATAACATATCAATTTATGTTTTAGTAAATAATAAAATATATGTTGGTTTTGTACATAGTATATCAAATTATACTTTGGTAAACAATATCACATATGGGAGCATATCAAACTATACTTTGGATGTATATCAAAATATACGAAAGAAAATGTGATTTAGTATTCATTCAAACCTTAGTGTATCAAACTACACCTTAGAGACTATAGAAATACCACAAAGGCAATCTCTATTTGGATAAAATTTGGTTTATGACATTCCATACAACAGGAATGGGGTGTCTAGTCCTATAGCGCTATATCATACTACCAATCGGTTTGGTGAATGTATAAAATAAGAACAACCCAACAATTAATTTTATAATCTTTGAAAATTAGTGTTTAAACCATAGATAATTATTCAGTTTGTCAAAAGATAAGTACTAGCATGTATAATCAATTTATACTTTGAAATCATGAAAATAACAATTAAGCACACATGTTTCACCCCAAAACATTTGAAAACAGTAAAAAAGGGGACTATATAATCACACGAGAATGCTTAGAAGTCTTGAATAACAACCAAGCAAGGCTAGAGGGACCACAGAAATCAAACGACACCTAATATAGGTAACTAAGTTAATAAACCGGACCTACATCGGAAGATCGGATAGAATGAGGTTTCGTAAACCAAATGAGTATAGGAACTCATGTAATATGGTTTAACAAAGCCTACATACTAAAACGAAAACCTAAGTTCTTACGACCCATTATGACTCGTTAAGGTAGTTTACGCTACTTTAACACATCGTTCGCGTAAAACGCGTTCGGACCGCCTAACTAGTCCTATGACAAGTATTATATGACTTAACAAGTCTAAAAATGTTTCCTAATCAATTTAGATGTAAAAGTTTAGGTTACATATGCTTAAAATGAATTTATGCGTAAAAAGGGCATTTTGGTCATTTTACCAAGGCATATAAATTACCTATCATACAACTAACTAAACGAAGTGACCATAAGGTATAACCTCGGAAGGTTATTCCCTATACAACTATGGTCACAAAACATGTTTGGTTGGTTCCTAATGATCGACCAAACGGGTCGGGTTCGAAAGTCTAAGCGGTTGTTAAGACCGCTTACCTTACGACCCTATATAAGCACTAAACTAAAAGTGACGAGTTAAACATGTTAAAACATGTTTAACGAAGTTAGAAAACAAGTTTGATATCAAAACAAAGGGTTTTGATACCCAAGAATAGTTTGGTTGCAAAATACGCATAAACGCGTATTTTGACCGAAACTATAACTCGTCACTACGCCTAATTAACGTGGTAATCAGTAGGTATAGTCACAAGAGACTATAACCTTCGTGATTACGCTCACGTTACAAAGTTCAAACGAACTTCGTGTTGACCATTGACCGGTCAAAGCAGAAAGTCAAACTCTGTTTGACTTTCGTGCTTAAAAACGCATAAAAGCACGTAAGAATACTTACAAAAGGTCCAAGCTATGAAGATATGATCTATAAATTCTTAGGTATGAAGCTTTGAGCTTCAACTTAGAGAATATTCAGATCATGTGTGAATTGAAATGAGGTTGGGGTGGGTTTATATAGGATTTACAAGACCATTAGGATCGTTCCTTGATAAACGAGCTTTAATCCAAGCCTTACATGTGTACCCCCTGTTTTATAAAACCATGGGTGCCCCTAAACAAGCCCATAGGTTGATAAAAACCATTTGCAAGGCTCTAAAATGAAGTTAAAGTATAGGGAACTTGAAACATGCTCAAAAATATCTCGGATGTCGGTTCGTTTGGTCGTACCGTTGCAAGAGAACAGCTGGATCAAGCTGGAATCAACTTTCTACAGACCTGATGGTCTGTCGCGCCCCACGTAAGAGGAGGCTTCCTCTTACGCGCCCCGCCGGAGTCTACTTTGGCAGAATGGCAGTTTAGGTCCCTGCGTGTTCAGAACCAGCTTTTCGATGCATTTTTGACACATTTACGCCTCGTTAACCTCATTTCAAGGCTCTAAAATGAAGTTAAAGTATAGGGAACTTGAAACATGCTCAAAAATATCTCGGATGTCGGTTCGTTTGGTCGTACGGTTGCGTTATTCAGTTAATTACGACAAAACACGAACGAACGCGAAAAACGATCCAAATTGCGCGACGAATGCAATTTTATCATGCCAATCACTAAAATAAAATATTTTAATGATTACATTAATTTTTGGATGTACGGATATATTCAGAACGTAAGGTATGCGCGAAAATGCAAACTTATGCACTTTTTGATGCTTTTAGTCCCTGTTGATCAAATAAGTTTATTTTTGTGCACCAAACACCTCAAAGCCTATTTATAAGCCATGTAAAGGATATTTAGGGCATGTTTAACTTATGATCATGTTCCAGAATGTTATTATAGTATGAATCGGCATACTTTCGCAGTTTGTCGAAATTAGTCCCTGTAAGCGAATAAACTTGATTTCGACACACCAAACCTTCCAAAACTTATTTCTAAGTTATGTAAAAGTTATTTAAGGTATGTTAAGCCCATGTCACTGTTCCAGAGTGTTTTTCGCGTTAAACTGATTACGTTTACACATCAGTTCGCCTATAACTTTCCAGAGAGCGATTTAGAGCTCGAAATCGAACGAGAATTGATATGTGTAAATGATACACATATTTATACAAATCCCAAGTATGAAATACGATATTTCATTGGTTTGGTATTCGTATGACGGTTTTAGTGACACAAGTGTCACAGTCTCCCCTACTTTAGGAAATTTCGTTCCGAAATTTAATTTTAGAGGAAACCTGTGAAGACAACTGTGATTGTTTCGCTTTCGAATGAATCCTTCATACCCTAAGTAAAACTCTAGGCTACGTTTGGATTCTTAGCAAATTTTTCAACCGTCAAAGTGATGTCCTTGTAGTAACAAAACATGGAGTTTCGAACTATGGATAGAAGAACGTTTCCTATGAGGACTATTATAGGGAAACTCGTGTGTGCTCGGAATCGAAGTCGAAGATTGTAAGATAAAATGACATTGGTCAAGGTACACGACTTCTAGTAACTTAAATAATGCTACGTTCGCAATTTAATAAGGAACACTTATATATAGGAAGTACCAGCGCCGTATCCACCATGCCCCTTTCTACATTGTTCTCGTTTCGTTATTCTCATCACTAAAGGTCTTAACACATAACAAAAATTGCTGTGGTTTCTGTGCACTGAATTCCATAATTATGTATGCATCCATAATTACGTAATTCCTTGCACAGTCCGCACGGTTCATTTCATAATGCGTAGGGAAAAAATCAATCGAATAAACATGAAGTGACTTGACTAGACCACCAAAGGATCTTTTTAACTAGATCAACGAACGATCTTTTTAACTAGGTCAACACATGATCTCTTTAACCAAACCATCGTACAATCTCCTTAAATAGACCACTTAAGGGATCTTTTCAGCTATATCATCACATGATATTCCTAACCAGATTTTGAATTAGTCTTTTTAACTACACCACTCAAGGGGTCCAATTATAGAATAGTACTTCATAATCTAAGGGTCTTAACTATTACGTAGAAGCCCATTAAGGATTTAAGGTAGTACCATTGGATATCCTACTATGAATCCTTCATATGGAGATATGGAAGATTCTATGAGGATTTGGATAATGAATATTCGGATTACCCAAAAACACAAGACATAAAAGAAATCACATAAGCACATAATCACATAATTGTATCAGTTTCGTAAAATAAAATTGAAACAACAAATTTTATTTATATAACAACTGAATTGTTCCAAACGTCAAAGGATAACAAACAAAGAAATACAAAAGACTAATTGTTCACTGCTGCATTGTCATTTGCGTTTGCCTCATTTATGTTAAACACTCATTCACGCTCAGGATTTGCGTTAACAAGTCTTGGACAATTGTTTCGGTAGTGAGTAAGGTCACCACAGTTATAACACGACCCAGGTGGAAACTGTGCTTGCGCAGCAACATGATTTGCAGCAGCTTGATTTGCATAACGACAGGTAATGACCAAATGTCCCAATAGCCCACAGTGGGTACATTTGTGACACTGTACTTGCTCCAGATGATGACGGTTGCATTTGTTGCACAAAGGTGCGGTACCAACATAGTTTTTCCTTGTACGAGGTTGTGCTGGCTGGTTTAGTGCAACCTGATTATTCTGAGCAGTTATTGCGCAGTTTTGTGAAACCTTGCGCTTCTTCTTCTTGGATGTCTCGGCCTGTTTATCCTTTGGTTCTTCTTGTGCAGACTTGTCAGATGGTTTTGGGCCGCCCTTTCGAAAAAGCTTACCCTTCCTGATCTGGGATTCAGTCAGGGTAGCAGACAGTTCAATGGCCTATCTGATGGTAGTAGGGTTGCTACCAGTAACGCTATCCTGAACTGGGTCAGGGAGACCATCAATGTACTTCTCGATCGCCTTTTCCAAAGGCGTAACCATGGCAGGACATAATAGGCTTAGTTCCTCATAACGGTCAGTGTAGGCTCGATGTTCACCGCTGTCTTGTTTTAGATCGTCGAATTCCCTTTCCAACACTCTAAGCTCATGACGAGGACAGAAATCCTTCATCATTAGAGCTCGAAGCTCTTCCCAAGTTTGAGCTAGTGCCACATCGGCACCCCTATCACGCATCACCCCGTTCCACCATGTAAGAGCACGCTTCTCGAACACACTGGATGCAAAACTCAACCTTACGCTCATTCGGACATTGCACATGCCTGAATGTGCTCTCCAAACTTTCAAACCATTGCAGGAGCGCGGTTGCTCCTTGAGACCCAGAAAACTTCAAAGGTTTAGCAGAATTGAAGGTCTTGAAACTACACTGAGCATTGTTTTTGTTATTGTTGTTGTATAACTGATGAATCTGGGTAACTATGTTCGGAAGCACAGCAGCCATTTGCTGAGAGACAAGGGCAGCGACTTCTTCGTTAGTTAGAGGTTGTGCATCTCGTCGAGGAGGCATTGTCTAAAAAGAATAAGGAATCATGAGAAACGATTGAGGTTGACAATTGGAAAAACAAATGGGGTATTGAAAGCATCGACAAAACACAAGGAAGACGATCATTCGTTCGTTACCTTGAACAAAACAAATGACACGCAGTGTCTAATCAAAGTAAATGGGTCAATATAATGTATTGTGAAGACCTGCTTTAGCCTATAAGTGGACACTCATCCCAAGAATTCCCAGGTAAGAGTGACTGGTCCAATTATGTGGATTTGTACGAACACTCTAGCCATAGATGGAAAACTCAGGATACAGGCATCCACCCTTCCAGATTGCACGTGTTCACACTATAAGACCCAAACTTTGACGAGATTTTAAAAACTTAGAGGGTTCAAAACCTTATAATAAATCATCGTAGAACAGATGATTGGTTATCAAAGCGGGTTCGAAATTTGTGTTCTTATTTTGGTTGTCACCTAAAGATAGGCGACGGTATTGTTTTAAGACTAAACACAAGATAACTTGTGTTAGGGTCCTAGGAAGGTTATAGTCTAGGTCAAATCATTACTAATAACCTAATTCCCTATAACCATTGGCTCTGATACCAACTTTTCTGTCACACCCCGACCACGTAAAATAACAAATCGTGGCGGAAACGTTGGGGAGTGTCGTAACAGAATCATTGTTTCACAACCATGGATTAAATAGTTTTGTTTTATTGAATTATTGAACTCATTGTTCTATTACAAATCAGATAAATACAAATACTGTCTTTCAAGTTTTAAAGTAGCTAAGGCACGAGTCCATCCTATGTATAACATGCATCAACAATCATCACATAGCAGCACCTGAAACATATGTAAAAATAGGTACGTCAGCATAAAAATGCCTGTGAGATACATAGGTTTTATTTAAAACAGGATTCATGACTTGTAAGTTTAAAAGAATGTTTAACAAAAGTAGTCATGATCTTAAAAATGTTTCTTTATAAATCATGCGAAAATTGATAAGAACTCAGATGATATAAAAGAATAATGCACAGATAAATAAATAACCAAGTAAAATAAGTTTGTATAAAATATGTTGTTTGTAAAACAATGTTTTGATAAAAGGTTTGTAGTATATATAAAAATATACCTTGGTTTTGAGAAAATCGGATAAGTAATATATATTAAAATAGATTTTAGTTTCAAAACAGTTAAACAGATAGTATATCATATATACTTTAGTTGTTAAAATAATAGTTTTCAGTAGTATATCATAAGTATACTTTGGTTTTGTAAATAACCTATCAAACTATGCTTTGGTTTTGTAAATAACATATCAACTATGTTTTGGTTTTGAAAATAACATATCAATTATGTTTTAGTAAATAATAAAATATATGTTGGTTTTGTACATAGTATATCAAATTATACTTTGGTAAACAATATCACATATGGGAGCATATCAAACTATATTTTGGAAGTATATCAAAATATATGAAAGAAAATGTGATTTAGTATTCATTCAAACCTTAGTGTATCAAACTACACCTTAGAGACTATAGAAATACCACAAAGGCAATATCTATTTGGACAAAATTTGGTTTCAGACATCCCATACAACAGGAATGGGGTGTCTAGTCCTATAGCGCTATATCATACTACCAATCGGTTTAGTGAATGTGTAAAATAAGTACAACCCAACAATTAATTTTATAATCTTTGAAAAATTAGTGTTTAAACCATAGATAATCATTCAGTTTGTCAAAAGATAAGTACTAGCATTTATAATCAATTTATACTTTGAAATCATGAAAATAACAATTAAGCATACATGTTTCACCCCAAAACATTCGAAAACAGTAAAAGAGGGGACTATGTATTCACATGAGAATGATTAGAAGTCTTGAATAACAACCAAGCAAGGCTAGAGGGATCACGGAAATCAAATGGCACCTAATATAGGTAACTAAGTTAATAAACAGGACCTACATCGGAAGATCGGATAGAATGAGGTTTCGTAAACCAAATGAGTATAGGAACTCATGTAATATGGTTTAGCAAATCCTACACACTAAAACGAAGCCTAACCTAAGTACTTACGACCTATTACGACTCGTTAAGGTAGTTTACGCTACTTTAACGCGTCGTTCGCGTAAAACGCGTTCGGACTGCCTAACTAGTCCTATGACAAGTATTATATGACTTAACAAGTCTAAAAATGTTTCCTAATCAATTTAGATGTAAAAGTTTAGGTTACATATGCTTAAAATGAATTTATGCGTATAAAGGGCATTTTGGTCATTTTACTAAGGCATATAAATTACCTATCATACAACAAACTAAACAAAGTGACCATAAGGTATAACCTCGGAAGGTTATTCCCTATACAACTATGGTCACAAAAAAATGTTTGGTTGGATCCTAATGATCGACCAGACGGGTCAAAAGTCTAAGCGGTTGTTTAGACCGCTTACCTTACGACCCTATATAAGCACTAAACTAAAAGTGACAAGTTAAACTTGTTAAAACATGTTTAACAAAGTTAGAAAACAAGTTTGATATCAAAACAAAGGGTTTTGATACCCAAGAATAGTTTGGTTACAAAATACGCATAAACGCGTATTTTGACCGAAACTATGACTCGTCACTACGCTTAATTAACGTGGTAATCAGTAGGTATAGTCATAAGAGACTATAACCTTCGTGATTATGCTCACGTTACGAAGTTCAAACGAACTTCGTGTTGACCATTGACCGGTCAAAGCAGAAAGTCAAACTCTGTTTGACTTTCGTGCTTAAAAACGCATAAAAGCACGTAAGAATACTTACAAAAGGTCCAAGCTATGAAGATATGATCTATAAATTCTCAGGTATGAAGCTTTGAGCTTCAACTTAGAGAATATTCAGATCATGTGTGAATTGAAATGAAGTTGGGGTGGGTTTATATAGGATTTCCAAGTCCGTTAGGATCGTTTCTCGATAAACGAGCTTTAATCCAAACCTTACATGTGTACCCCCTCTTTTATAAAACTATGGGTGCCCCTAAACAAGCCCATAGGTTGATAAAAACCATTTGCAAAGCAAGAGAACGGCTGGATCAAGCTGTAAACAACTTTCTGCAGACCTGATGGTCTGTCGTGACCCGCGTAAGTGGAGGCTTCCTCTTACGCGCCCCCCAGAGCCTACTTTGGTAGAATGGCAGTTTAGGTCCCTGCATGTTCAGAACTTGCTTTTTGATGCATTTTTGACACATTTAAGCCCCGTTAACCTTATTTCAAGGCTCTAAAATGAAGTTAAAGTATAGGAAACATGAAACATGCTCAAAAATATCTCGGATGTCGTTTCGTTTCGTCGTACTGTTGCGTTATTCGGTTAATTACGATGAAACACGAACGAACGCGAAAAACGATCCAAATTGCGCGACGAATGGAATTTTATCATGCAAATCACTAAAATAAAATATTTTAATGATTACATAAATTTTTGGATGTCCGGATATATTCAGAACGTAAGATATGCGCGAAAATGCAAACTTATGCACTTTTTGACGCTTTTAGTCCATGTTGATCAAATAAGTTTATTTTTGCGCACCAAACACCTCAAAGCCTATTTCCAAGCTATGTAGAGGATATTTAGGGCATGTTTAACTTATGATCATGTTTCGGAATGTTCATTACAGTACGAATCGGCATACTTTCGCAGTTTGTCGAAATTAGTCCCTGTAAGCGAATAAACTTGATTTCGACACACCAAACCTTCCAAAACTTATTTCTAAGTTATGTAAAGGTATTTAAGGTATGTTAAGCCCATGTCACTATTCTGGAGTGTTTGTCGCATTAAATTGATTACGTTTACGCATCAGTTCGCGTATAACTTTCTAGATAGCGATTTAGAGCTCGAAATCGAACGATAATTGATATGTGTAAATGATACACATATTTATACAAATCCCAAGTATGAAATACGATATTTCATTGGTTTGGTATTCGTATGACGGTTGTAGTGACACAAGTGTCACAGCCGTATCAGCCTGCGTACGGGAATAGAAGCGTAAGTCCTCCAAAGTGCTGAAACGGTCGAAAATCAGAGTGTCGGTGGGAAACAAAAGCTTCGTACGAAGCTGGTGCCTTCGTATGAAAGTAGGTCTTCGCACATGTGGGGCTTCCGTTGTCCAAAATCGATAGTCTTCGCGTCTGTCTTCAGAAAATCGAGTGTTCATCCCTCCAACCTTAAGCTATTGATTGAGCTTAGAGTTGGAGAGGTCTTTGATTGTGTCACGAGTGGGAATAGGGTTGTGTTGTGTAAAACCAGTGCCTTTGTACGAAGATGGCTTCGAACAGAACAATCTAGTTCACAAACGTGGCTGTTTTTGGCATTCGGTGTTGTGTTTTCACCTGAATCGGATGTATTTCCGAGTCCTATTCAAGGTGGTTTTGACATTACCCCATTCCACTATTCAGTGAATAGAATACATTTCGTTTTAGGTCCGTTTTAGAGTGAAAATCAACTTTAAACGGGTTTTTGAAGAGCTTCAACTTAGATCCAACACTTGGTGAGTGTGAAATCAATTGATTTCTAACTTGGGAAGCCGTGGTTAGTCCCAATACACTCGGTTAAGTGTAAACCATTGTAAGTGAAAAAGATGAAGAGTTTTTGTAAAAACAGGAATTTATGACGAAAAGATGAAGATTTTATGATAACAGAGAGGTTCAGGTGAAAATGATAGAGTTTAAGTGAGAAAGATGAAGTTTCAAGTGAAAACATGAAAGTTTAGATGAAAACCAAGTGATTCTTGTGGAAAATCAAAGTGGAAATCGTTGTGTAATTGAATAACACTATTAAATCTTACTTGAAAATGGCCGGACAGCAATTCGGCAGAGTTTCGGTATGAAAATCAGCAAGTGAGAATGAATGAGGGGTGAGGGAGTATTTATAGAGGAGCTGGGTTCGAACAGGGAGTCTTCGTTTGAAGTAGTTGCCTTCGTATGACGCCATCTGGTTTCGTTCGAAGGGGCTGTTTTGTGCAACCTTTTCCTCATTTCTCGTGTAGGGTGCTCGCTTAATGTGTTCTGTTGCGTTGGTTCGTATTGGTACCTTAAATATTTTAACGTAAAGTTGTGTTTCGGGTTGCGTTGCTTTCTAGAGTGATAAATCGAGTTTTGCGAGTAGCGTTGAGTTTGCTTTGCGATAGCGTTTGCGAGTATAATCCATAACATATAAAACACACACAAGTAAAGCATATAAGAGCACATAGCATAACATTACTACTACTAATAACAGCGTCTGCGATTTAGCGTGTTAGTCGTGATAAGCGAATGCGAAGGCTTGAGTGGTTACGGAACAAACAAACACACTCGGTAATTTAAATAGCATAATTCTCTGTAATCCGTGCTGCGTAAGCATTTGTGAATATAAATCATTTAAACATATAACGGTGCAGTGTGATGAAAATGTATTTAGTATAACATAACCCTTTATTTATATCGAATCCCAAAATACAAGGCGGTTACAAATCGAAGCAAAAGCAAACGGGTAATGATCCGAAAGGTCGGGTTGTTACAAGTTCGTTGGGGTTCTGTCTCATGTTGTATGGCTAATGTGATTTGGGTTATCTTACTAACACGTGTGCATTGTATGTTCTTAATAGAAACTCAAGAAAATATTCAAGAAATATTACCAGGAAGCCCGTAGAGATACCTAAATTTACAAAGTGAGTAATTCTCTTTTTATCACAGTTTGTGAGCCATTATTTCAAATATTTTCCAAAACCCTAAATGTTTATCAGTTATAATTACAGTGATTAAGTCTTTGTATTCTACAATTGCTGCAAGTATTATGGGGTTTGTATACAGTACTTGATAACCTTCACAATTGGGCACGAGTATCTAATGTGTGATATGACCATAGTCACAGATCCGTCGAGTGACAAGTACTGAACGAGTAATTGGGTAGATATAAACATTGTAATCGCCTTTAATACTGTAAAATTATAACAACCGATGTTTTTATAAATTGGAATATACTCGCCAGTATTTCTTGCTGATAAAATGTTTTTAAAACGCGTTTCAGGTAACTTAATGTGAAGCTATAAGAAGCCAGCTATGGAGCACTGAAGGCTTAAATAAAGTGGCTATAAAGTTACCTAAATAAAAAGTTTATGTTTTCAGCAAACTAGGGTTTATCCCTATAACAATATTATGAATGAAACATAGGTTTTATCCCATTTTGTTTAATATAAAAGTTTGGCATTTTGAAACTCTAAAATTTATTTCCTAACTACGATCCTGATGTCTCATTTCCACTGCCAAATTAATAAACACCGATACCACTTTACTGGCTCGCGGCTCCCGTTCTCGGGGTGGGGTCGGGGGTTGCGACATGTTCTCTTTCCCTATAGCTAGTGCGAATGACACATCTTGTCGTAGCCCCCGACCCCTATCCCTAGTGTGGGAGCCGCGAGCCAGTCGAGTGGTATCGGTGTTTGTTAATTTGGCAGAGCAAATAAGACATCAGGACCGTAGTTAGGAAATAGTTTCAGAGTTTCAAAACGGCAAACTTTTATAATAAATAAATGGGATAAAGACCCATGTTTAATTGATAATGCATTTATAGGGATAAGCCCTAGTTGCTGAAAATATAAACTTTTATTTAGGTAAATTTTATAGCCACTTCTCTAAGCCTTCAGTGCTCCATAGCTGGCTTCTTATAACTTTACATTAAGTTACCTGAAACGCATTTTAAAAAGATTTTATCAGCTAGAATTACTGGCGAGTGCATCCCAGTTTATTCAAAACAAGCTTTTATAACTTTACAGTATTGAGAGCGATTACAATGTTTATATCTACCAATATACTCATTCAGTATTTGTCATGTTGGCAGTTCCATGACCGTGGTCATATTACTCATCGGCTAACTCGTTGTCCAATAGTAACGTTTTACTAGTAGTGTATACAAAACCCCACACACCGGCAGCAATTGTAGAATACAAAGACTTAATCACTGTAAGTATAATTGAAAACATTTGAGGTTTAGGTAAAACAGTTTGGTAGAAAAAGAGAATGACTCACATTGTAGACTTAAGTAGTTTTATAGGTTCCTATTGCTTTCCTGATTATTTTCTATTAAAAATACACAATGCACACGTGTTAGTAAGATAACCCAAATCACATTAGCTATACAACACGAGACAGAACCCTAACAAACTTAGTCAGGCTGAGCCTCGACATGCGTTACGGAGCCCTAGATCAATCGGGTAGGGTAACGAATTAGTGATCGGGGGTTAAAATACTTACAACGAGGTAGAGCTTCGTGTTTTAGGGGTATAATACCAGATAATTTTCACCTATTAGAAGTTGAGAGAGAAACAATTTGATGAATGAATTGAACTAAGGCTGGAGGCCTCCTTTTATAGGCTAATCTCGGGTTCCCTCGCGCCCCGCGACCCACTGGGGTCTGTGTAACACCCCGTGTTTTTCAAGAAGTCAAGGTCAAAGTCAACGACCGATTTCGCGCAGCCGACTAATAATAAATTTCTTTTATTTTAGCTATTATGTGGAGTAAGTGTTTATAATTACAATAATCGACGTATGATTATCACTATTCAATCGAACTACGACTGTGAACTATAGGAAGTAACCATGCGATAAAGTTAACTAAACAATAATCGAACGATGCTAATCGAATCGAATCGAATCGCAACTCGAGCTACACATTTTAGTTATTGTTATACGTGTGAGTGTGCCTTATGTCTTATCTGTGCGTGTTTATTTATGTTATGTTGTGGTAATCAATCGAAACGCAATTGAACTTAATCGACATCGAACTCAAACTCAACCAAAATCGAACTATGATAGTTAGTGGAGAAGAGATAACGCGAGATAAGAGTGGTTGGGATTAAAAGTAATTTGACTAGAAAACTCTATCGTATCGCGTCGCTCGCAATCGAAATCGAATCAGTAAAAATCGTCGCGTCAAGTGCACCAACCAGGTACCATCCGGCCGAATAGACATCCGACCGGGCTGCCACTTGGCCACGGCGTCAATATGCCATCCGACCGAGATGACATCCGACCGGATAGTCATTCGGGCGGGATGCCATCCGACCGACTCACCCTTTCCTTTTTTCGAATCCTATAAATACCCATGTCACTCTCAAACTTTCTACTTTTGGAAACCTCTGTCCGACCAGCACGCTCAGCTCACTTTTCTTCGATTTCTCTCAATCCCGGTAAGATCTTGTACTAATTCTTGTACTATCTTGACCTACACACACTCCTATACCTTTCTATCTTTTGAATCTTAACTTTTAACCGTGAAATCACTAGATTTGAGGTGTTCAAGGATGATATCATCATGAGTTCTTGAAGAACTTCATGTTTTGACTTCAATCCACCAAGAACAACTTAGATCTAACCGATTTCCACAAGAATACACAAGATCTTTCATAGATCTAAACACCTTATGGTGAAAAAGGTTTGAAAGACGAACTTTAGCCTTCTTTCAACTCTTTTACACTCAATGCATTCAAAACCGGTAGAATCGGACCTTGTTCTAGTCTCCTACTCATTATTGGGGTTGTGCTAGTCCAAGATCTGGATTCTCCTCACGAGACCACCGATTTTGGGTTAAACAAGAACAACCGCCTTGAACCGGTTAACTGGTTGAACTAGGGTGATTCCTGGTCGATCAGGTCACTTGGGACAAGAAGGGGTTCCGTTGGTTAACACATTGTCAAAACGTCTCAATAAAACGACAAACAAACAAAATGACCAAGTGTAAGACGGCCGGAGCAACCAGGACGGAATGCTGTCCGACCGGACTACTGTCCGACCGGATAAGCCACTCGAACGGATTGTTGTCCGAACGGATAACACCTTGGGTCCCACGGTCAACTTTATTTAAAGTTTGAGTATTGAACGAATTGCCATCCGATCGGATTACCATTCGACCGGATTACTCTGCGGATCATGAGATACTTGGACTTTAAAGACTTAAACAATTTTCAACATGTTCATTGACAGGGTTGCCACCTGGTCGGAGGGGCATCCGACCCAGCGACTCTTCTGCTATGAATTATTCCCACTAAGTAACTTTATCTCTAAGGTCGACGTCCGACCGGATTACTGTCCTACCGGATGACCATCCGAACGGATTGTCATCCGCACGACTGACCGTCCGATCGACCGACTTGAAGGATAGAGATACTTCAATGTTTTCAAAATGCTACAACGAAAACTTCAAAGGTCAAGCCATCATACACAAACACATCCTTCTCAAAGGAAGAAATAATCCACTCGAATAGTCACCCGACCGGACAAGCTGTCCGACCGAATGACCATCCGAATGGATTGCCATCCGCACAGACAAGCCGTCCGATCGGATTACCATCCGACCGAACTGCTATCCGACCCATTCACACTTTGTATCGTTTTACGCGTCACTTATCGTTATGCTATCAATCCATTCAGGCTAACTTTACTCGCTAAGCGCTCCCTTCAATCCATCAAACCGCTGTGAGTATACTCGATCCCTTTTTGCTCTATGCACTTTTGGGTGTTACATACGTTACAACTATTCAAATCACATCAAACACACTACTCAATACTATTTGAACGCTAACCGTTAATGCATGTTATACGTGGCTTATGAATGCTTGTTTGTTATGTTTACACATGGAACGCTATCTACCTGCCTTAGCAACGATAGCACTATAGTTTGGACTCAGCACCCGTTCACGGGGGTTGTTAAGGACAACTACTTGCATGGAAGAAGATGTCGATCGCATATTATGTGGCACGAGATCGGCCATTCGCAATTAACCGGTCCTGAGCTATTACAAGAAACGACAGACAGAATTTTCCAAATTCGAGATAACCTAGTAAAAGCTCGGAATCGACAAAAATGTTATGCCAATAGACGACGCAAGCCCCTTAAATTTGACGTTGGTGACTACGTACTCCTAAAGGTATCAACTTGGAAGGGTGTGGTCCGATTCGGCAAGAAAGGGAAGCTCTCGCCTCGATATGTTGGACCTTTTAAGATTCTGGAAAGGATCGGAAAAGTCGCCTACAGACTCGAACTACCGGAGGAGCTTAGTAACGTCCACCCGACTTTCCACGTGTCAAACCTCCGAAAGTTCCTTGCCGACCACGACTTACATGTTCCTCTCGATGACCTCCAGGTGAACGAAACATTACACTTCGTGGAGAAGCCTGTCGAAATCATGGACCGCCAAACCAAGCAACTCAGGCACTCACGCATTCCTATTGTGAAAGTCCGATGGGAAGGCAAACGAGGCGCAGAGTTCACTTGGGAACTCGAAAGCGACATGAATGCGAAGTACCCGTAGCTATTCAAGGAGAAAGTCTAGAGAGAGAAAGTGATTCATGGTGTTGTACAACTTTCAGCTTAATTTCGGGACGAAATTCCCTAAACTAGGGGAGGCTGTAACATCTCGTGTTTTTCAAGAAGTCAAGGTCAAAGTCAACGACCGATTTCGCGCAGCCGACTAATAATAGATTTCTTTTATTTTAGCTATTATGTGGAGTAAGTGTTTATAATTACAATAATCGATGCATGATTATCGCTATTCAATCGAACTACGACTGTGAAATATAGGAAGTAACAATGCGATAAAGTTAACTAAACAATAATCGAATGATGATAATCGAATCGAATCGAATCGCAACTCGAGATACACATTTTATTTATTGTTATACGTGTGAGTGTGCCTTATGTGTTATCTGTGCATGTTTATTTATGTTATGTTGTGGTAATCAATCAAAACGCTGTCAAACTTAATCGACATCGAACTCGAACTCAACCGAAATCGAACTATGATAGTTAGTGGAGAAGAGATAATGTGAGATAAGAGTGGTTGGGATTAAAAGTAATTTGACTAGAAAACTCTATCGTATCGCGTCGCTCGCAATCGAAATCGAATCAGTAAAAATCATCGCGTCAAGCGCACCAACCAGGTACCATCCGGCCGGATAGCCATCCGACCGGGCTGCCACTTGGCCACGGCGTCAAGATGCCATCCGACCGAGATGACATCCGACCGGATAGTCATTCGGGCGGGATGCCATCCGACCGACTCACCCTTTCCTTTTTTGGAATCCTATAAATACCCATGTCACTCTCAAACTTTCTACTTTTGGAAACCTCTGTCCGACCAGCACGCTCAGCTCACTTTTCTTCGATTTCTCTCAGTCCCGGTAAGATCTTGTCCTAAATCTTGTACTATCTTGACCTACACGCACTCCTACACCTTTCTATCTTTTGAATCTTAACTTTTAACCGTGAAATCACTAGATTTGAGGTGTTCAAGGATGATGTCATCATGAGTTCTTGAAGAACTTCATGTTTTGACTTCAATCCACCAAGAACAACTTAGATCTAACCGATTTCCACAAGAATACACAAGATCTTTCATAGATCTAAACACCTTTATGGTGAAAAAGGATTAAAAGATGAACTTTAGCCTTCTTTCAACTTTTTTACACTCAATGCATTCAAAACCGATAGAATCGGACCTTGTTCTAGTCTCCTACTCATTATTGGGGTTGTGCTAGTCCAAGATCTGGATTCTCCTCACGAGACCACCGATTTTGGGTTAAACAAGAACAACCGCCTTGAACCGGTTAACTGGTTGAACTAGGGTGATTCCTGGTCGATTAGGTCACTTGGGACAACAAGGGGTTCCGTTGGTTAACACATTGTCAAAACGTCTCGATAAAACGACAAACAAACAAAACGACCAAGTGTAAGACGGCCGGAGCAACCAGGACGGAATGCTGTCCGACCGGACTACTGTCCGACCGGATAAGCCACCCGAACGGATTGCTGTCCGAACGGATAACACCTTGGGTCCCATGGTCAACTTTATTTAACGTTTGAGTATTGAACGAATTGCCATCCGATCGGATTACCATCCGACCGGATTACTCTTCGGATTATGAGATACTAGGACTTTAAAGACTTAAACAATTTTCAACATGTTCATTGACAAGGTTGCCACCCGGTCGGATGGGCATCCGACCGAGCGACTCTTCTGCTATGAATTATTCCCACTAAGTAACTTTATCACTAAGGTCGCCGTTCGACCGTATTACTGTCCGACCGGATGACCATCCAAATGGATTGTCATCCTCATGACTGACCGTCTGATCGACCGACCTGAAGGATAGAGATACTTCAATGTTTTCAAAATGCTACAATGAAAACTTCAAACGTCAAGCCATCATACACAAACACATCCTTCTCAAAGGAAGAAACAATCCACTCGAATAGTCACCCGACCGGACAAGCTATCCGACCGGATAACCATCCGAACGGATTGCCATCCGCACAGACAAGCCATCCGATCGGATTACCATCCGGCCGAACTGCTATTCGACCCATTCACACTTTGTATTGTTTTACGCGTCACTTATCGTTATGCTATCAATCCATTCAAGCTAACTTTACTCGCTAAGCGCTCCCTTCAATCCATCAAGCCACTGTGAGTATACTCGATCCCTTTTTGCTTTATGCACTTTTGGGTGTTACATACGTTACAACTATTCAAATCACATCAAACACACTACTCAATACTATTTGAATGCTAACCGTTAATGCATGTTATACGTGTCTTATGAATGCTTGTTTGTTATGTTTACACATGGAATGCTGTCTACCTGCCTTAGCAACGATAGTACTATAGTTTGGACTCAGCACCCGTTCACGGGGGTTGTTAAGGACAATTACTTGCATGGATTACGGTGGTAATCATGTATTGCGAACTGCATTTGGCAGTCAACCCGCAGTCATTGGTATCGATGGATCTATGTCGATAACTAACGTGCTTCATTTCACTATGTGTACGTGCTGGTTATGCGTAATCAAATTCGAACTCTATATGCTATTATCAAACTTGTATGCTCACATTTACATTATATGTATTGACTTTATTTTAACGTATGTGACAGGTGCTTAGGATGCACATCTGGTAGGAAATCGAAGCTAGAATAAAGCTTTAGAGCCCAACAAATAGTTGTCTGTAGTAGTTAAATCAAGGGTCTCTAGAAGCGGATAAACAATTGCTCTACTTAAATCTGAGTTGTCGGAACAGAATTATTTGCCTAGATTTTATCTGTAATAATTTGTTTACTGTTTGAGACATGGTATGGGACATGTTATTTTTAAATTGAATAGTAATGATAATTGTTGTGGAAACTTCTGGACAATCTGTTTCGCTCAGTGCCATGCCCCGATGATTCCGCCATCGGTTGGGGTGTGACAGATTGGTATCAGAGCCATAACTATAGGGAATTAGGCAAGACACGACCTAGTCCGGGTCGATGTCTCAGAGACCTAGAGTATAGTTAGGAACCAACAGACCAACTTGTCCATATCCGGTAGGGATTATGTACGAGTTTATCTCTCGATATTCTTGCCTATGCTACACTATCACTGCACTCGAATTTTCAACTATGAAGGAGTAACTATGTCAAGATTAGGTGTGAAAAACCGTAAATTCTCGACTGAGGTTGCTAATCAACCCGTATTCTATTTACAAACAATGGAAATTATGCCAAATCCGGAGTGAAATCCGTATTTTGATGAATAATCTCCTCTATTTTATTAAAACAGGGACGAAGTTGTTAAGATAGGTGTGAAACCCTAACCTTGATGACTTGTTCCGCCCATTTTACAAAACTCCCACCAAAGTCTCGACGGACTCCAATGACCTGAAGTCACGATACGACTAACGGGATGCGTGCCCAACGCCCAAGAATCGAGGCAAAGGCACTGCCCGGTAGGTCGAGCGTGCATGACAAGTCCATGTGAATAGTCGAACCACCTTGGTTAGTCAATGTCTAATAGCCGCAGACGATCCATTCCTCGATTTTTTATGTGTTTCGATTCTGAGCCCGCAACTGCCGACTCTGATGATTTGTTGATTTTATGTGTTTATAGGTGAATTTACCTGTTTATGTGTTTTAATTTTGGGAAACTTGCTCAATTTTGTTTTCACATCGATCGACGTGCACGACTCGCACTTCATTTCTATCTCAAAACGCCAACAAATCGCTAGATTGCGGACGATCTTAGGATATGATATACGCTAATACTACACTACTCAACATACTAAACACGAACGCTATTCTCGAACAATCGCAGACTTTGAATAATAGGTTCTGTTTTCTAACTGCCTCTACTGATTAAATGCGTATGTGCTTCCGTGCTTCTGTGCTTTACGTGCTTAGGTGTTATGTGATTTTGTGCTCTACGTGATTGTGTGTTTACATGAATATGCGTGTTCCTGAGCTTTAGTAAGTAGTAGACGTGTGGGGTGAGATTCGAATACAATGCGTTGAGTCCTGTGACGATGTCTGTTGCAGATAATGTCATCTGGATCCCGTCATCCCTCACTTTCTCGACAAAAGAAGAGAGACAAACGCCTTGCTGCTATCATCGCCAAGCAAGTAGCAAAGGCCGTAAGTGATGTCTACGAGAACGTCAGCAAATCGTCTGAGGAGTCAAGGACCGAAGCTCTTAAAGCTGCCACCAAGGCCTTCAATTTCAAGCAATTCAAGTCTTGTGGGCCAAAGGAATTCACTGGAGAGGAAGGCCCTACAGCGTTGTTCCAATGGTTTGATTCCATCGAGGTCACTCTACGATAGAGCGGTTGCCCAGACGATCTTCGTACTCTGAATGCTACCGGTGTTTTCCAGTCCCGCGCACTAGACTGGTGGACGGCCGAGAGAAATAAGCGGGGAAACGATGCAGCCTACGGTCTGTCGTGGGATGAACTCAAGGAGGTCATGCTGGAAGAATTCTGCCCTCCTCATGAACGCCAAAAGTTAGAAGATGAATTCTGGCACATACAGCAGAAGGAAGGTGACAACGCTGCTCTCATTGCTCGCTTCAAGCAGCTCAGCATCATTTGCCCTGACCAAGTCAAGACTCCGGAGATCACAATCAAGAAGTATATTCGAGCTTTGCCCGACTGCGTTGCAGATTTCATGCAAGCGGCTAAGACTAAGACGATCGAAGAGACTTACCAACTGGCTGCCGAAATCAACGACAAAAGGGTCAAGGCCGGTGTCTGGGATAAAACTTCAAAGCACCTGCATCAAGCTACCACCGCCGCACCAACTGCTGAAACCACCACCTCGTCGAGCAACAAGAGGAAGAACAATAGAAAGAACAGCTCCAGCAACAAGAACTATGCGATCACTGCTGCACCGATTCAAGTTGTACCAGCCCAACAGTGTCATGTAGCGGCGCCTGTGGCAAATGCACCGCTTGCCAAGCGTGCATACACTGGGCCACACCCGCTTTGCCCTACTTGTAGCTACCACCACCCGACTACCATCGCTTGCCTTTTTGTGCTCATTGCAATATGTACGGCCATTTCACTACCAACTGCCGTGCTCGATAAGCTCCTGCTCATCAAGCTCTGCTCACCGCCCATCAGGGTCAACAAGCTCCTCCGGCACCCGCGGTCAACGCCAGAGTCTGCTTCGCATGTGGCGATCCTAGCCATTTCGCCAACATGTGCCCAAACAGGGTCGTGAAACAAGAGCCCCAGCAGCAGCAGCCTCAGCAACAGCAACACCAGCCGCAGCAGCAACAAGCAGCACGCGCACGAACTTTCAACATCAACGTGCGTCAAGCCCAAGCCGACAACAACATGGTCAACGGTACATTCCTTGTTAATGGTATTTATGCTTCATGTTTGTTTGATACTGGAGCCGATAATTGCTTTGTGTCGTTCGAATTCGAGAAACTCCTTAGTCGTAAGCGCTCTCATCTCTCCTCGACGTTCGAAGTTGAAGTCGCTACGGGAAGAACTGTCGCCGTTAATTCTGTACTTCGTGATTGTACTCTCGAGCTCAACAATCACATCTTTCCAATCGACCTTATTCCGATGCAACTTGGAAGTTTCGATGTCATAATAGGCATGGACTTTCTTCGTGAAAACCATGCTGAAGTGGTGTGCTTCGACAAGATGATTCGATTCTCGCTCGCGAATGGTGATTTATTGTGTGTCTACGGTGAAACTACTTCGAAAGGTCTCAAGCTCATGTCTTGTGTCCAAGCTAGCAAGTATCTCCGCAAGGAATACAGAGCGTTCTTGGCTAACATTGTAGTAGGGGAGAAGGAAAAGAAACAGAAGAAGGAAGTAAAAGACGTTCCAGTGGTTCGAGAATTCCCTTACGTTTTTCCAGAGGATCTTCCTGGACTACCACCAAGTCGTGATATCGACTTTTGTATCGACCTCATTCCTGGAGCCAACCCTATTGCCAAAGCCCCCTACCGACTCGCGCCGTCCGAAATGCGTGAACTTTCAAACCAACTCCAGGAATTACTTGAGAAAGGCTTCATTCGCCCGAGCACCTCTCCTTGGGGCGCGCCGGTCCTTTTCGTCAAAAAGAAGGATGGGTCGTTCAGGATGTGCATCGACTATCGGGAATTGAATAAGTTAACTATCAAGAACCGCTATCCTCTACCTCGCATTGATGAGTTGTTTGACCAACTACAAGGTGCTACATGATTCTCGAAGATAGATCTACGCTCAGGATATCACCAGCTACGCATTCAAGAGGAGGATATACCCAAAACCGCGTTTCGCACTCGATACGGCCACTACGAATTCATGGATCTGATGAATCGCGTGTGTAAACCATATCTCAACCGTTTCGTCATCGTATTCATCGACGATGTCTTGATCTATTCCAAATCGAAAATCGAACATGCACAACATCTACGGGGCTGTTTGGTAGCCTCTTAATGACCATTCAGATGCTACCTCTTAATGGTTTAAAACCTCTAAATGAATAAGAGGTAACCTCAAGTCTGAATGGTTAAGATGTAACCTCTGAATGGTAAATCATCACATGTCACATTCTTCTACCTTCTCATTGGTAAAATTCTTAATGGTTCCATTAAGAGGTAGACTCTTAATGACCATTCAGAGGCTACCAAACAGCCCCCACGTTTGGTTCTCGAGCTACTCCAGGGGAATCAACTCTATGCCAAGTTCTCCAAGTGTGAATTCTGGTTGGAGGAGGTTCAGTTTCTGGGTCACATTGTTAATAGTCAAGGTATTCATGTCGACCTCGCGAAGATTGAAGCCATTAAGAGCTGGATTACACCTAAGAACCCATCTGAAGTCCATTCTTTTCTCGGACTGGCGGGCTATTATTGACGATTTATCGAAGGATTCTCAAAGATCGCAGTACCACTTACCGCTCTCACGCATAAAGACAAACCTTTCGTTTGGGGAACCAAACATGAGTCTGCTTTCAAAACCCTTAAGCACATGCTTTGCAATGCTCCCGTTCTCACATTGCTCGACGGAAACAATGATTTCATTGTCTACTATGACGCTTCCAACCTTGGTCTTGGTTGTGTCCTTATGCAGCGGGATAAGGTTATAGCTTACGCATCTCGTCAGCTCAAAATCCACGAGAAGAACTATACAACCCATGACCTCGAGCTAGGCGCAGTTGTTTTTGTGTTAAAGATTTGGCGACACTACCTGTACGGTACCAAGTGTACGATCTTCATCGATCATAGGAGCCTACAACATATCTTTAATCAGAAGGAACTTAATATGCGCCAACGCCGATGGGTAGAACTTCTCAACGATTATGACTGTGAGATTCGTTATCACCCAGGCAAAGCAAATGTTGTTACCGACGCCCTCAGCAGACGGAGCTATCTGCTTAGCACTCGTAATATTCAAGCCCAATACGATCTCGAATCCCTCATTCGCGAAGCTCAGCATGCGTGTTTCAATGAACGCACTCTGAAGAAAGAAAGAATCTACCACGATGGAGCCCAGCTTGTGAGCAAGTTGAATGGGATATTCCACTTTCTGGACCGAATTTGGATCCCTAAACGGACCGATTTGTGACAGATTCTGATGGACGAAGCCCACAAATCCCGGTATTCTATTCACCCCGGTGCCGACAAAATGTACCAGGACCTTCGCTATAGGTACTCGTGGCCGGGCATGAAAAGGGATATTGCTCTCTATGTCGGAAAATGCCTGACCTCTGCGAGAGTCAAGGCTGAACATCAACGACCCTCTGGCTTGCTCGAACAACCACCAATCCCCATGTGGAAGTGGGAGAGTATAGCTATGGACTTCATAACAAAGCTACCACACACGTCATCAGGTCACGGCAGCATTTGGGTTGTGGTTGACTGTTTGACTAAATCAGCTCACTTTTTGCCAATACGGGAAGACTACAAGGTAGAACGATTAGCCCGAATCTACACCGACGAGATCATTTGTAATCATGGGACGCCTCGTGACATCATCTCTGATCGTGATGCTCGGTTTACCTCGCGACTGTGGGAAACGTTTCAAAAGGCTCTTGGTACATCACTTAATCTAAGTACCGCCTTCCACCCTCAAACTGACGGTCAGGCTGAAAGAAGATTCGTACTCTTAAAGACATGCTCTGTTCGTGTGTCATAGACTTCGGTGGTAATTGGGATAAATACCTGCCGTTAGTCGAATTCTCGTATAACAACAACTATCATTCCAGCATTCAAATGGCACCATTCGAGGCTATATATGGAAGAAGATGTCGATCGCCTATTGTGTGGCACGAGATCGGCCATTCGCAATTAACCGGTCCTGAGCTATTACAAGAAACGACAGACAGAATTTTCCAAATTCGAGACAACCTAGTAAAAGCTCGGAATCGACAGAAAAGTTATGCCAATAGACGACGCAAGCCCCTTAAATTTGACGTTGGTGACTACGTACTCCTAAAGGTATCAACTTGGAAGGGTGTGGTCCGATTCGGCAAGAAAGGGAAGCTCTCGCCTCGATATGTTGGACCTTTTAAGATTCTGGAAAGGATCGGAAAAGTCACCTACAGACTCGAACTACCGGAGGAGCTTAGTAACGTCCACCCGACTTTCCACGTGTCAAACCTCCGAAAGTGCCTTGCCGACCATGACTTACATGTTCCTCTCGATGACCTCCAGGTGAATGAAACATTACACTTCGTGGAGAAGCCTGTCGAAATCATGGACCGCCAAACCAAGCAACTCAGGCGCTCGCGCATTCCAATTGTGAAAGTCCGATGGGAAGGCAAACGAGGCGCAGAGTTCACTTAGGAACTCGAAAGCGACATGAATGCGAAGTACCCGCAGCTATTCAAGGAGAAAGTCTAGAGAGAGAAAGTGATTCACGGTGTTGTACAACTTTCAGCTTAATTTCGGGACGAAATTCCCTAAACTAGGGGAGGCTGTAACATCTCGTGTTTTTCAAGAAGTCAAGGTTAAAGTCAACGACCGATTTCGCGTAGCCGACTAATAATAGATTTCTTTTATTTTAGCTATTATGTGGAGTAAGTGTTTATAATTACAATAATCGATGCATGATTAGCGCTATTCAATCGAACTACGACTGTGAAATATAGGAAGTAACAATGCGATAAAGTTAACTAAACAATAATCGAATGATGATAATCGAATCGAATCGAATCGCAACTCGAGCTACACATTTTAGTTATTGTTATACGTGTGAGTGTGCCTTATGTGTTATCTGTGCATGTTTATTTATGTTATGTTGTGGTAATCAATCAAAACGCAGTCAAACTTAATCGACATCGAACTCGAACTCAACCGAAATCGAACTATGATAGTTAGTGGAGAAGAGATAATGTGAGATAAGAGTGGTTGGGATTAAAAGTAATTTGACTAGAAAACTCTATCGTATCGCGTCGCTCGCAATCGAAATCGAATCAGTAAAAATCGTCGCCTCAAGCGCACCAACCAGGTACCATCCGGCCGGATAGCCATCCGACCGGGCTGCCACTTGGCCATGGCGTCAAGATGCCATCCGACCGAGATGACATCCGACCGGATAGTCATTCGGGCGGGATGCCATCCGACCGACTCACCCTTTCCTTTTTTGGAATCCTATAAATACCCATGTCACTCTCAAACTTTCTACTTTTGGAAACCTCTGTCCGACCAGCACGCTCAGCTCACTTTTCTTCGATTTCTCTCAGTCCCAGTAAGATCTTATCCTAAATCTTGTACTATCTTGACCTACACGCACTCCTACACCTTTCTATCTTTTGAATCTTAACTTTTAACCGTGAAATCACTAGATTTGAGGTGTTCAAGGATGATGTCATCATGAGTTCTTGAAGAACTTCATGTTTTGACTTCAATCCACCAAGAACAACTTAGATCTAACCGATTTCCACAAGAATACACAAGATCTTTCATAGATCTAAACACCTTTATGGTGAAAAAGGATTAAAAGATGAACTTTAGCCTTCTTTCAACTTTTTTACACTTAATGCATTCAAAACCGATAGAATCGGACCTTGTTCTAGTCTCCTACTCATTATTGGGGTTGTGCTAGTCCAAGATCTGGATTCTCCTCACGAGACCACCGATTTTGGGTTAAACAAGAACAACCACCTTGAACCGGTTAACTGGTTGAACTAGGGTGATTCCTGGTCGATTAGGTCACTTGGGACAACAAGGGGTTCCGTTGGTTAACACATTGTCAAAACGTCTCGATAAAACGACAAACAAACAAAACGACCAAGTGTAAGACGGCCGGAGCAACCAGGACGGAATGTTGTCCGACCGGACTACTGTCCGACCGGATAAGCCACCCGAACGGATTGCTGTCCGAACGGATAACACCTTGGGTCCCATGGTCAACTTTATTTAAAGTTTGAGTATTGAACGAATTGCCATCCGATCGGATTACCATCCGACCGGATTACTCTTCGGATTATGAGATACTAGGACTTTAAAGACTTAAACAATTTTCAACATGTTCATTGACAAGGTTGCCACCCGGTCGGATGGGCATCCGACCAAGCGACTCTTCTGCTATGAATTATTCCCACTAAGTAACTTTATCACTAAGGTCGCCGTTCGACCGTATTACTGTCCGACCGGATGACCATCCGAATGGATTGTCATCCTCATGACTGACCGTCTGATCGACCGACCTGAAGGATAGAGATACTTCAATGTTTTCAAAATGCTACAATGAAAACTTCAAAGGTCAAGCCATCATACACAAACACATCCTTCTCAAAGGAAGAAACAATCCACTCGAATAGTCACCCGACCGGACAAGTTGTCCGACCGGATAACCATCCGAACGGATTGCCATCCGCACAGACAAGTCGTCCGATCGGATTACCATCCGGCCGAACTGCTATTCGACCCATTCACACTTTGTATTGTTTTACGCGTCACTTATCGTTATGCTATCACTCCATTCAGGCTAACTTTACTCGCTAAGCGCTCCCTTCAATCCATCAAGCCACTGTGAGTATACTCGATCCCTTTTTGCTTTATGCACTTTTGGGTGTTACATACGTTACAACTATTCAAATCACATCAAACACACTACTCAATACTATTTGAATGCTAACCGTTAATGCATGTTATACGTGTCTTATGAATGCTTGTTTGTTATGTTTACACAAGGAATGCTGTCTACCTGCCTTAGCAACGATAGTACTATAGTTTGGACTCAGCACCCGTTCACGAGGGTTGTTAAGGACAATTACTTCCATGGATTACGGTGGTAATCATGTATTGCGAACTGCATTTGGCAGTCAACCCGCAGTCATTGGTATCGATGGATCTTTGTCGATAACTAACGTGCTTCATTTCACTATGTGTACGTGCTGGTTATGCGTAAACAAATTCGAACTCTATATGCTATTATCAAACTTGTATGCTCAGATTTACATTATATGTATTGACTTTATTTTAACGTATGTGACAGGTGCTTAGGATGCACATCTGGTAGGAAATCGAAGCTAGAATAAAGCTTTAGAGCCCAACAAATAGTTATCTGTAGTAGTTAAATCAAGGGTCTCTAGAAGCAGATAAACAATTGCTCTACTTAAATCTGAGTTGTCGGAACAGAATTATTTGCCTAGATTTTATCTGTAATAATTTGTTTACTGTTTGAGACATGGTATGGGACATGTTATTTTTAAATTGAATAGTAATGATAATTGTTGTGGAAACTTCTGGACAATCTGTTTCGCTTAGTGCCATGCCCCGATGATTCCGCCATCGGTTGGGGTGTGACAGTCTGCGCTTCACGCCCCGTGAGAGATCCTAGCTAGGGCTTAGGTCAGGTTAGTCACGTGTGTAGACTTGCCATGTGTCATGCCACATGACATGTTCGGGTGTCCGCCAAGTAAACTCAGTCGCGCCCCGCAAACCACGGGGGGAACCCTGTCGCGACCCGCGAGCAAACCTAATTCTTTGTTTTATTTGATTTTTATAAAAACTAAAGTTATATGGCTCTAGTTCTCGTATACGAAGTGTATTTAGAGTGTTTTTCAAGGGTTGTTATACATCTGCACACACAACAGAGCTAAACGTGTAACACCCCAAAAATATCAAATTATATAAATATGTACATACATATATACATATACATATATTATTACATAATAGCTAAAGAAAAATAACCTAGTTAGTAACAAGAATTAGGTTATTTAAAAACATCAAGTTATAATGTAATTTGGGCAAGAACTAAACTTGGGGGACCATAGTTGTCAACTTTAAAACTAAAATGTTAAAGAGGTGAACAACACCAAAAACACACACTGATGTATGCGTTTTGGTCGACTAGAACCAGAGGAAGAAAGGGGGAAAAACTCCCCATAACCTAAAATCATAAATTTCGTCAAATCGAAAGGGAAATCGGGTCTAAAGTTAGTGCATGAACTGCAATAACTAATCACCTAAGCTAGAGTAATTCAAGGTATGTTGAATTTTGATGTTTGGTGATGTTATGAAACTCGTTGATCACCACAAGTTTCAATTCAAATATGAATTTTAGATGTTATAACTATATGTGAAATGTTTACATACTTAGAAGCAAACCCTTGATGAATGGTAGTAGAATAATTGCCATGATTGAGTGTTAGGGTTGAATGCACATATAGATATAAGTGGGTTTTGATGAAAAAGGCTGAGTCCATGAAGTTTTAAAGAGTTAAATTTGGTATATGAATTCATAACAAACTGAAAAGTGATGTAAAAGCATCTATAATGAACATACCTACTTGTTGAATTGAGATTTCATGGTTAGAAATTTGCTAAAATTTGATTTAACATAGTTGGTTAAAATCATACCCACAAGGTGTTTGATAAATCGCCTAAGTGAAAATATTGTACTATTGTAGCACAATAAAACTTGATGAGAATCATATGTAATGATTCTTGACATATTTGGTGATAATGATTCTTATAATGGCAATTTAACAATTAGTCGGTTTGTTCACTATAGGCGACTCGAGCGAGAAGGCGGGTGATAAAGTCGGGAGCGATACGCGACTTAAAGGGAAGCTCTAAGGTACGTGGCTTTATGCTTCGTAGGATTTGATTAATAGATTTGTATTGATATATGTTGATTAATGAAGTAATACTCGTGAAATTCGGTTCATTCATAAGTGATGGGTTTCGCACGAATAAACTGAATGGATAAATAGCAAATATTGATGTTTTTGGTTAGTTCATCAGTGATGGACTTCACACGAACAACCAAACAGGTCAAAATAGCGAATAATGATATGTTTGGCTAGTTCATAAGTGATGGATTTCACACGAACGACCAAACTAGTCGAGTGTGTAAACCAGGTAACGGGAACACAGGTTATGAATGGTAAATCTAAGATATGGGTCAAAATAAGTTTACATTTGGTTAAAGTAATCAAATGGGTCAAAATAATGCGAAAATGCAAACCGGGTAACGGGAGCGCAAACGCAAGTTTAGTAAACCCGAAGGAAGGTTAAAATTTGTAAGGAATTGATCCTTACCATAAAATGTGGTTAATATAGCTAAATATGATCACGGGTCAAATAATTGCATGAATTAATTTTGAGCCGATAACATAAAGTGTAAGAGTCATTATTCCGAGTTGAGGATTTTGAGTCTAAAATATGGGTGATTAATTTTCGATCACATAGAAACAAACATGAAGTTAAGCAGATAAGCATAGAAAAGATATGGAAGTTTTCGTATAAAAGGGCAAAACAGGAAAACAAATCAGTAGCAGCAAGCCGTAACCTACGGCTGTCTGTCGTAGGCTACGGCAGACTCAGTCTAATTATTTGTTGTTTAAGTGTACCGTAGGCTAAGGTACACATGCCATAGCTTATGACGGGTTCAATTAACTTGTTTTTGTTTGTTTGTTACGATGAACTTGGGTTACTAAACCACGTCTAAGCATCATATAATTGACGTATGAGTTGATATTTGATATATAGGTGATAGCTACGACATTTCGGATGAAGATTAAGCATAATGAATAAACCGAACACAACCAAAGATCAAAGTTCCGCTTTTGTTTAGTTTTTTTTATAAAACGAACTACGTTAACATGATGAAACGTTTTAAATACTTATGAAATTTTATTAAACCCGAGATTTTGTATGAATGTATATTTGCATTGTATTTATAAAAATACAAGACTTTTTGTTTAAATTTCCGTTATGTAAGATCGGGTCTTACAAAATACGTAATGAGAACAACCGCTAGGATGTAATCAATTTTAGAGAATTTTTCAGATGAAATCTCATTAAGGATTGACTTTACACAATATAAACAAACAACACTCATGAGACCAAATCTTATTCAACTACCAACCGACAACACTTTGAAAGTTTGAAAATTATTCAAATTTAGATCTTTAACTTTCAAAACTTGTCAATTTCGACCATTTATGAAGATGCGATTGCTTTCCGGCTTTCAATCAGGTTTTTAGGTGGGATAGATTCGAGTTCCAATATCGGTCAATCAAAAATAAGATAGAAGCAAAATCTTTTTGGCTTTTGTAAAGTTTATATTAAAACACACCTAAAATCTTTTTGTTTTTTTAATTTTTTAAATGTAAAGACAGAAAGCAATAAATAAATATTTACAGACATTCTTTTTGCGAGTTTCGAGGGTAAGAGAATCATATCAGTGTACGGTCATGCCAAAAATACACTTGTTTTTCAATTAGTTAATATTTAGATAAACATCCTATAACGATTATCGATATTGTTGTCCACTTAAAATCAACAATCAGATGTAACCATATGACTTGGGGATACGCTTAGATATGATTAATACTTACCGACATGTGTTCATCCACTCACGACACATTCTCGTATCAAGGTATGCATGAGAGTTCATCTTACTGGTGAGTATACCATTTATCATCTGTTTTGATGTATATGATTTGAGATACTCACTTATTTTGAGGATGAATACTAGCCCTACGTGATAAAGTCACTTATTTATGAGGAACTTGATATTCAATGCATGCAGGGCACGAGAGCAAGTCCATGAACAGGTTAGTACCATCGTACGGAAAAAGAGACGAACTTGACCCTTGGATGATAGATGTGATTTAGAATCACTTATTCGACGGTGACTATGATATTTTTATCACTTATTGATGGCCGTATGTGGCATGTATTATATACATGTATGTATAGTTTGTACACATATGTATGGTATCATGGAAGTTCTAGACTTGCGTCCCTGTTACTTGCGTCCCTGTTATTTTCAGTCGATTATGTTTATATCGCCATGCACACTTTAAAATGATTGTGAGCCTATCGGTACATCTTATATAGAGCTATTTATCGTTTTTCATTTTAAGTTCAAAGAGGTTTCAACAGACCATTGATTTACTATTATTTTCTCTTTTTCTCGCAAGGAAACTCATTTTTGATCTTTTTCAATGTTTTTATATTTTTCTGATTTAGATTTACTCCCCCTAAAATTCAAAAAGTAAATTTAAAATTTTAAGACATCTTTTTGGATTTTCTTCAAGAAAAAATATTCACAAAAACGATATCCCGATGTGGATTAACTCATGTTTTACCGCAATGCCGTTTACCAAAAGTAAATTAATCAAAAATGATTTATCGAATTTTGAAAAAATGAGTTAGCACATTGATAATCGATGTGGACTAAAACAACGTTGATGAGTTTCGTATTGAAACAATCACGTGTGAGGGGATTATTCGAGATCAACGTGTCTGGCCAGGGAGTGCTGTACGAGATCTTAATAATTCACAAAGTAACTTAATTATCAACAAAGATAGGATAGATTAGAAATTCAAACCGTAATCCTGCAACTGCTTCGTGCATTGACAGGTATCTGAGTGCTCTCCCAAACTGGATATCCACCTAGTGTGAATTTCAAGGTCAATTTATAGCTACTTCACATAACTGAGAAATCTCTTCACAACAACAAGATCAAAAACCTCCGGATCCGGCTGGTAAGAGGTAAGTGAGCATGTGGGAAAGCTTGTACACATCATCATTGGTCGGTCCATACATGATGTCTTCCACATGCTTTTGCACCAGCAAAGGTCTTCCTTTTCTCCTTGAGAAGTAGTATGCGGTTGTCCAATCCACTCCAAGGGATCGGAATATATTAAACATCACGTAATGGGTTACGAAATAGAAAGCTTATGTATCGACATAGACATGTAAGTCTATTTCGATATCTCAACAATCAAACATACCCTTTTTTGATTTCTTCTATGTTTCGATTCTCTATTTCGATCTTGATGTAGTGTAACATTCTCTATTTTGATTTCCTATAGATACATACATATCGAAATAAATACTCAAGATCGAAATAGGCATGCATTTTGTTGACTTTATCAAGATGTCATGATGACATCATGATGATGTCATCAATCTTCCATCGTGTCGTTCTTGTGTCTTTGTTATTCGTGTGTCATTCTTCGGGTCGCACGATGGAGGAATGTCATGACATCGATCTTGAACTAACCGAACTGAACCGAGCCACATCCACACAAAAGTGCATCAACAATTTTATCTTATTTTTTGCAATATTTACATGTTCCCCTCAGAAGTAAAATATAATATAATAACCATCTTGGTAAAATGGTTGTTATATTATTATTTTTTTTTCATCTAAATGGTTATTATGACTAAGTTCGAGTACAAATACGCTTAACGTACAAAACGTACGATTGAAAATGAAAAGTAAAAACATGGTGACATTTTCGTAAGTATTCTATTAGTAGAGTAATGATATAAAATTACTCTACAATGCATCAGACAACATATAATTCAAAATTACTCTACAAATATATCTTAATTATTCTACTAGTTTATCATTAATACATTACTACAAGATATAATTCAAAATTACTATATAAGTGCATCATAATTACTCTACTAGTTAATCATTAATACACTACTACAAGATATTATTCAAAATATACTCTATAAGTGCATCAAACAACTAGTCATTCAAAATTACTCTACAAGTGTATCATAATTAATCTATTAGTTCATCAAAATAACATACGTACATAATTACTCTACAAAGTTCATTAAACAAAACACAATTCAAAATTACTCTACAAGTGTATCATAATTACTCTACTAGTTTATCAAAAAATACAACAGACATATTTACTCTACAGGTTCATCAAATAACACAAAATTCAAAATTACTTCACAAATGTTTCAAACAACAAAAAAATAAAAATTACTTTACAAGTGTATCATAATTACTCTACTAGTTCATCAAAACAACATAATAGACACAATTACTCAACAAGTTCATCAAACAACATACAATTCAAAATTATTCTACAAGTGCATCATAATCACTCTATTAGCTAATCATTAATACACTACTACAAGATATCATTCAAAGTTACTTTAAAGTGCATCAAACAACATAAATTTCAAAATTACTCTAGTGCATCAAATAACTAGTTATTCAAAATTAATCTACAAGTGTATCATAATTACCCTACATTTGATTTGTATGATTTGTCACCACGTTTTTTTTACTATTCCACGTTATTCATACGATTTGTACGAGAAGAGTATTTGTATCTTTTGTCTGGTTATTATTTTTCAGCGAAGCCAAAATGCTTATTATAGTGATTTTTTCTTCAAGTATTTTTTTGTTTAGATATATGCAATTAAAAAAACAAAATCAATTTGTTTTTTCATATATTTGAAATAATATAACTGATAAGTGTTCCCTTCCTACACTAAATGATATAATGGTTATGTTTCAAAAAATAAAATCGGTAAAGAGCAACTATATAGATATTATATATTATTTTATGCACTAGATGTTATCAATATCGGTACCAGTATTTGTTTTTATGATTTTCTCGACATTTTGTTATAATTGGTTGAAAACAAAGTTCTATTCGCAATAGAGTCCTTTTTGATACGATAAGATATAACAAGTGTCGTTATCGTATCCAATGTAACACCCCAATTTTTCGTTTACCCTCGTATGTAACAATAAGGTATGAAGTTATCAACAAATGGTAAAAGTTTTCTTTTTATTACAATTTTTATAGATAAGTATAAACATATATATAACTAGAAATAAATCAAGGTGTTGGGATTAAACCCTACCCGAGGAACAGATGATAAAAGCCAAAACTAGATCAGACCAGTGGATTCACAATAAGCAGTGTTTAAGCAAAGATTTTCCCCTTGACAGTGGCTATAACAACTGATAGCCTCCAAAACACTGATCATCTCAACCGCTGATAGGCCAAGCACTGATGAAGATTAAAGAACTGAAGCTCTATCTACTGATGTCTCCTAAGTACTGCTAAAGACCAAAGTGCTGCTCATTCAAAGACTGATCACCTTTGAAGAAAGCACTGATGTTCAAACATCAGTGCTTAGACTACATCAGTGGAAATTGAAACAGTAGTTATAGAAACAGTGTCTATGTAATTAGTTGTTTGATACTCAGTGTTTGCATAGAACAGTCCTTAGAGGTTGTTAGGTTGTTAGATGTCACTTTCATGGTGACGTCAGCTTAGATGCTTCAGTGGTTTGATCTGTACTATAAATAGAACAGTTTGTACTGTTCTATTCAAGGAGTTTTCTCCTTCAATCCTATCATCTTGTACGATCAACCATTGAGCTCATGTTGAGGGGGAGTTTTAGTATGTAAGCATTGTAATCATTATGTTTTTGTAATCATTCGACTTAATGAAGAGCACATGTTTACTGAAAACTATTTCTCTTTGATTGTGTTGTAAAGTTTGTTTCCATTTCCGCTGCATTTGATCATTTATTGTTCATCCATTTCTTCATTAATCTCAAACAAACACAATCATGATAAGCCTCAGATCCTAACAATTGGTATCGGAGCAAGGACAGTCAAATTCGATCTAACAATCAATTTGACATAACAGTTCAGCTCAAAATTTATTGATACTAAGGTTGGTCGTATTTATTGAAAAACAATAGTAAAGGATAATCACGTTCAAAGTTGGTTATACGAAAAACTTTTGTAAAACAACCAAGATGTCATCTATCGTATAGAATTCACGTAACACTGATAATCTGATATAAACTACCGATGATTGTTAAAGTTGGTAAAATTTGATAATCTCGGATTGAATATAATCTGTCATAGATCTATGAGTGTTCGTGATGAAAACTATGATTGGTTCCATGATTGACTGCTGCTAAGGGCTTATCTCATGTCATTAAAGACTTATGTTCAGAAAAATGGCATTTACGCCCTTGGTAACATATGAGAGATGAACAAAACCTTAGGAACAAAATCTTATATGTGAACAACAATTTTGGAAAACCTTCAAAAGATAAAAACAAAATTGTTTAAAATTAGATGAAAAATCAGTTGTCTAAAAAACATGCATCAGATATAACCATGGATCTGCTAAAAAATATGATAGTAAAATATCAGTGTTGTAAAGAGTGTGAAAATTAACCCAAATCTCTTGTGAGAAAAAGGGTGAATCCTACAAAGGTTATATGTTTGATGTTGGAAAACCTGATCATGAGTAATGTGAAATTTGGCATGAGCATGTGTGAAAAATGTCCAAATCTCTCAAAACATTGCTGAAAATGATTTTGGATTGAGTATTCTTTCCTTGAAAACCTTCGAGTAAAAGTTTCAATACTTTTCTATGGAAAGGGTAAAAAGGGAATGAATAAAAATTTATAAAAACTCAAAAGTGTGTTTATCTCAAAACTTTTGAAATCAAAAGAAAAGACTATAAATGTAAAACACTTAGGAGTCCACAGGTGGATCCTACAAAAAGAAAAACTAAAAATAAACATACATCCTTGGTCAAACATTTGTCATTCATCAACCATGTATAATCACTGTATCAGGGAGTTCAGGTAACAAAAGTATCAACAGTTTGATTATTAATAAAGAGGATTAGGCCAAAATTTTTAGAAATCCTTCACATGGTAATAAGGTTCAGAAAGAACCTTCAAAACCATTGTGAGCAGGCTACCTCACTATCACAGTCATTTAGCAAGGTAATGGTATCAAACAGTGGTTATGAAATTTATTTCAAACCACTGACCATCCTCCTAAAGCTGAGAATGAAGTGATTCTGACCTAATTAAAAGTTACAGTGACTTTTGAAAATGCACCAGATCCAATTGATGTTGTTTTCAGGAAATCTTTACTTATTTTTCTTATAAAGATCTTTCTTAATAATACAGGATATATTATTCTTCATTTTTTTTGGAATGATATATTTTGCATTTTTACTTGTTTTAGATGGTAAAAATTCAAATACCTGTCAGGATGTAAAACCCTTCTTGTTTTTGCCTAGGGTAATATATTCTTTGATAATGGATCAAGAAGAGTTGGTGTTAAGGGTCTGGATCATTTCATTCATAAACTTAAGTCTAAATCAGTAATAAAAGATGATTGTTAACAAAACTTCAAATATTTGGCTGCACATGTTTTACTCTAAAAATTCTCAAAAGATTAAAACACAAAATGTGTGGTCAAAGTAAAATGTAAAAATCATCTGGGATACTCAACCATTGCTAAAATCTAACCTTGAATGCAAAAACCTGTGAATTCTCTGCATTAAAAATCCCTGTAAACCCTGCTGTTATGATTAATTCTGATAAACTTGCATTAAAAATGTGTTTGTCAAGTATTTGGTTCTGCAGGTAACTCACAATCATCATCAACAGATGCTGGATATGATATTGTGATTTCACAAGTCAAAATCATTTCCTTCATCAGAGCAGCAGGTGTGCAAAACAGTTGTTAAAGCTCATCCACTGATGTACAAACAATGTTTGACCAAAATAGCCTTCCAAACCTCTACCACTACAAACATACTGATGTACAAAACAGTGTTAAAGCATATGTTCACCACTCCAATCACCACCACTACTTCACCCCTAACCACTGTTGATAAAAATCCATAAAAAATGGATAAAAGATCATCAGTGTGCCAAACCCATCTTTAAAATCTTTTCACCTCCATTTCAAGCCACTGCTGGATCATCAAAGTCACCAGCAGTGGTTATCTCAGATGATTCACATCTGCAGCTTCACCTTTTAAAACATCAATCCTTCTACAACTCATCCATTTCACCAAACACTTGGCAACATCAATGAAAAGGGACTCTTTCAAAAGGACAATCCTAAAACACTTGTTCTCTTGCTGACATTATACCAGTTCATCAACAAGTCATGTGCTATGATGCATCAAAAGACAAAAAGTTGGGTATTTGTCATGAAAGAGAAGCTTCAGCAGTTCAGTGACAACAAGATTGAAAATCTTGTGCCACAGCCAAAGGATGAAAATCTATTTGGCAAAAAGTGGGTCCCCAAAGAACATTGCATATGCTTGGAGCGTGTTTGTCAAGATTTATCTCACACAAACAAGTACAGACACCAAGAGTGTGAAAAGCTTACATCAGGGGGTTAACAATTCCTAGGCAATAAGCTTAGTGTCTTGACTGTACATATGCAGCAAGATGTTTCCACAACCATTGATTGAAGAATACTATGATGCTGCTGCTGTTGCTGAAAAGTCCAACTGATTGTAACTAAAGAGTAAAACTTTGTAAGATAACCAGTTTGTACAGATGCAGACCAAAGTGCTGCTCATTAAAGAACTGAAGCTCTATCTACTGATGTCTCCTAAGTACTGCTGAAGACCAAAGTGCTGCTCATTCAAGGACTGATCACCATTGAAGAAAGCACTGATGTTCAAACATCAGTGCTTAGACTACATCAGTGGGAATTGAAACAGTAGTTATAGAAATAGTGTCTATGTAATCAGTTGTTTGATAGTCAGTGTTTGCATAGAACAGTTCTTAGAGGTTGTTAGGTTGTTAGATGTCACTTTCATGGTGACGTCAGCTTAGATGCTTCAGTGGTTTGATCTGTACTATAAATAGAACAGTTTGTACTGTTCTATTCAAGGAGTTTTCTCCTTCAATCCTATCATCTTGTACGATCAACCATTGAGCTCATGCTGAGGGGGAGTTTTAGTATGTAAGCATTGTAATCATTATGTTTTTGTAATCATTCGACTTAATGAAGAACATATGTTTACTGAAAACTATTTCTCTCTGATTGTGTTGTAAAGTTTGTTTCCATTTCCACTGCATTTGATCATTTATTATTCATCAATTTCTTCATTAATCTGAAACAAACACAATCATGATAAGCCTCAGATCCTAACACAAGGACATAAATTTCGGTTTTTAGTTCCACTTATGCAATTACACTTGAAAGAAAATCATGAATAATGTATTTTGTTTGAGGGTTCAAGTCCCATAGTGAAAAAAGTATAAATTTAGAATAGTGAAAAAAGTATAAATTTAAAAGTAGTATTAAACGGTGTGTGAATTAGGCCGTAACATATTAATACAAATAAGTGTTCAGAAGGGTTGAGATTTGATTAGTTATAAGAGCACCAACAACGATGTGATGTGGCGGTGGATTGATACTAAGGACCTCAACCCACGAACGTTACCTATAATGTGAGCTTATTCCGGCCACCGAGCCTCGCACCTAAGTCCTTGTTATATCATATACAGTATATTAAATCCAAGTGTCGTTGATTGTCACATCAGGTGCCACCGGCCTGGATTGAATTAATAAATTAATAACGTTGTTTTTAAAGTAAGTTATTGAGCTTGCATGGGTGTTTTTGTTTTATTGAAGCAACACGCCAACACAGTGTTCGACCTGCCTCTAAACTAATCTATTCCTCGTGTGACACATCAGCGCCACATTAACTTTTTTTCAGTTTTCCTCATATTTTCACAGGAAGCGCGGTGCCGTCCTAAATTTCTCCCAAACTAATCTATTTTAATTTATTATTAACTTTTCAAATACATGATTTTAACAAAATTAAAGTTACATAACTAAAATAAATGTATTTTATAGTTTAAGGTCTTTTTTAAAATTATACCAAATTTTAAAGTTTACTAAAACTTAAAACCAAATTTTGAGGTGTATTATTTAAAATTAAAACAAACATGATGGACTCTTTTGCAAAATCAAACAAAAGAAAAATACTCTCTCTTTCTCTTGTCACCGGCAAAAAGAAGAAAAGAAACCCTAACAAAATACACACATGGCTCCAAAATACACAAAAGAAAAAAAAAACAAAACAAAAAACTCCCCACTTCCCTGCTATTCGATGAGGAGTGCCCACTCACCAGGTTTTTTTTTTTCGCCGGATCCAAAGGGACAGTGGGGCTGCGCTTCACCGCTCTCCCGATCACGAATTAGTGTGCCCTTATGCAACCAAAAAAGGGTTAGTTGTAAATTGTATATTATTTTTCTTTTGTTTCTATCACATGCTTATAAATTGTATATTATTTTTCTTGAGTTTCTATCACATGCTTGTTATTCAATTTTACTATTATTATTTTTAAAGGTTCTTATGCCACAAAAGGTTATTGATTATTATATGTTAATGATTATTCACATATTTTAATCTGTTTTATTTATTAAATTCTATTTTAATACATTAAAGAATAATACCGGTTACAAAAACTTTTTTAGCTAGAATCTATTATTTTATAAAATTATAACTGGTTGATCTTAATATTCGGCCATGACACATGGTAGTTACTAGTTAATCTACTTTGAGTTTACTGTAAAAATTTGGTGTCATTAATTTCAAGTTCAACTTTGTTGTACCATATCAGTCAATGGTTTAAGTGACAGAAGTAGGTTGGGGTCAAGTTCAACTTTGTTGTACCATATCAGTCAATGGTTTAAGTGACAGAAGTAGGTTGGGTTTTACAACACCAAAAACATCAAACTATCAAAATTCTTAGCAATATTTCCCTTGGTTAACCTACTTATAACTGAGTTTCTCTTTCGGTAGTCATGGTGTGCTGCCACCAAAACAAAATGAACTTATTTTTTGGATTTTCCTTTTTCAGTTGCCATAACATAAATTAAAACAATATTTTAAACAAATATAAAGCAAAAAAAACAAAAAAAAGAACTTTGATTGATTCCACTCCACTATAACAACTTAATTTACAAAATAAAATAAAAAACAAAAAAATGTGATTGGATGACTAACTTAGGGTTTTATGTATATATAAAAATAACTAAAAACCAAAACAAAAATCGAAATACGTGATTCGATGTCCTACAAAAGGGTTTACGTACTGTAATATAATATGTAAAGTGGAGATAAGAAATTGTTTTTTTTTCTATTTATAATATTTTACACCATGACCATGTGTATATTTATAAACTACAGAAGTTCAACTACCAAAGTGGAGCCAAGAAATTTTTTAAAGTTTTTGCTCCTGTTAAATTTGACTATCTTTCAATCATATTACTTCAACCAAACTAAAGTTTTTTAAAGTTCAACTACCAGAGCTTGCTTAATTAATAACTTGTGTGAACATGTTTATTGGCACACAACCCATTAATATAGATATATTTGTGAGATTAAATATATTAATGTTATAATATTTAATCTTGTAGCCTATATAATCATTTATATTATATTAGATCAAAATATATTAATAACCTATTAATAATTAGTTGGTAATTGTTGATGGACCATATTACCCTTATTAACTAATTGGGTTTCCTCTTTGGTGTATAAATAAGGGGCTTATTAGAGAGTTAAAGGGATAGACAGTTAGACAAATTACACAATCAAAAACCCTCATTAACATCAATTTCGTCACTCTCTCCCCATAACCGAATTCAACCCTAGTTTCGGTTTCATCACCATCATAACTTTACACCCTAAGGAGGAACCGGATCAACCTGACAAAGATGTCGAACTCAATGGCTGGATCTCTGACTGGATTCTCTACTGCTTTGAATGCAATAACAGGTATGTGTTTCATGTTTTCCATCATGTTTAACCAGAACTGATCAACATGTGGTATCAGAGCATATGTTGATAAATCAGTTCTGGTTTTGTATCCATTATTCTGGGATCAAAAATCTGGAAAACGGAAGTTTTTAAAGCCTTAAAATCAAAACTGTTTTCGAGTTCATTGTGGCCGAAATCCCTGTTTTCGGAAACTGTTAATTGATAAACCGACTCGAAATTATAAAGGATTAAACTTATTGTCACGAAATCCATTACAAAACCATTAAAATCAGGTTTCGGATTTCCAGATTATATTTTTATTTTTTAGGGTTCATCATAATGTTCTAAGAAATCTCGAAAATTCCATAAGATTTGGAATATAATTTGGATTAGTGGATGTTTTCCAATGTTTGATCTAAATTTTATCTATTATAATTTTCGAAAAACTGTTAATGGATTTTAGTTATTATTTTCGAAATATTTGATAAGTTTAGATCATAAATAAAATAGGAAACACTATCCCTCAATCCCTTAACTTTCGGGTTTTAGTTATTATCACAAATAACAGCTATAACAGTGGGTTTCGAAATCATAATCGCACAAGTTTCCCTATAACAGTCGCACAAGTCAGATAAAAAAAAATAAAAAAAAATGATGATGATCTGATCGCACAAGGGAAATCGCACAAGACCTGTAGATCGCACAAGATAGTGCTGATCACACAAAATTTGGGCTTGACTAATCGCACAAGTTTTGGGCCTCACTGATCGCACATATTTTGGGCCTCACTGATCGCACAAGTCCATACTGATCGCACAAATTTGTTTTGGGCCTTATAAATCGCACAAGACTTGGGCCTTATTGATCGCACAAGACTTGTACATTACTGATCGCACAAGACTCAAACCTCATAATTTTTTTAAGCTGTTTAATGTGACCTAAATACTTGGTGGTTTGCTATTAAATACTTGGTTTTGTTTATACTTAATTAATTAATCAGAATCAGATAATTTTACAAAATCAAAATAGCTTAACTTGAATGAGCTTCTGATGTATTAATTATGGCCAAAGTTGATTTAATACATCTATTTATTGTTCAAGTATTATAAAAGCTATGTTAAGTATGCATTACAAACGTGAAATGTCTTAATTCTGGCCAAAGCTGATTTAATTCATTTATGTTTACATGCTTGACAAGTGCATAACTAAAGTGATTGTCTCATTTCTGGCCAAAGCTGATTTGTCACAATTACTTTGCACACATATTTAAATGATTACACTTCTGGCCAAAGCTGATTTGTCTTCGTTTAAATAGAATTTTACTAAGTCTATTATTTTGATGTTAGTAATAGACATTATCACAGCTTCATAATTAAAATGGTCATTACTTATGCCTGCCTTAGTATAACATGCCCTTAGATCACATTAGGACTTCTTTCTTAGTATCATAACTTGCTCATCTTATTTCCACTATCAGCACCCAATCAAGGGATTCCACCTTTGACTGGTGATAACTTTGCTGCATGGAAGGATGCCCTCATGCTTACACTTGGACTCTTGGACTTTGACTATGCTCTAAGAGAGAATAAGCCAGTGGACCTTACTGCTACTAGTACTGCTGCTGAGCAGTTACTCCATGATAAGTGGACTAGGTGTAACCGCATGTCTCTCATGTTCATGAAGCAGTCCATTCATAACTCAATCAGAGGGGCCATTCCTGATTCTGACGATGCTAAAACCTATTTGGCTTCTGTGGAGGATCAATTCAAAGGAACATCAAAAGCACATGCTAGCACTCTTATCCTCAAGCTGGTGACGACTAAGTATGATGGGAGGAGCGGCATTCGCGAACACATCATGATGATGCATGACATGGCCAATAAGTTGAAGGGCCTAGAGATGGAGATCAGTGATGGTTTTCTTGTTCACTTCATCATCACTTCGCTTCCTTCGTCCTATGAAGCATTCAAGATCAATTACAACACTCAGAAGGACAAATGGACGATGAGTGAGCTGATCGCCATGTGCGTGCAGGAGGAAGAGCGTATGAAGATGGATCGCCATACTGATGTTGCTAACTTCACCACTTCCAGCTCAAAGAAGAGGAAGCACAATTATCAAAGAAAGGATGCTTCTAAGGTTCAAAAGCCAAATCCAACTCCTAATACAAGTGCACCTTCCAGCTCTAAGAACTCCTTAGGCAAACCCTACTGCAAGTTCTGTAAGAAAACAGGACATAAGCAAAAGGAATGCCCTGACTTCAAGGAGTGGCTGGCTAAGAAAGGTAACGATTTTTTCATGATACTTGAGTCCTTTAATTTAAATGTTCCTGCTAATTCTTGGTGGTTTGATTCTGGTTCTATGGTACATGTTACCAATTCACTTCAGGGATTCCTTACAATCCGGAAGCTGGGAAGAAACCAAAGAACACTTAAAGTTGGAGATGATCGGGAATTAGAAGTGAAGGCCATTGGAACATTACAATTATTTTTGAAAACTGGTTTATGTATTAAACTTTATGATACCTTATATGTTCCTGAGGTAACTCGGAACCTTGTATCAGGACCAAAGTTAGACATGGACGGTTTTGTCGTTTCTCATGGTCATCGCAAACTCTCTATTCTCTATGATTCCGTTGTTTATGGTACTGGCATTCTGGATGGTGGTCTCTATAGATTAGAACTAGATGATAATTTTTCCAAATCTTTGTTGTCATATAATATTAATGAATCACTCACAAAGATGGAAAAGAAACAAATTCGAGACTTAGAGACTTCATCTATGTTGTGGCATCAACGTTTAGGCCACATCTCAAGAGAACGATTAAATCGTCTCGTAAAGGATGAAGTCTTACCTCCTCTCGATTTTACCGATTTTGGAACATGTGTCAAATGTCTCAAAGGCAAAATGACATTAGCAAATAAGAAAGGTGCCACTAGGAGCTCTAATTTATTAGAACTCATTCACACTGACATTAGTGGTCCTTATCAAATTGCTGGTATAACAGGACATACTTCATTTATCACTTTCATTGATGATTATTCTCGTTACATGTACTTGTATCTTATAAAGGAAAAATCTGAATCTCTTACAACTTTTAAAGATTATAAAGCTGAAGTTGAAAAGCAATTAGATCGTCAGATTAAAGTTGTGAGATCAGATAGAGGCGGTGAATATTATGGAAGACATACTGATGTGGGTCAAGCTCCTGGTCCATTTTATGAGTTTTGTAAGGGTCAGGGGATTGTGAACCAATACACCATGCCTGGTACACCTCAGCAGAATGGTGTCGCTGAACGAAGAAATCGTACCCTTATGAACATGGTGCGCAGTATGTTAGCCAACACTAATTTACCATTATTCCTCTGGACTGAAGCGTTAAAAGCAGCTGTTCATATACTCAATAGAGTTCCTTCTAAGTCTGTCCCTAAAACTCCTTATGAACTTTGGACAGGAAGGAAACCGAGTCTTAAATATATGAAAGTATGGGGCTGCATTGCTGAAGCAAAACTTTACAATCCTTTCCTAAGGAAACTTGACCCTAAAACAGTTACCTGCTTCTTTATCGGGTATCCTGATCATTCGAAGGGTTATCGTTTCTATTGTCCTTCCCATGTCACCCGTATTGTTGAAACCAAGCGTGCTGCGTTCCTGGAGGATTTCAAGGTCAGTGGGAGCAGTACCAACCCTTACGAAGAATTGCAAGAAGTACAAGACGCGGGGGGGAGAGACTCGTCTCTTATCATTACTCCGTTTACTCCTCTTGTACCCCATGCAACTGTACCTGAAGCCACTGCACAAAATCCATCTCCACAATCAGAACCCATTATACCTCATAACGAAGGCACACCAAATGCTCAAAACCAAGACAACGCTGAACCCGATAATCAACTCAGGAGGTCATCTAGGCAAAGAAGGCCTACTAATATGGATGATTATGTTACCTACCTGACTGAAATGGATGCTGGAAAGCTCAATGATCCTATCTCTTATAATGAAGCCATTAGCAGTGATCAGTCTTCTGAATGGAATAAAGCAATGATTGATGAGCTTGAATCCATGAAGAAAAATGACGTTTGGGATTTAGTCAAATTACCCAATGGTGCCAAACCTGTAGGTTGTAAATGGGTGTTCAAAACAAAACTGGATCCGAATGGGAACGTTGAACGCTACAAAGCGAGATTGGTTGCAAAGGGCTACACTCAGAAAGAGGGAATTGATTATCAAGAGACGTTTTCACCTGTCTCTCGTAAAGATTCATTAAGGATCGTTATGGCCCTAGTAGCTCATTTTGATTTAGAGCTGCATCAGATGGACGTCAAAACTGCTTTCCTTAACGGAGACTTAGACGAAGATGTTTACATGAAACAACCTGAAGGCTTTAAACCTGAAGGTCAGGAGCATCTAGTCTGTAAGTTGAAGAAATCCATTTATGGGTTAAAACAAGCATCACGTCAATGGTACCTCAAGTTTGATGAAGTCATGAAGAGGCAAGGTTTTATGAAGAATCAAGTGGATCAATGCACCTACCTCAAGATGAGTGGGAGTAACTTTACTATACTTGTCCTTTACGTAGATGACATTCTACTGGCAAGTAATAGTTTAGACATGTTGCATGAGTCTAAGCGGCTACTCTCGCATAACTTCGACATGAAGGATCTCGGAGATGCTTCTTACGTCATTGGCATCGAAATTCACCGAGATAGACACAAAGGGATCTTAGGATTGTCTCAAAAGAATTACATAGATCGTGTCTTTACACGTTACAACATGCAACAGTGCAAACCCTCCGTCGCTCCAGTAGTTAAGGGAGATGTTTTCGGTTCATTCCAGTGTCCGACAACAGAGGTTGAAAAGGAGCAAATGAGCCAGATACCTTACGCGTCAGTAGTCGGGAGCCTGATGTATGCTCAAGTCTGTACTCGCCCAGATATCGCTTACATTGCTGGAATGCTAGGTCGTTATCAGACTAATCCTGGCCTAGATCACTGGAAAGCAGCTAAGAAGGTCCTCAGATATCTGCAAGGGACGAAAGACTATAAACTGACTTATAGAAGAAGTGATCATTTAGAAGTGGTAGGTTATTCTGATTCTGACTTTGCCAAATGCAAAGATGGCAAGAAATCCACTTCGGGCTACATCTTTATGTTAGCAGGTGGACCTATCTCATGGAAGAGTCATAAACAACAGTTCACTACAACTTCCACAATGATGGCAGAGTACATTGTTGTTTACAACGCAACCTGTCATGGAATGTTGCTTAGAAATCTGATCACTGGACTCAAAATCGTTAATTCCATTTCTAGACCATTGAAGCTTTACTGGAGCTGGTTTATATCTTGATACGAAGTACTTGTTCGTACGTGAACGAGTTGAGGAAAATAATCTTTGTATTGAGTATATTAGTACTAAAGATATGCTTGCGGATCCGATGACTAAAGGTCTCCCACCTAAAGTTTTCGAAGAACATGTATCGAATATGGGACTTACTAAAGACCTTGTTTAATGGCATATTGTACTAGCTTATGTTTTAATTAATAAAATTTCCTCAGTTTGATTTTGTATGTCTCTAACATATGTTCTGCCGGTGTAATGACATATAGACAAATATAAATACAAATCAAACGCTAAAGGGCTTATACATATTTTGATCGTAACTGTTAGGTTTTAAATTGAGGCTATAGTATGACTAATGGGGGTCCTGAGTCGAATGATGATTCAACGGTTGTATTTCTCTGCTATAGTTCTTGGTTTAAGGCTAAAATGAGTGTTAACTCCTGGCCATGCTTACCTAATGCTCATGATAAATGATTACTTGGCTAAGTGGGAGAATGTGAGATTAAATATATTAATATTATAATATTTAATCTTGTAGCCTATATAATCATTTATATTATATTAGATCAAAATATATTAATAACCTATTAATAATTAGTTGGTAATTGTTGATGGACCATATTACCCTTATTAACTAATTGGGTTTCCTCTTGGGTGTATAAATAAGGGGCTTATTAGAGAGTTAAAGGGTTAGACAGTTAGACAAATTACACAATCAAAAACCCTCATTAACATCAATTTCGTCACTCTCTCCCCATAACCGAATTCAACCCTAGTTTCAGTTTCATCACCATCATAACTTTACACCCTAAGGAGGAACCGGATCAACCTGACAAAGATGTCGAACTCAATGGCTGGATCTCTGACTGGATTCTCTACTGCTTTGAATGCAATAACAGGTATGTGTTTCATGTTTTCCATCATGTTTAACCAGAACTGATCAACAATATTAGTTAGTGTTTTGGTCAAAAATTAACAAAATAATTTAGTGATTAAATTTAGTTGTGAGATATTGTCTTTTTGGGATACTATTATGTGTGTGAAATAAAGGTAGTAAATGATTCGGGATATTACGAGGAAAACCCTTAATTACTGGTGATCTTCGGCAAAATACCTTGGGAGGCAACAATCATCACCTGCCTTTAATGCTTGTATTCATATAAAAGTTGGTACAGCTCGAGAGCTGATTGCGATGGTGAGCTAAGTGGGTATAGAAAGTGTTTTAAGTGTTGTGTGAAATCGTAATGTTATGTTCCTATCCATCCATCAACCTCTTTTTTATACAAAAAGGGAAAAAAACTATGAGCTAAATCTAGGATATATGGAATATCCATTTTTGACCATTGTGGACAAGTTAAGTTGATTCAATCACGTGTAAAATAAATGCAAGTCCTAGTCTTTAGGTATGACTTAGTCTTTAACTTGATCCTGCGATTATCAAATAAAACAATGCAATATACATAGGTAAACGATCTCAAATAAGTTTAGGATACCGAGCCTAACCGGGATCCGGGATTCCTAATCAAAGCTCAGAATACCGGATCAGAATTTGACCCATAACAATTGTCCCAAAAAATAGGACAGATGTAAAGTCTTATCTACAACGGTTCTATTTTTCAAATGGTAATAAGTAATGGCAGACGTGATCTGATAGATGGGACGTGATGCGAGTTACGCGGTAATAAGTGCTTATAATTACTCCATGATTTTCCCTTTTTATTTACCCATCCCTCCCACTTTTTAGAAGTTTATCAGGTAATTCTCTTCCTGATTCTCTGAATTTTCAAGCTTTCTCCTATGTTTTTTCTGACCAAACTGAAATGGGTAAAATGATGACGAGATCTGCTTCATCTATCACTGAGGATCCCGTTGGGGATTTCATTCCACAAGACCTGTTAGACCACCATAGAGACGAGAAGTGTACTTTCTCTGATCACGACATCTCCATGCTTAAGGCTAGCCATCATTTCCCCGATCCAGCCATCTTTCGTTCTTTTGACAAAAATAGTCGCTCTGACTTTGCTTCCAGGATTTGGGTTTGCTTTCTAGCTGACCCTTTTATACTTGGCCTTACATATCCATTTCCGCCCTTGATCTCGGAGTTCTTCCGGTTCACTGGTCCGAGCTACTGGTGTGTGTCGGGTGTAATATGTTTTTATTGATGTTTTAATCCCATTTTACACATTAGTCAAGTTTTAAATTTATAAAACACGATATTCTACTAACACTAAACACACACATGGGCAAGTGCATCCATCGTGAGCGTAGTATAGCGTTGGTAAGATACCGAGGTCGTCCAAGGACACAAGAGCTTTTAGTACCGGTTTATCCTCAACGTCTAATCAATCTAAATTTTTTTAGAAAAGATTTTAAAACATGAAAATAAAAACAAAAAATGCCGAAATAAAAATAAAATAAAAACAGATAGACAAGATGAATCACTTGGATCCGACTCGCATTTAATGTATCATTTGATGATTTTTCACACTTTTGCACTTTTTAAGAGATTATCTTAGTTATAGTAGTAGGACCCCTCTTTTGAAGGTGACGTTACCCTCAACCCAGTGGTTTGAGTCAGCAAGGATACAATCCCAAATGGTCGGAATATTGAAAGATAATTAAATAAGGTATTAATGCGAAAAGTGGTAGGCCCCTCTTTTGAAGGTGACGTTACCCTCGGCTAAGTGGTTTGAGTCAGCAGGGATACAATCCCAAATAGACGGTTTAATGTATTAATAGTAGTTTACATATGAGAGGATCAAGCCATTCGCACCCCCGCCATCCAATACCAGTGGGTATTGAAGGAGGTCCTAATAAGCTTGACCCAGGTCCTTGCAGGATCTATACACTGAACAAGGCAAGAACCTTACTAAACCATTCCCTTAACCCCCGACCAGGTAGCCAACATATCTCTATATAGACCGTAGAGATATGAATGGTGAAAATCTTTTACTTTATATAGACATTAAAGTAATGCCAAGACACCACAGAGAAATGATAAAGAAGTTTCACCTTCAACATAAGAAACTGGTTATTAAAGTCATTAATACAAAACCAAATAAAAAGTGCAAAAAGATTAAAAATCAAAAGTAATACATTAAAGACTTGTCTTCACCAAGTGATGTAAGAGACTTAGCCAAACATGGCCTTTGATTGACAAGAACTCTTACTATCAATCTTGGATCCTGAGACTACTACACACACTCTAAGGTGGATGATGGATGATGGTGGTGGATGTGGGTGTTGTAGTGGTGGTGGAGTGGTGGCAAAGTGAGAGAGTGGTAGTTTGCCAAGGGATGCCTTTGAAGTGAACCAAACAACTTTATTTATAGCCTGAACAGAAGCCCGGCCACGACCCCGTGTCCAGCGGACACGGCCCCGTGGCCATCCCTTTCTCTTCCTCCATTAATTGCATTTGTCAGCATAGGGATCAACACGGCCCCTGTGTAGAAGCGTATCTGTACTACGAAGATTTTGCAAGATTCTGCGTATCTTAGCGTTGACCACGCCCCGTGCTGAGCTGGGCACGCCCCCATGGTGGGCGTAGAAGCTTCCACAACTTTGTCTTTTCTGCAGGTAGCTGACCACGCCCCCGTGTCCAGTGGGCACGGCCCCCTGTTCAGTTTTCTGTTTCTTGTTTTTGCCTTTGGGGATGCTGCCGAGAGGTCGGGCATGTCACGTTTATTCCTTTTCTTTGTATTTATGTTGGTTTTTGCTGTATATTTGTTCCTTTTGCTCGTTTAAGCTCATTTGGTCCTGTAAATTCAAAAGGAAGACAAAAACACACTTTTTCCAACATTAGTACTAAAAAAGGGTTAGTTTTATGCCTCATTTGATGTAATTTATATGTTACATTTTGCACACAACAGCTACGCTCGGACAACAACTTGCTTTGGACAAACTAGTCAACTCCCATGGCTTGAATTTTTGTTTTCCAGACCTTGCTAGTGTCTATAACTTGAGAACCCACGGTTCCAACCACTTTGTTTTTCAAATCCTTGCCGGTCAATCCATCTGGTCATCAAGGCCACACAAAATGATAAGGATTGGAAGGGAAGATTTTTCTTTGTCAAGAGGGATTCCATTCCTGAAGGCAAAAAGCTTCCCTTGAAATGGATAGAAAAGTGTAGGGTTTAAACTTTTAGGATCCCTAAATATCCTTGACTCCTGTAACTAATGCTTTATTTGTTTACATGCAGTGAGCAACTTTGCAGATCTTGCTCATTCCGCAGCCGAGTCATAGGAGAGGGTTTCTACAATCCTAAGAATACCAGAGATTGAGTGTACATTCCGACTTTAAATTCTTGCCTCAGTTTCCACCATTCAAGCCTCATGATCAAATATGTCTTGTAAGAACTACATCAAATCCTGCAAGTTAGTTTTAAATGTATGGGGTTGGTCAACGTACAATTTGTGTTAACGTACGCAGCGTACGAGATTGAGATACAACATGTGAACTTCATTTTTCACCATGCGATTTTTTTATAACATGTTATTTTCTCATTTTTACAACATGCTATTTTTTCATCTTTCAGTATGCGACTTTTTCATCTTTCAACATGTGACTTTTTATATTTTATAACATGTGAGTTTTTAGTTATGAAGTTTATAACGTGCGAACTTCAAATATCGTGCGCTCGTACGATAAGGCATATTGTACATTACACTTTCACTAAATATATAATGTGTATTAACTGTTTAACTTGTCTCGGGATTCCGCAAGTCAAGCCCAAACTTCGCCCTGGATGATATTGACAATATGCAGAGCAAAGATATCACCGTCAAGAAGGAGAAACCAGCTAGCGATATCCCTAAGCCTTTTGATCCTATATGAAGGTCGAAGCCACCTCTAATTTATAACAACAATTCAAAATCTCCAGAGGGTGTTGACAAAGCTCTAAATTTTGTTGTAAAAACACCTTTAGTTGTTGATCCAAAAGATATTTTACCAGAAACCATCGATATTTCATTTGAAAAATCAGAAAACAGTTCCAATAGTTGTGATGAAAGTGTTTGTCAATCGGTTCTTGAAAAAGTTTTCGAAAAAGAAAATGCTAAGAGTTCAGATTATGAGAAGAAAGTGATTAAGAACAAACACATTTCAGAAGAGAAATATAAATTGTGTGACCCTGAGAATATGATCACAATGTATCAGATGACCGCGTTAGACAAAATATATTCTGATTTGGATTTTCCAATCATAAACGTGAATGTGAATTTGATTGCAAGAACATTTAAACTTGTTGAAGACATTGTTGTACAAGTTAAAACTGAGAAAAAGATTGTTCCAAAGGACCAAACAAGTTTTTCAAACTAACGGAACAACTTGAATCAATCAAAACGTTTTGCTAAAATGAGTTATTACCAATCTGAGATTACGTATAGCAATTAAAAGAGATATAATCTGAATTTGAGAAACCAATAAAAGTTACCAAAACAACAATGTTAACAATGGTTATCAAGGAAATGGTAATAGAGGATTGGGTAATGGAAATGGGAATAGATTCAGAGGCAAAACACAAAGAAACAATTCTTATTATGGTAAATCTAAATATCAAAGAAATGTTAAGTTTGTTCTGGATCAAGTTCTGAGAGTGAAAAGGAAAAGCTTGTGAAACAATCATCGAGGATTTTTGTTTAAAATGAAAGCACAAGAGCATCCTCAAGTACCTCCTAGTTTTGTGAAAAAACACTCAGATAGGAGAACTTGCTTTAATTGACACAAAGTTGGACACGTTTCTTATAATTGTCCAGAACATGATTCTAAAGAAAAGAAACCCAAAGTTTCCAAACAAACTATTGCAAAACAAGCTTCCAAAATTGATCCAAAACAAATTTTGAAATAGAAAACACAAGTTGAAACTACTAAAACTTTGTTTAAACTGGTAAATGTCAAATCACAAAAATCGGTAAATTTAAAAAGGTTGAAGAATCTAAAACTTATTTTAGAAAAAAAATTTCGAGTAAACAAAGTTGGAGACTGAAACAGGTTGGAACTTCAGGGGGAGGAATTGAAAGTTCAGATGAAAATGCACAAAAATTTCAAGTGGTTAAACGAGCTAGAAAACCCAAGACCAAGATGGCTTGGGTTTCCATTAAAAACTAATCCATTACTTGCAAGTGTAGGGGCTTCCTAGGTCTGCATTTTCGAAGTGGATCATGGACAGTGGAGCCTCGAGGCACATGAAGGGTATGCCTGCTTTGCTCTACGATGTCAGACCAATCAAAAGCGGGTATGTTAGATTTTTTAGAAACTAGGGAGGAAGAATTGTCGGTGAAGGGATTCTATCTAATGGAATTCGTTTGATAAAGTCAATTATATCTCCGAACTTGAAAACAATGTACTAAACATTTCCCAGATCTGTGACAAGAAGTTTTCAACACACTTTACTTATAAAGAGTGCATGATACTTAAACCAGGACGTAAGATTACTAAAGAGTGCATCCTTATGCGTGCTCCTCGAGAGAACAATTTTTACATACTCGACATAAGCACTGCATCAACTACTTCTCAGACAGCACAATCCTTCGTCACAAAGGAAACTGTGACACCTGTGTCACTTCAACCATCAAACAAATACCAAACCAATGAAATATTGTATTTCATACTTGGGATTTGTAAAAATATGTGTATCGTTTGCATATATCAATTCTTGTTCGATTTCAAGCCTCAAATCGCTTTTCGGAAGGTTATACGCGAACTGATGCGTAAATATAACCAGTTTAATGCAACAAACACTCTGGAACAGTGACATAGGCTTAACATACCTTAAATAACCTTTACATGACTAAGAAATAAGTTTTGGATGGTTTGGTGTGTTGAAATCAAGTTTGTTCGATCGTTGGGACTATTTGCGTGAAACTGTGAAACTATACCGATTTGTATAGTAACGAACATTCTGGAACATGACCATAAGTTAAACATACCCTAAATATCCTTTACATATCTTAGAAATAGGCTTTGAGGGGTTCGGTATGCTAAAATGGACTTATTTGAACAATAAAGACTAAAAGCGTCAAAAGTGCATAAGTTTGCATGCGCATATCTTACGTCCTGAATATATCCGAACATCCAAAAATTTATGTAATCATTAAAATATTTTATTTTAGTGATTGGCATGATAAAATTCCATTCGTCGCGTAATTTGGATCGTTTTTGCGTTCATTACGATTTCCGTCGTAATTAACCAAACAACGCAACCGTACGACCAAACGAACCGACATCCGAGATGTTTTTGAACATATTTTAAGTTTCCTATACTTTAACTTTATTTTAGAGTCTTGAAATGGAGTTAACGGGGCTTAAAAGTGCCAAAAAAATCAAGTTTTACAAGTGCAGGGACCATTTTTGAAATTTCTGACCAGATTCAATGAACCGAGTCCAATTTTTGAGATTTTGATGGTTTTACCCATGGTTTTGCAATACCATGGGCTGGTATTTAATGGTATTTTTGATACCATGGGCTTAAACTAGGGGTGCCCATGGTTTTGCAAAACAAGGGGCACATGTGTACGGCCTAGATAGAAGCACGTTATTCGACGAACGATCTTAACGGTTGTGCCATATCTATAAATAACCCACCCCATTCACTTGCAAAACCCACATTTGAATCTGATTTTGGCTCTCTAAGTTGAAGTTTATGCTTCATACCTGAGAGTAAATCGGATCAAATTTTGCGGGGACCCTTTGTAAGTATTCTTTCGTTTTTTATCGCTTTTCGAGTCTGAAAGTCAAACTGCGTTTGACTTTCTGCATTGACCAGTTTATGGTCAATGAGAAGTTCGTTTGAACTTCATAACGTGAGCGTAATCACGATGGTTATAGTACCTAGAGACTATACCTACTGATTACCACGTTATCTAGGTTTAGTGACAAGTCGTAGTTTCGGCCAAAATGCGTATGCTCGCGTATTTTGTAACCAAACTACTTTTAGGTATCAAAACCGTTTGTTTTGATACCAAACCTATTTTCTAACTTAACTAAACATGTTTTAGCATGTTTAGCTCGTCACTTTAGGTTTAGTGCTTATGTAGAGTCGTAAGTCAAGCGGTCTAAACAACCGCTTAGACTTTCGAACTAGACCCGTTTGGTCGATCATTAGGATCCGACCAAACATGCTTAGTGACCATAGTTGTATAGGGAATAACCTTCCGAGGTTATACCTTATGGTCACATCGTTTAGCTAGTTATATGATAGGTAGTTTATATGCCTTAGGAAAATTACCAAAATACCCTTTTTATGCATAATTAATATTTAAGCATATGTAACCCAAACTTTTGTCACTTAACTGATTATGCAACATAATTAAACATGTTTAGGCATATAATACTTGTCATAGGACTAGTTAGGCGGTCCGAACGTGTTTTGCGCGAACTACGCGTTAAAGTAGCATAAGCTACCTAAACGGGTCATAATGGGTCGTAAGCACTTAGGTTAGGTTTCCTTTTAGTATGTAGGCCATGTTAAACCATATCATATGAGATCCCACACTCATTTGGTTTACGAGACATCATCCTATCCGATCTTCCGATTTAGGCCCGGTTTATTTATGTAGTTACCTATATTAGGTGCCGTTCGATTTCCGTGCTCCCTCTAGCTTGCTTGGTAGTTGTTCAAGACTTCTAAGCACCCTCAAGTGAGTACATAGTCCCCTATTTTACTGTTTTCAAATGTTTTGGGGTGAAGCATGTGTACCTATTTGTTATGTTCTTGTTTTCAAAAGTATAATTGATTATACATATTAGTACTTATCTTTTTACAAACTAAATGATTATTTATGGTTTAAACTCTAATTTTTCCAAAGATTTTAAAATTAAATTGTTGCATAGTACTTATTTTATGTTCACCAGACCGGTTGGTAGTATGATATAGCGCTATAGGATTTGACACCCCATTCCTGTTGTCATGGAATGTCTGAAACCAATTTATTTTTCTCCATCCAAATAGGGATTGCCTTTGTGGTATTTCTATAGTTTCAAAGGTGTATTTTGATGCACTAGGTCTAAATGAATTCTTAAATCACATTATTTTTGTATATTTAGTTATACTCCTAAAAGTATAATTTGATATGCTCTCATATGTGATAATGTACAAAACCAACATATATTTTGTTAATTATCAAAACATAGTTTAATATGTTATTTATAAATCCAAAGTATACATTTAGTATACTAATGAAAATTATTACATACCGTGGCGTTATTTAGTACACTTGGGTTAACGACATTGGAACTGAAATATATTTTAATATATTACTTATTCGACTTTCTTAAAACCAAAATATATTTTTATATATGCTATAAACCTTTTTATCAAAATATTGTTTTTCAAACAATATATTTTATACAAACACATTTTACTTAATTATTTAATTTCCTATGTATTATTATTTTATATCATCCGATTTCTTATAAATTTTAGTATGATTTATAAAAGAAAACCTTTTACAAGGATCATGACTACTTTTGTTAAACAATTTTTTTTTTCTAAACTTATAAGTCATGAATCCTAATTACAAGAAAACCTATGTATCTTAAAGGCATTTTTATGCTGATGTACCTATTTTTACACATGTTTCAGGTGCTATTATGTGATGATTGATGGTGCATGCTATACATAGGATGAACTCGTGCCTTAGCAACTTTAAAATTTGAAAGATAATAGTTGTATTTATCTGATTTGTAATAAAACAATGAGTTCATTATTTCAATAAAACGAAATTATTTATTCCATGGTTGTGAAACAATGATTATGTTACAACACTCCCCGACGTTTCCGTCACGTTTTGTTGTTTTACGTGGTCGGGGTGTGACAGAAAAGTTGGTATCAGAGCCAATGGTTATAGGGAATCAGGTTATTAGTAATGCTTTGACCTAGACTATAACCTTCCTAGGACCCTAACACAAGTTATCTTGTGTTTAGTTTTAAAACAATACCGTCACCTATCTTTAGGTGACAACCTCAATAAGAACACAAATTTCAATCCCGCTTTGAAAACTAATCATCTGTACTAGGATGATTGATTATAAGGTTTTGAACCCTCTAAGTTTTCAAAATATCGTCAAAGTTGGGTCTTATAATGTGAACACGTGCAAACTGGAAGGGTGGGTGCCTGTACCGTGGGTTTTCTGTCTAAGGCTAGAGTGTTCGTACAAATCCGCAATATCGGACCAGTCACTCTTACCTGGGAACTCTTGGGGTGAGTATCCACTTATAGGCGAGCATGTCTTCGCGATACATTTTATTGACCCATTTACTTTGATTAGTCACCGTCTCATTTGTTTGCCTTAGGAAACAAACAAATGATCGCAATTTTTGTGCATTGTCATTCTGTTTTCATTTCACTTGTTTCCTCCCATATCTTTCATTATCTTCATGATGCCTCTTCATCGCAACAACAATGTCCAAACTAAGTGCTGCAATTGCCCAACAATTTGACGTCGTACTCCAGAAGACCGTTGATTTGGCTATCACCATGACTCGCCTCAGGGATGAAGCCTACAAGGGAACTGCTCCTTGGTGCAATCAATGCAACCGTCATCATCCGAATCAGATACCCTGTTTCAAATGTACCCACGGTGGACGATGGGGACATTTGGTTAACATGTGCCGCTTTGCAATCCAAAGCAAAGCTGTTGCAAATCCTGCTGCTGCTCAACCTCCTGCAAGGAAACCTTATGTTGGTACTGCGCCGATGTGCAACAAATGTAATCTACCTCACCAAGCTTACCTGCAGTATCGTATGTGTGCATCACGTGGACAACTCGGTCACCTGATAAATGCTTGTCAATTCAACCCAAACCAAGGTGGTCTAAACCAACCCCAAGTCAACCCTGCTCGTATGATCGACTTAACATACGTAGTACCCAACCTTCAAATTCTGCTTCATATGTCGCCTTGGCATATCTAGTACCTCAACCTCATGAACTTTCTATCTTGTGTATCGAATTAAGCACGTTTAGTGCAAGGTTTTGAAACACCTCTCTTTACACAAATTCCAAAATCCAAAATAGGATTTTTCTATCCTCATAATTAGATCCTTGTGGATAAATATCGCTCAAATCGGAACCCTTAATTGAATTATTCGTATGCCCTAATACGTATGTTACAATTCAATAAGGACAAAACCGAATTCTTATTAAGATCTTTCTGTCTCCATAGTTAGATTTTTGAAGATGTTTAAAGTGCCAAATGAAATCCACGGATTGGATTCCTGGCATGATTTAAATGCCCGTGTCCAAAAATCAAGTTAAACAATTATGTGATTTTGTGCTTATGTGATTCCTTTTATGTTTTGTGTTTTTATGTGATCCATCCAAATCCTCGTAGAATCTTCCATATCTCATATGAGGGATTCATAGTAGGATATCCAAAGGTACTATCTTCAATCCTTAATGGACTTTTACGTTGTAGTAAAGTCCCTTGGGTTATGAAGTACTATTCTATAATTGGACCCCTTGAGTGGTCTAGTTAAACATATTGATTTAAAAATCTGGTTAGGAATATCATGTGATGATATAATTGAAAAGATCCCTTAAGTGGTCTATTTAAGGAGATCATACTACGGTCTAGTTAAGAAGATCATGTGTTGATCTATTTAAAAAGATCGTTTGTTAATCTAGTTAAAAAGATCCTTTGGTGGTCTAGTCAAGTCGCTTCATGATTATTCAATTGATTTTTCCCCTACGCATTATGAAATAAACTGTGCGGACTGTGCAAGGAATTACGTAATTATGGATGCATACATAATTATGGAATTCAGTGCACAGAAACCACAGCAAGTTTTGTCATGTGTTAAGACCTATAGTGACAAGAATAACGATACGGGAACAATGTAAAAAGGGGCATGGTGGATACGCCGCTGGTACTTCCTATATATAAGTGTTCCTTATTACATTGCGAACGTAGCGTAATTTAAGTTACTAGAAGTCCTGGACCTTGACCAATGTCATTTTATCTTACACTCCCCAATTCTGATTTCAAGCACACACAAGTTTCCTATGATGAGTCTTCATAAGAAACGTTCTTCTGTCCGTAGTTCGAAACTCCAAGTTTTGTTACTACAAGGACTTCACTTTGATAGTTGACAATTTCGCTAAGAATCCAAACCTGGCCCAGAGCTTTACTTAGGGTTTGAGGGATTCATTTGAAAGCGAAACCATCACAGTTGTCTTCACAAGTTTCCTCTAAAATTAAATTTCGTTACGAAATTTCCTAAAGTAGGGGAGACTGTGACACCTGTGTCACTTCAACCATCAAAAAAATACCAAACTAATGAAATATTGTATTTCATAATTGGGATTTGTAAAAATATGTGTATCGTTTGCACATATCAATTCTTGTTCGATTTCAAGCCTCAAATCGCTTTTTGGAAGGTTATACGCGAACTGATGCGTAAATATAAGCAGTTTAATGCAACAAACACTCTGGAATAGTGACATAGGCTTAACATACCTTAAATAACCTTTACATGACTAAGAAATAAGTTTTGGATGGTTTGGTGTGTTGAAATCAAGTTTGTTCGATCGTAGGGACTATTTGCGTCAAACTGCGAAACCATACCGATTTGTATAGTAACGAACATTCCAGAACATGACCATAAGTTAAACATACTCTAAATATCCTTTACATAGCTTAGAAATAGGCTTTGAGGGGTTCGGTATGCTAAATGGACTTATTTGATCAATATAGACTAAAAGCGTCAAAAGTGCATAAGTTTGCATGCGCATATCTTACGTCCTGAATATATCCGAACATCCAAAAATTTAAGTAATCATTAAAATATTTTATTTTAGTGATTGGCATGATAAAATTCCATTCGTCGCGTAATTTGGATCGTTTTTGCGTTCATTACGATTTCCGTCGTAATTAACCAAACAACGCAACCGTACGACCAAACGAACCGACATCCGAGATGTTTTTGAACATATTTTAAGTTCCCTATACTTTAACTTTATTTTAAAGTCATGAAATGGGGTTAACGGGGCTTAAAAGTGCCAAAAAAATCAAGTTTTACAAGTGCAGGGACCATTTTTGAAATTTCTGACCAGATTCAATGAACCTAGTCCAATTTTTGAGATTTTGATGGTTTTACCCATGGTTTTGCAATACCATGGGCTGGTATTTAATGGTATTTTTGATACCATGGGCCTAAACTAGGGGTGCCCATGGTTTTGCAAAACAAGGGGCACATGTGTACGGCCTAGATCGAAGCACGTTATTCGACGAACGATCTTAACGGTTGTGCCATATCTATAAATAGCCCACCCCATTCACTTGCAAAACCCACATTTGAATCTGATTTTGGCTCTCTAAGTTGAAGTTTATGCTTCATACCTGAGAGTAAATCGGATCAAATCTTGCGGGGACCCTTTGTAAGTATTCTTTCGTTCTTTTATCGCTTTTCGAGTCTGAAAGTCAAACTGCGTTTGACTTTCTGCATTGACCAGTTTATGGTCAATGAGAAGTTCGTTTGAACTTCATAACGTGAGCGTAATCACGATGGTTATAGTCCCTAGTGACTATACCTACTGATTACCACGTTATCTAGGTTTAGTGACGAGTCGTAGTTTCGGCTAAAATGCGTATGCTCGCGTATTTTGTAACCAAACTACTTTTAGGTATCAAAACTGTTTGTTTTGATACCAAACCTGTTTTCTAACTTAACTAAACATGTTTTAGCATGTTTAGCTCGTCACTTTAGGTTTAGTGCTTATGTAGAGTCGTAAGTCAAGCGGTCTAAACAACCGCTTAGACTTTCGAACTAGACCCATTTGGTCGATCATTAGGATCCGACCAAACATGCTTAGTGACCATAGTTGTATAGGGAATAACCTTCCGAGGTTATACCTTATGGTCACATCGTTTAGCTAGTTATATGATAGGTAGTTTATATGCCTTAGGAAAATTACCAAAATACCCTTTTTATGCATAATTAATATTTAAGCATATGTAACCCAAACTTTTGTCACTTAACTGATTATGCAACATAATTAAACATGTTTAGGCATATAATACTTGTCATAGGACTAGTTAGGCGGTCCGAACGCGTTTTGCGCAAACGACGCGTTAAAGTAGCATAAGCTACCTAAACGGGTCATAATGGGTCGTAAGCACTTAGGTTAGGTTTCCTGTTAGTATGTAGGCCATGTTAAACCATATCATATGAGATCCCACACTCATTTGGTTTACGAGACATCATCCTATCCGATCTTTCGATTTAGGCCCGGTTTATTTATGTAGTTACCTATATTAGGTGCCGTTCGATTTCCGTGCTCCCTCTAGCTTGCTTGGTAGTTGTTCAAGACTTCTAAGCACCCTCAAGTGAGTACATAGTCCCCTATTTTACTGTTTTCAAATGTTTTGGGGTGAAGCATGTGTACCTATTTGTTATGTTCTTGTTTTCAAAAGTATAATTGATTATACATATTAGTACTTATCTTTTTACAAACTAAATGATTATTTATGGTTTAAACTCTAATTTTTCCAAAGATTTTAAAATTAAATTGTTGGATAGTACTTATTTTATGTTCACCAGACCCGGTTGGTAGTATGATACAGCGCTATAGGATTTGACACCCCATTCCTGTTGTCATGGAATGTCTGAAACCAATTTATTTTTCTCCATCCAAATAGGGATTGCCTTTGTGGTATTTCTATAGTCTCGAAGGTGTATTTTGATGCACTAGGTCTGAATGAATTCTTAAATCACATTATTTTTGTATATTTAGTTATACTCCTAAAAGTATAATTTGATATGCTCTCATATGTGATAATGTACAAAACCAACATATATTTTGTTAATCATCAAAACATAGTTTAATATGTTATTTATAAATCCAAAGTATACATTTAGTATACTAATGAAAATTATTACATACCGTGGCGGTATTTAGTACACTTGGGTTAACGACATTGGAACTGAAATATATTTTAATATATTACTTATTCGACTTTCTTAAAACCAAAGTATATTTTTATATATGCTATAAAACTTTTTATCAAAATATTGTTTTTCAAACAATATATTTTATACAAACACATTTTACTTAATTATTTAATTTCCTATGTATTATTATTTTATATCATCCGATTTCTTATAAATTTTAGTATGATTTATAAAAGAAAACCTTTTACAAGGATCATGACTACTTTTGTTAAACAATTTTTTTTTCTAAACTTATAAGTCATGAATCCTAATTACAATAAAACTTATGTATCTTACAGGCATTTTTATGCTTATGTACCTATTTTTATACATGTTTCAGGTGCTATTATGTGATGATTGATGGTGCATGCTATACATAGGATGAACTCGTGCCTTAGCGACTTTAAAATTTGAAAGATAATAGTTGTATTTATCTGATTTGTAATAAAACAATAAGTTCATTATTTCAATAAAACGAAATTATTTATTCCATGGTTGTGAAACAATGATTCTGTTACAACACTCCCCGACGTTTCCGCAACGTTTTGTTGTTTTACGTGGTCGGGGTGTGACAGAAACTAAAAAAGAATCTTATCATATGACATAGACGAGTAGGACACATTCACCTAAGGAAGATGAATTATTTGGTTAGCAATCAGCTTGTGGATAGTGTGAACGTTAAAAGTTTCCACATGATTAATGATTGCTTCAACTACAAGAAGGGTAAACAGAAGAAGAAGTTGCATCCGTTAAAGATGTACAATTCTATTAAATTACCCCTTGAGTGGTTACACATGGATCTATTTGGACCTGTCAACGTTAAAAGTATCACAGGTGATTTATATTGCCTAGTGGTGACAGAAGACTACTCCAGATTTTCTTGGGTAATGTTTTTAGAGACAAAAGATGAGAATTCCGAGTACCTGAAAACATTGATTCTGATGATCAAGAATTTGTACCACTTACCAGTACGCCGAATTCGAAGTGAAAATGGTACAAAATTCAAAACAATGAAATGTTTGAATTCTGTAATAAGAAAGGTATACTTCATGAGTTAAGTGCACCTTACACGCCACAACAAAATGGAGTTGCTGAATGAAAAAATAGAACCTAGATCGAGACATCTAGAACGATGTTAACAGACTCGAAACTTTCAGTAAGTTTCTGGAATGAAGTAGTTGCCTTGGCTTGTTAAATCATGCTTTGAATTATTAAATCGCAGGAAACCCGATCTTTAGTGGTTAGAACCATTCGGGTCTCCATGTACTATTATTGATCCAGATGGAAACTTTGGAGTAAATGCTATCTGAGCAAAAGCTATGCTAGTCTTCAAAAGCAAGTGTATCTACCGAGTATAAATCGTATAGTTCATGCACAGAATGTTGAATGCCAGTATTTCAGAACCAACTGATGAAGAGTTTGTCATGTTATATCAACAACAACAATGTTCAGCTCAAGAACAAATTCAAATACCGATTGTTGTCACCCCGACACAATATAGTGCGAACAATGCTGGTGAAGGAACCGGTACTAGAGTTAATGATGAAGGAACCAATTTCCTGGTTAATCAAAATGTTGAAGGTCCTAGCTTTAACTAGTCAGATGATTCTGATAATGAAGAAATTACTGCCATTTATGACGAAGATGTCTCAACATCTGATGACGTAGAAATCTTTGAAGTTCAGCAGGAGGCTCAATTATTCAATCCTGTGAATCAAATAAGTACACCGATTGTTAGTCAAAGTGTTGTTGATCAGAACGTATATATTTAGAACCGTCGGTTATCGTTTTGACAAAAGTTATGCCCCGGCCTCTATCTTTTCATCCGTCAGAAAATATTCTTGGAAATCTACAAAGTGGCATACAAACACGAAACTAAATTCAACAGGGATTAAGTTGTTTCTATATGAAAGTTGCTGACTTGAAGAATCAGTTCTCATTCAGATGTATCCTTTCGCAAATAGAACCAAAACCTAACAAGAAGCTTTAGCTGAAGAAAGTTGGGTGAATGCAATGTAGGAAGAGTTGTTACAATTTGAGAAGATGGGAGTTTGGAAGCTAGGTACTTCTTCCAGATAATGTAACACCCCAATATGAGTCGGTCATAACTGAGGGTAAACTAACAAGGAATAATTAACCTAGTTAGTTGTTTGTTTTTAAAACAATAAAGAAACATGAATAATGTACCTTTTAAATGACTAGAGAACTAGAGGGACTAAAAGGGGTAAATGTCACGTCCCCCGTCCCGGTGTTACCCGGTCCAGGAGCCGCGGGACAGAAACTCGTGGTATTTATTATTTGATTTGACAGCGGAAGTTTAACAGGATCTTTTTAAAACTTGAAAATGCCCGGTTATTTTATTTCACAATTTGGGGACAACCCCATAATTACCGTAAAGGAAATTTCATGAGGAAATCCCTTGTTTTACAAAACATGTTTATTTATTTTACTGAGCCACCACTTCAAGCTTGTTAGTGCTCCGTAGCACTTTTCCTTGATTCACAGCAAGTCACCTGAAACACGTTTAAAAAGATTTTTATCAGCGGGGAAACACTGGCGAGTCATCCAGGTTAAATAAAACGACACATTAGTTATAGATTACAGCATAAGAGCGATTACAATGGCTACTATCTTATTTTTGTCTGGTGCCGTGTCACACCCTGGTGACGATGGTCATACCACTATGGGTCCTTTCACCCAAATAGTGATGATTATCACTGTTAGGATTGTTATCCTAACCGTGAGAAATTAGTAATGTGCACAATAACCCACTTACCAGTGATTCAATATAACTAAGACTTAATCCCTGTAATTATAACTTTTTGAAAACAATTTAGGTATAGTAAAATATTGTTGATAAAAGAGAATGACTCACTTTGCAAGTTAAGTTGGACAGAACCTTGCCTACTGATTTATTCTTATAACCTAGGTAAATAATAATGCACACGAAACTAGGTCAGTAAATTAATACAACATTTACGATAAGCTCACGAAATCAAAACCCTCACGACGAATGACAAAGTATAGCCCGTATTTGGGCAGCACTTAAACATCCATCGGATCGGTTTCAATCGATCGGACATTGTATCGTAGCAGTGATCGAGTTATTACCCTGTTGTCGCAGCAGAGCTTCGTGCTAGTATGTGTTTTTGAACGAAAAAGTGAATAACTCAGTGTACAAAACGAATTTGAACGTCGAACCAATAGTGCCATTCAAGTGCCAAACCCCTGGTATATATACTGAAAAACAGTCCCTGTCGCGTGGAGCGACGGCGCCCTTTTTAGGGTAAGGTAGCTTTCTGTCCATTATAGCCTAGGTGAGTCATAAATCGACGAAATTCAAATTTTACAGCAAATTATAAGGATAATCGTCAATTAGGGGATAGCCCCCTTGAGTTTTAGGGGGCCCTGATCCTAGTTCCAACTGTTCTGAAAATTTTAAGGGTCATGCAATATTACTTGGGGGTCTCAATTAGGGTTTCCTATTGGACAAAATAAAATAAGAAATAATAATTTTGGCGAGAGTTGTTACATCCTTCCCACCTTTTTAAAATCTCGTCCTCGAGATTTATTGGAACAAGTAGGGATATTTTCGCTTCATTTCTGATTCTAGTTCCCAAGTGTACTCCGGTCCTCTCTTTGAATCCCACTTAACTTTGACCAGCACTAGTCGTTTGTGCTTGAGAAACTTGACCTTCCTGTCTTCTATCTGCAGTGGTTTCTCCACAAATTTTAACTTCTCATTTACCTCTATATCTTGAAAAGGTACTACCAGGGATTCGTCGGTCAAACACTTCTTGAGGTTAGATACATGAAACACGTCATGTACTCTAGCTAGCTCTTCTAGTAATTGTAGGCGATAGGCGACTGGTCCTATTTGCTGGATTACTGGGAATGGTCCCACGTACCTTGGACTTAGCTTTCCTTTCTTACTGATCCGAACAACTCCTTTCCAAGGAGAAACTTTCAAGAGTACCCTGTCTCCAACTTGAAATTCTAGTGGCTTGTGTCGATTGTCTGCATAATTCTTCTTGCTCTCTCGAGCCGTTTTCAGTCTTTCCTTGATTTGAGTGATCTTGTCGATGGTTTCTTGTATGATTTCAGGACCTGATAACTGGCTTTCTCCTATTTCTGCCCAACAAACTGGAGTTCTACACTTTCGTCCATACAGTGCTTCGAACGGGGCAGCTTCAATGCTTGAATGATAACTATTGTTATAGGAGAATTCAATTAAGGGTAGGTGGTCATCCCAGTTTCCACCAAAATCTATTACACATGCCCTAAGCATATCTTCCAGGGTTTGAATTGTCCTTTCACTTTGTTCGTCCGTTTGGGGATGATATGCAGTGCTTAACTAGTCCCCATGGCTTCTTGGAAACTTGTCCAAAAATGTGAAGTGAAACGACTATCCCTATCCGATACAATAGAGAGTGGGACTCCATGTAAGGATACTACCTCGTCTACGTATAACTTAGCTAATCTTTCCATACCAAAAGTTTCCTTCATGGGTAGGAAATGAGCTGATTTGGTTAATCGATCCACAATTACCCAAATTGCGTCGTTACTTTTTCTGGTTTTGGGCAACTTAGTAACAAAATCCATGGTTATTAGTTCCCATTTCCAAACAGGCATTTCTAATTGTTGGAGTAACCCTGAAGGTTTCTAGTGTTCGGCCTTAACTTGTGAACAAGTAAGACATTTAGATACATATCTAGCTATGTCCTTTTTCATTCCTATCCACCAGAAATTATTTCTTAAATCTTGGTACATCTTATTATTACCAGGATGCATGATATACCTAGATTTATGGGCTTCCTCTAAAATCTTATTTCTTAACTCTCCTTGCTTAGGTACCCAAATCCTTTTCTTGTGGAATCTCCAAATTCTATCATTTCCTTGCTCTAATTCTTTCATTCTTCCTTTCATTCCTTTAGCATCATCCTTGATTGCTGTTTCTTGAACATTCTTTAGTTGTTCCATTAAATCTAACTGTAGATTTAATCTAAGAGCACGAACTCGCTTTTGCTTTTAATGATACTTACGACTTAGAGCATCTGCGACTACATTTGCTTTTCCTTCATGATATTGAATATCACAGTCGTAATCACTCAAAATTTCCATCCATCTTCTTTGCCTCATGTTTAATTCTTTTTCCCAAATATATAACTTAAGCTCTTATGATCTGTATAAACAGTAAACTTACTTCCATACAGATAATGTCTTCAAATCTTAAGGGCAAAAATTATTGCTCCTAATTCTAAGTCATGAGTCGTATAGTTTTCCTCGTGCTTTTTCAATTGCCTTGAGGCATACGCAATTACCTTTTTGCGTTGCATTAGCACACATCCTAATCCTAACTTAAAAGCATCACAGTAAACTTCAAAATCTTCTGTCCCTTCTAGTATGGCAAGAATTGGGGCGTTTGTTAATTTTTGCTTTAAAATCTTAAAGGCCTCATCTTGCCTAGATCCCCATTCAAACTTCACTGCTTTACAGGTTAGCTTAGTTAATGGCACAACTATTTTGGAAAAATCCTTAATAAACCGTCTATAGTATCCGGCTAACCCTAGAAAACTTTTAACTTCCATAGCTGATTGCGGGACCTTCCATTTGGTAATCGCTTCTATTTTAGAGGGATCTACGTGAATACCTTCGTGATTCACCATGTGTCCTAAAAATTGTACCTCCTGTAACCGAAATTCACATTTTGAGAATTTGGCGTAAAGCTTTTCCTTTCTTAACAGGGTTAAGATTGCATGTAATTGTTCACAATGCTCGTCCTGACTTTTGGAATAAATAAGTATATCGTCGATGAAGACAATTACAAATTTATCCAAGTACGGTTTACAGATCCTATTCATCATGTCCATAAATGCTGCAGGAGCATTTGTTAATCCAAATGGCATGACTGTAAACTCGTAATGACCATACCTAGTTCTGAAAGCGGTCTTAGGTATGTCTTCTTCTTGTACCTTCAACCGATGGTATCCGGAGAGTAAATCTATCTTAGAAAAATATCTAGCCCCCTGTAGTTGATCGAAAAGATCATCAATCCTAGGAAATGGGTATCGATTCTTAATTGTAACCTTATTCAATTCCCTATAATCGATACACATTCGCATCGAACCATCTTTCTTCTTTACAAACAATACTGGGGCTCCCCACGTGGATGAACTAGGTTGTATGAATCCTTTACTGAGCAATTCATCTAATTTCTTTTCCAGTTCTAACATTTCAGTGGGTGCTAATCGGTAGGGTGCTTTAGCTACGGGTGTAGTTCCAGGAATCAGATGAATTCTAAATTATACCTCCCTATCTGGTGGTGATCCTAGTAGTTCTTCTGGGATTACATCCGAGTATTTTGATACTACAGGAATTTCCTTAAGTTCCTTACCCTTAGTGTTAATGATTACCGAAATCATATACACTATTCGTTGCTTTCGTTCATAACTAGCAACTTTCATTACTGAAATGAACTTCATTGGTTTACGCACCTTATCCCCTGTAATCATAATTACTTCTCCTGTGGGTGCACGGATTTCTATTGAATTCTTATCACAGAGGATTCGAGCATGGTTGGCTACTAACCAATCCATTCCTAATACAACATCGAATCCAACTAAATTCATAGGTAATAGGTTTGCAGAAAATTTATGACCTGAAAGTTCTATATTTTCTTTTTGCAAAACCGTATCTAAGTTAACAGAGTTCCCGTCTGCCGTTTCTACTGTATAAATCTACCTAAGTTTGGTTAAGGGTAGCTTAAGAGCTTGGCAGAAAGAAGTATTTATAAAACTTTGGTTTGCACCAGAGTCAAATAATACTTTCGCATAAACGTCATGAACTAGGAACGTACCAGCTATCACATCTGGGATGAGTTCTGCTTCTTGAGTAGTCAGCTGAAAGGCTCTTGCGTTCCTTTTATTAGTTCCTTCAGCTGGTTTGGCCTTGTTGTCCGCTGGTTTGACCAGTTTAGGGCAGTCTGGTCTAAAATGTCCAGCTTCTCCACAGTTGAAGTAGATTGTTGATTTCTTCCTCCTGCAATCTTCTTCTTGATGCCCCGGTATTTTGCAGAAATTGCAATACCCTTTGCATTTTCCAAAATGCTTTCTTTTATATGTACTGCAGAATGGAGCAGTGGAAGGTTGCCCGGTTCCCTTTTTCTTGAAATTACTACTATTACCCACACGGAATCCTTGGGAAATCTTTTGGGCCACTTCCTTCTTCCGGTTTTCTTCTCTTGTGCGTACCAGCCCGTCAGTCAAAGTGTTGGCTAATTCCACTGCATCATCAATTGTGCGGGGTCTCGCAGCTTTGACAATATCACGAATCTCGCTAATTAAACCCCAAATATAGCGAGAAATAAGTACCCGTTCTGGCGAAGCCAGAGTAGGTATAATTCTAGCATATTCGAAGAATGTCGAAGTATATCCTCGACAATCAACATCTACCATCCGGTGATTGAGGAACTTATTTGTCATCTTTTAAATTCTTCCCAATTCATGGCATAAGCCACATCACTCCCCTTAGATTGTAGTACTGTGTTCCACCATTCTAGTGCCCCTTCTTTAAAAAGATGCGACACGTACATGACCTTGTCTTCCCCGACACATTTACTTATTTTAATTACTGCTTCGTTTTCTCTAACCAACACAGTGCTGCAGTTGCCCCTTAATTGCCTGCAAATTCGATTGGTTTACAGGCAAGAAATTCCTTATAAGTGCAACCAGGCGTTGCAGCTTTCATTTTCTTAAGGAATGGGGCTTGCATTACATCACCATTATTATTGTTACCACCTCCATTTACACTATTACTGAAGTTGTCATCACGAGTACGTTTGCTGAGAGTAGGCGGCGGAGGTTCAACTGGATTTCGGGCAGCAGCAAGGATTGCTGGAATAGCATTGGCTATTCCTTGAGCAACAATATTTTCTATATCTTGTCTGTTAAGAAAGTGATCTTCATTGTTTTGCTCGGATTGGTTAACCTCGTTAACTAGTTCATTACCAGCGTGTTCCATCTGGTAATTAATATATATAAGTTATTAGCACAAAATAAATAACAATCAAACACAATAAAACAATCGCATATAATCACGTCAACACGTATAGCCAAAATTTTCGACTTTGAGACTTTCATATTTTATATATTTTAGTATACATCCGTACACACCAGATATGTTATAAAAGTTTTATTTTTAGTTATTTTACATGATTATATTTTTATTATTTATTATTATTTTATTATTAGTATTAAACAAATAACCAAACCACCACACAACTACACCACCGTCAGCTGGCTTTTCAAAAACGACATTCCCTCTCGTCGTATTTCCAGGAGATCTGTTCTCCTACTTCCCAGATTCGATTCCCTGCGTCCACTAGTTCCTCGCCATAGTGGCGGAGTTCATCCAAGTTCTCAGTGCTCATAGGTGGGTTTGGTGCATGCTCAGGGTCAAACTGGGGGAAAAAGGTGTTAGGGTTATTCAAGAGATTCTGAAATTGCCAGTCTGTTGTCCACCATTCTTCCAGCTCTCCTGGTAGAGGTCGGGGGTTGACAATAGGATCCGGGATAGCAGGTTCCAAATTAACTGGAAGTTGTAATTCAGCTGGGTAATTGAAGAGGTTTTCATCGGCAGGTCAGATGAGGTCGCTATTTGCCAGTTTGCGATCCAGCTCCTCCCACGGTGGCATTTCCTAGGCTTGCCCAGAACTTTCCCCAATCTCTTTTCTTTTTCCTTTATCCTTCGGATCCTCAGTCTTTATAACTTTCTGTGCTGCTGGTTTCTTCCTACGCATACGCCTCCAGCCTACGAGTCTTCTTCTCTTTTTCGGCTTTGGTTTCTCCTGCGGCTGGGCCTGGAATACTATTGGCTCTTCAGTATCAGCCTGATAACCAGATGGATTTCCTGTGATATCCATATCTGTGCTATGGATAGTAAAGTTTCGGAGTGCCTCCGATAATTCATTCATGCTGATAATACACATAAAGAAACATACCAATTTTTAAGTTAAAATTTTATTTATTGTAAATTAAATTTTCACAAAATCACATAATTACAATCAGAAAAATTAAGTATTCCTAAATACTTAATTGGCTTAAATCAGTAGCTCTGATAATAATTCAGTTGGGTAATTGAAGAGGTTTTCATCGGCAAGTCCGATAAGGTCGCTATTTGTCAGTTTGCGATCCAGCTCCTCCCACGGTGGCATTTCCTGGGCTTGCCCGGAACTTTCCCCAATCTCTTTTCCTTTTCCTTTATCCTTCGGATCCTCAGTCTTTATAACTTTATGTGCCGCTGGTTTCTTCCTACGCATACGCCTCCAGCCTACGAGTCTTCTTCTCTTTTTTGGCTTTGGTTTCTCTTGCGGCTGGGCCTGGAATACTATTGGCTCTTCAGTATCAGCCTGATAACCAGATGGATTTCCTGTGATATCCATATCTGTGCTATGGATAGTAAAGTTTCGGAGTGCCTCCGATAATTCATTCATGCTGATAACACACATAAAGAAACATACAAATTTTTAAGTTAAAATTTTATTTATTGTAAATTAAATTTTCACAAAATCACAGAATTGCAATCAGAAAAATTAAGTATTCCTAAATACTTAATTGGCTTAAATCAGTGGCTCTGGTACCACCTTTTTCTCACGTCCCCCGTCCCGGTGTTACCCGGTCCCGGAGCCGCGGGACAGAAACCCGTGGTATTTATTATTTGATTTGACAGCGGAAGTTTAACAAGATCTTTTTAAAACTTGAAAATGCCTGATTATTTTATTTCACAATTTGGGGACAACCCCATAATTACAGTAAAGGAAATTTCATGAGGAAATCCCTTGTTTTACAAAACATGTTTATTTATTTTACTGAGCCACCACTTCAAGCTTGTTAGTGCTCCGTAGCACTTTTCCTTGATTCACAGTAAGTCACCTGAAACATGTTTAAAAAGATTTTTATTAGCGGGGAAATACTGGTGAGTCATTCAGGTTAAATAAAATGACACATTAGTTATAGATTACAGCATAAGAGCGATTACAATGGCTACTATCTTATTTTTGTCTGGCGCCATGTCACACCCTGGTGACGATGGTCATACCACTATTGGGTCCTTTCACCCAAATAGTGATGATTATCACTGTTAGGATTGTTATCCTAACCGTGAGAAATTAGTAATGTGCACAATACCCCACTTGCCAGTGATTCAAGATAACCAAGACTTAATCCTTGTAATTATAACTTTTTGAAAACAATTTAGGTATAGTAAAATATTGTTGATAAAAGAGAATGACTCACTTTGCAAGTTTAGTTGGACAGAACCTTGCCTACTGATTTATTCTTATAACCTAGGTAAATAATAATGCACACGAAACTAGGTCAGTAAATTAATACAACATTTACGATAAGCTCACGAAATCAAAACCCTCACGACGAATGACAAAGTATAGCCCGTATTTGGGCAGCACTTAAACATCCATCGGATCGGTTTCAATCGATCGGACATTGTATCGTAGCAGTGATCGAGTTATTACCCTGTTGTCGCAGCAGAGCTTCGTGCTAGTGTGTGATTTTGAACGAAAAAGTGAATAACTCAGTGTACAAAATGAATTTGAACGTCGAACCAACAGTGCCATTCAAGTGCCAAACCCCTGGTATATATACTGAAAAACAGTCCCTGTCGCGTGGCGAGACAGGCTGTCGCATGGCGCGACAGGCTGTCGCATAGCGCGACGGCGCCCTTTTTAGGGTAGGGTAGCTTCGTGTCCATTATAGCCTAGGTGAGTCAAAAGTCGACGAAATTCAAATTTTACAGCAAATTATAAGGATAATCGTCAATTACGGGATCCCCCCCTTGAGTTTTAGGGGGCCCTGATCCTAGTTCCAACTGTTCTGAAAATTTTAAGGGTCATGCAATATTACTTGGGGGTCTCAATTAGGGTTTCCTATTGGACAAAATAAAATAAGAAATAATCATTTTGGCGAGAGTTGTTACAGTAAAGTATGAAAGTGTTTTAATAAAAACTAAATAGAAACCAAAACACACACATAAGTGTTTGTGTTTGGTTGAATATCATCAGGAGCACCAGAGGGTTCCCTTCAAAACCCTAAACTTACAAAAATTCATCAAAATCAAAAGAAGATCGAGCTAAAAATCGGTGCTCTAACCAATTTCGTGATCACCCAAGTTAGGAGATCACAAGGTATGTTGAATTTTGTTATTTGGTGATATTTTGAAATCATGATAAATATTCATAACGAAAATTCTTATGAGAATGTTGGTGTTATACTGAAAGTGACATGAGTATAAATCTAGGAGCAAACCCTAGATGTAAACTTGTTGAATTAGTGCCATGAATTAGTGTTTTGGTTAGCTAATCATGTATGCAACAAGTGGTTTTTATGATATTATGATGAACACTTGAAAAGTGATGATAAATCTATGAAATTGATGATATGATATAAGTTCTAGATGCTGTTCGGGTACACTAGACATAGAGGCTTGGTTTTGATGCTAAAACCTGGTTAACAGTTAACCATGAATTTGATAATAGATGCGTATAAAATCTCGCCTACAAGATGTTTTATAAAATGCCTAAATGAGTGATTGAACTTAATGGTGCATTACATATGATTAAAGGCAGTTGACTTTTGAAAGTCAAACTGACCAATGATAAGGTCGAATATTAATTTCGACATAAAACACGTAAGGTGGAATAGTCGTGATTAATGATGACTAATCTAACCATCTTACGAATTATAATGATAGTTCGATGCTTGACAAGCTAGGTGGGAGCTTGGAAAGAAGCAGGTCAAACGGATCAAGTACGCAGAAAAAGAGCATAATCGGATACAAGGTAAGTAAAGCTTACGCCCTTTTTATTTACAAAATACTTACTTGTGAGTATTGAATATGAACAAAGTAAATTAAGTAATTGAAATATGATGTTCTGGCGCGAAATAATACGGGTCGGAACAAGTGAAATGGTAAGAAACCATAAATTATGGTAAAAGGGTAAAACTGTAAATTAGTCCTGTAATGAGGAACAAATATGGAATTTCAAAACATTACGTCATGGTGTAAACCGTGACGGGTAAAAGTGGTAAAATAGTAATCCGGACACGAGTTAACGGATAGATAAAGAATTTTGAAAAGACACCACATGGCGTAAGTCATAACGGGTCAAACAAATTAAGAAACGTCTATTAAGTATAGCATAAATTCACGGTGTAAACTGGAATAGGTTAAAGGGACGAGATGGTAACTAGATATAATCTCATAATGATAAATGGTCATTTAGACTAAACGGGTGAAATGGTGTTGGTAACACCATTAGACAGTAATAACTGATGATCGCTTGTTGAGTTTTGTGCTCATAGGGAAATAACATATCGTTCGTCTTGCTATTAGTTAGTAATTAGTATTGAAAGGTATTTAAACGGGTCAATGCTATGACCCGAGCCAGGTACGTGTAAGTAAGACTATAGCTAAAAGGTGCGATTTTGGTCAAGTATGTTGTTGAAAGTCTTTCGTCGTAAAAGAAGAGACTAAGGTTGACCAAAACACCCTTGATCGATAAACCGAGAAAACGACCCTTAAAGGTTTTTTAGAAATAAGTATAATGATCAAATAAGTCTTTGATAAGTGTAAAAGTTATAGGCATAAGCCTTTTTGGGTCAAATGCCTCAAAATGGGTCTTTTCCGTAAAATGACAAACCGAAGAGTAGAATTCGGAATAAATAGTTCATTATATTAAATCCACCACAAATATAGTTGTGGTTGAAGATAAGTAGATATCTTAATGTGGAAATGGGATGTGTGAAAAGAAAGAGCGAGATTTAAACTTAAATGCTTAAATCCTCTAAACGGGTCAAAATGAATTATGCGAATAGCTTGGGTATTGGCCACGTAATTCATAAAAGTTATGATCACGAGTTAAAGATTTTGAGTGAATAAGTAGTCCATGGTTTTATGATGATTTAGAAACAGTTTGTTTAATAAATCATGAAACGGGTCAAAAGTTTTATAATTGAATTTTAAGCCGATGGCTTAAAATCTTGAATTTTGTTAATTCATTTGTCGGGTTTTGAATCCACATGATGGAGAATCAAATTACGATCAAGTTGGTAGAAACGGATCGTAAAACGGATGAAAATTGAGCGTGTTATGAAGGTTTAGGCGAAAAATGGGATTGCTGAAAATATGCCGCATCCAGTTCAAAACTTTCTCTCAAAAATAGGGCGTCGCGCCACGCGACAGAAGGGGTAAACATGGTCGTGCAATGCGATGTCTGTCGCGCCCCGTGAAAGGAATAGGAGAAGCCGGTCGCGCCCCGCGAGGGGCTTTATAGCTGGCAAAAAAAAAATTCTTGTTCGTTCTAGCCTTCAGACTTGATTAAAGACGTTATAAACTAAGTATGACTAACTCATTTCATGGTTTATGAAATGTATGTATAATTCGAAGTGCCAGATGACGATCAAGCTCAATGAAGAACCGAACACGATCAAGATTAAAGCTTCCGCATTATGTTTCGTCGTCAAGATTTGAACGACGATAGATATATATTAAGTCAAAATGTTTTAATTCATAAATGGTTTTAAGAAATCCGTATTTTCAAATGTATGTGTAATCGTAAATACACAATTATAGTCAAAATTTATATGATTATTGATAAATAAAAGTAAGGGTCTTACAAGTTGATAATCATAGCTAAAGGTTAAAGAGTAGATGTGTTTGGTTCGAGACTTGATCGCATAATCCAGTAAGTTATATGTATATTGACAGTCTAGCATGTTAAAGTGTTGTAAACAACACATAGGGTTATCGTGTAACACACGTTACCCCAATTAAATTGACGAGAGACCGGTATGGTAAACAAATTACGTGTGTTAACACGTATTGTAGAAAGCCTGGTAGTATTGTACGGGCGCTTGTTAAGATTAACGTTACTAATCTTTTGTAAACGTTTTAGTTGAAGGACCCTCGCATCCGAAAATGACGAGAGTCCAAGGATCTATCGATACGATGAAGATATGATTTGAAGTATGACGAGTAAACCATACTCGCCAAAGACATAGATCAAGTGATGATCTTGAATAGAGATCGAACCACAAAGAAAGTTTATCGGAGCGAGTATCTACCAGGTACATGTCTTAAATTTATAGTACAAATAGTAACATGCAACGGTAAAATAATGAATGAATGTTGCATACGGAATATAAAACTTGGATAGGATACTTATCCAGGATGATGTATCCAAGAGGTAATTAAGTAGAAATACGTATTTTTCACAATCGTGGATAACAAAACGATAAAAAGAATTTATGTTATATAGAAACTTAGATGTGAGTAACCATCCAAGTAGGTGTTCTCCATAAGAATCCTATTGAGAATAGTAACGATCACATTAAAGAATGTGATTGTATAAATGTTTTATAAAAGGAAAACATGTTATATGTTTGAGGAGTAAAACTAATAATTGTTAAATAACACTTAAATAAGGTTTTACCAAATAAAATCTTAAACTTAGAAATGAATTAAAGATTTACTTACATGGGAAGTGATGTGATAATTATAATAAGGTCACGTATACCATGTGTTGACCGCTTATTCTGGCCAAGTAAGTAGTAAACACATGATACTATGAACTTCTTATAATGAACGCATTTACGTCCGGTGTAGTAAATATGGGGCGAATAGGAGAAATTAAAAAGGTACCCAAACGGATCAAATACGCATAATTCTTGATAATAAATGTAAACGTAAACCGGGTAACGGAAGCGTATTACGTTAGAATAATGAGCCCGGGGAGAAGGGACAAGGATTAATGTAATGAAAATACAAACCGAGAAACGGGAATGTTAGGGCATTGGGATAAAGTTTGATTGTTCATAAGTGATGAAATTCACACGAACAAGTCAAACAGATTGAATAAAAGAATAATGGATTTGTTGAATAAAAGCGATGGATTTCGCTAAGATGACTAAATAAGTCAAAACGAAGTCTTAACGCATACGGGAATGGTTGGTTTAATAATGAGTTCGGTAAAATACCCGATAGATGGGAAGGATTTCAAATATATGCGTAAACCAAGAGACGGGAACGCGGATTAAAAACCAAAAGACTTGGATTATGAGTTATGACTAAAAGACGATAAAATTTCGCAAACAGAAATTTTGATAATTATGTTCAACTATTTCGAGGTTGAACGGGTTGAATAAAGAATAAAGTTTGACTGTCATAAGTGATGAATTTCACACGAACAAGACAAACGGGTCAAATAAAGTATAACGCTTGATAGTGTAACTAAGCGCAAACCGAATAATGGGAGCTCAAAATATTAATAAATCTATTTAATGGGTCATGAGGGAATATAAAAAGGAAACCGCGAACAGGCAACGAGAGCGTTAAAAACATTAAGATAAAGAACCCAGGTAATGGGTTGTAAATAAATATAGGCGTAAACCGGATAACGGTAAGCATGAGACAAGCCGACGCGTAAATGACGTAAGAAGTCATAGAGTCAGAAGAATAGTCCGAAAGAAAACGATTGTAGTCATAGACTACGGTCCAAGTCAATAGATTTCAAAAAGAAAAATAAATGATATTCAAACATAAAAGAGGGTGCCTTGACACCAAGAATATGTTAAAGAATGACGCGAGTAAAGGGATGATCCACGGGATCATCATAACCTTTGGGTTATAAACAGTGTAAGGATCTACGGGATGAAAAAATGACCATCGGGTCACAAATAGAAAGAAATGAACTACAAGGGCCTCACCTTAAAAGAGGTGAAAGTCTAAATAAATAGCCTACGAGGCTAAGTAAAAGAACCTACGGGTCACTTGGGTAAAGCATGGGAACTGGCTACGATTCCCTGCGTAAAATAAGAATGGAAAAGAATAAAATTCTTGAATGTCAATTTCTTGATATAAGTAATTGGGCTAAGTTAAATAGAAAAAGTTAAACTAAAATTCAGTTTTTAGTCAAAAACAACGTTTTAACAAACATAAATAGTATGAGATGGTTTGGGAAACGATTAACATTAAAAGAAACAGGTATTGACACCAATAGGGGAAAGACAATAAATTCGAAAGGAAGATTTCTGATAATGAAAAGTTTATATAAACTTAAACATGACGTGATGCGATGCGATCATAGTCAAGAAAAGTAATATAGAATATAATCATGTTGTAGCGTGAGTTACGGGATAGGAGATCATAAACTCATATAAGGCCCGGGAAGACAATATGGTATACAGAGTGACGGGGTATAAAGTAGCCGATGACTAGTAAGTCTAGTCGTAAAGACCCTTTAAGGTCAAAATAGTAATTATAACTTAATAAAAGGGCTTATCATTTCAAGATTAGCGTGGAATAAGTGTGAAATGTGTAACAAAGGTTTCGGGGACGAAACCTCATTAAGGGGGTAGACTTGTAACACCCCAAAAATATAAAATTATATATATATATATATATATAAACATGAGTCGGTCATAACCGAGGGTAAAGTAACTCGGAATAATTAACCTAATTAGTTGTTGTTTTTAAAACAATAAAGAAACATGAATAATGCACCTTTTAAATGACTAGATAATTATAATAAATTCACGTGTACCATGTGTTGACCGCTTACTCTGGCCAAGTAAGTAGTAAACACAAGACACTATGAACTTCTTATAATGAACACATTTACGTCCGGTGTAGTAAAGATGGGGCGAATGGGACGAATTAAAAAGGTACCCAAACGGATCAAATAAGCATAATGCTTGATAATAAATGTAAACGCAAACCGGGTAACGGAAGCGTATTGCATTCGAATAATGAGCCCGGGAGAAGGGACAAGGATTAATGTAATGAAAATACAAACTAAGAAACGAGAATGTTAGGGCATTGGGATAAAGTTTGATTGTTCATAAGTGATGAAGTTCACATGAACAAGTCAAACGGATTGAATAAAAGAATAAAGGATTTGTTGAATAAAAGCGATGATTTCGCTAAGATGACTAAATAAGTCAAAACGAAGTCTTAATGCATACCGGAATGGTTGCTTTAATAATGACTTCGGTAAAATACCCGATAGACGGGTAGGATTTCAAATATATGCGTAAACCAAGAGACGGGAACGCGGATTAAAAGTCAAAAGACTCGAATTATGAGTTATGACTAAAAGACGATAAAATTTCGCAAACAGAATTTTTGATAATTATGTTCAACTATTTTGAGGTTGAACGGGTTGAATAAAGAATAAAGTTTGACTGTCATAAGTGATGAATTTCACATGAACAAGACAAACGGGTCAAATAAAGTATAACGCTTGATAGTGTAAGTAAGCACAAATCGAATAATGGGAGCGCAAAATATTCATAAACCTATGTAATGGGTCATGAGGGAATATAAAAAGGAAAACGTGAACCAGGCAACGGGAGCGTTAAAAACATTAAGATAAAGAACCCGGGTAACGGGTTGTAAATCAATATAGGCGTAAACCAGATAACGGTAAACGTGAGACAAGCCAACGCGTAAACGATGTAAGAAGTCATAGAGTCGGAAGAATAGTCCGAAAGAAAATGATTGTAGTCATAGACTACGGTCGAAGTCAATGGATTTCACAAAGAAAAATAAATGATTTTCAAACATAAAAGGGGGTGCCTTGACACCAAGAATATGTTAAAGAATGACGCGAGTAAAGGGATGATCTACGGGATCATCAAAACATTCGGGTTATAAACAGTGTAAGGGTCTAGGGGACCAAAATGACCCTCTGGTCACAAATAGAAAGAAATGAACTACAAGGGCCTCACCTTTAAAGAGGTGAAAGTCTAAAAAAATAGCCTACGAGGCTAAGTAAAAGAACCTACGGGTCACTTGGGTAAAGTATGGGAACTGGCTACGATTCTCTTTGTAAAATAAGAGTGGAAAAGAATAAAATTCTTGAATGTCAATTTCTTGAAATGAGTAATTGGCGTAAGTTAAAGAGAAAACGTTAAACTAAAATTCAGTTTTTAGTAAAAAACAACGTTTTAACAAACATAAATAGTATGTGATGATTTTATGGACACAGTTAACATTAAAAGAAACAGGTCTTAACACCAATAGGTGAAAGACAATAAATTCGAAAGGAAGATTTTTGATAATGAAAAGTTTATATAAACTTAAACATGACGTGATGCGATGCGATCATGGTCAAGAAAACTAATATAGAATATAATCACGTTGTAGTGTGAGTTACGGGATAGGAGATCATAAACTCATATAAGGCCGGGGAAGGCAATATGGTATACCGAATGACGGGGTATAAAGTAGCCGATGACTAGTACGTCTAGTCGTGAAGACCATTTAAGGTCAAAATAGTAATTATAACTTAATAAAAGCGCTTATAATTTCAAGATTAGCATGGAATAAGTGTGAACCGTGTAACAAGGGTTTCGGAGACAAAACCTCTTTAAGGGGGGGGGGGGTAGACTTGTAACACCCCAAAAATATAAAATTATATATATATATATATAGAGAGAAAGAAATGGGTTCGGGAGAAAACTCTTAAAAGTGTGAGAACGGTGAGAACGCATCCTGGACCAACACGTGTCACGCCGCTTAGAGAAGGGCGGAAGGGCTTTTTTGTCCTTTCATATTTCTTTTTTTAAACGCGTGTCACTTCATCTTTCCATTTTTTGGCGTTTAATAAATACCCGACGTTTTTATTGTTTTTAGATCAGGATCATAGTAAATATTTTGGCGTTTTAAGTATTGTTTTGGCGTTTTTATTGTTTTTTAGATCAGGCTGCCGGCCTTTATTTTTTCTTGATTTTATTATATCAAGAGTTTTGCCATGTAGGATACAGGTCTATAATGTGACAGACAATTATGGCGTTTTGAAAAGATAAATAAATTTCAATTTTCCATGTAGTGGCTTTTAATATAAATAAATGTTTGACAATAATGATACTGTCTCTTCATTTTACTGTTTTAGCAATTACTGTTTCTTTCAATTTTCATCTGTCAATTAGTGTTATTTTTTCCAGTAATACTTTGTTTGCGTTTTTTGGCGTTTTATATAGCAACATCGTGCTTTGCTAGCATTCGTTCTCACAGTTTTTCACACTAAACGACGTTTTGGTGTTTGTAGTTTTTGGCGTTTTATACTCAGTTTTTTTAAATTAGTAGAGAATTAGATAATAAACAACAGAGAATTAGATAACAAACAATAGAAAATGAAAAAAAATTAAAAATCATAGTCTAATTTCTCATCCAAATCTTCATTGTCATTAGCCTCTTCTACTTTAATTTTTTTGGCGTTTTGAACGTATTTTTGAATACCTTATGTAGATCCTTATTTTCCTACATAACGCCCGTCTTTAGAAGATGCTTATTTTTTGTGGCATCCTTTATGGTGGGTGGATATATACTTGTTTGATGACATGTTGAAGACCAACGCTTGCTCTAATGTATTGATCCCTTCATGCCATCAATATATCCATCAAGAACAAAGTGACATGATGTCATATCAGTGTCATCAGTCTCTTTTTCTTGAATATTTGTCCAATGCATTCAGCAAAAGATGATAGAGATACCCAACTCAGAGAAAAATCCATTCAGTGAAACTCCATTCAGATCAATACTCAATATAGAGGAATCGAGGTTCTGCATCTGTGGCTTTCTTAACTATTTTTTTTTGGCATTTTTAAAGTGAATGGTTTCTAGGAAATATGGCGTTTGTTTTTGGTTTTGTGATTAGTTGATTGTCCAAAGACATCTCTCTTATAGGATGTTTTTGGCGCTTAGTTTAGGCGGGATTTTGTTTTATAATAAATGATATTAATAAAGTAGTCGTCTTTTCAGTTACGCTGTATTTTTGTTCAACTTTTTATGAGTTTTTAGGGTCATAGACTTTCCATCTCCCAAGTTTGGCATTTTTGAATGGCTTTAAGTAGTTTTTGGCGTTTTTTTTTTTAATTTTTAGCTTTTATTAATACTTCTGCAAACTACTTTCATTATAGTTTGGGAGTTTTTGGTGTTTTTACTGCATTATGGCGTTTCACATGCATTATACTGGTTGGCGTTTTATTAATATAATGTATTTTTTTATTCTAAGTTGAAAAATACATAACAAACAAAAGAAAAAGAAAATTAAAAAAATAAAATAGAAACAATTCATCTTCCAAATCTTCACTGTCATCAGTCTCTTTCTTCTTTAAATCATGTTCGCTGGTGGTTTGGCTTAGCCATGCTTGTGTTTTTTGTGGTCGTTTGGAAAGGAAAAATGACATGAGTTTTTTGTTTGAATATGTATCTTCAAACAACTCATCAGTGTCATTCGTCTTTTCATGCCATTATAATATTCATCAATAACAAAACACAAAAAATGACATAAGTCTGACACCAGCATCTTTTTGTTTATGATTTGTCCATCTCATGCAACAAAATGTTATTTGAGTCACAGCACCTCAGGGAAGAATGCATTATCTGAAACTTTGGCGTAGAACAATATTTGAGTATACAAAAAACGATATTTGGCATTTTTGGCGTTTTACTGAGGAAATAGTGTATCTGAAAGAACCGTCGATTTTTTGGAATCTTTTGATGTTTGAGTGTTTTGGCTTTTTTTTAAGATGAATGGTATATAGTAGAAAATATGGCGTTTTTTGAGTAGTTGTGTTTGATGTTTTGGGGATTTTGGCGTTTGTAAGATGAATGGTATATAGTAGAAAATATGGTGTTTCAGGTTCTGGGGGTGTGTTTTTATGTCTGGGATGTTTTTGTTTATATAGGGATGTGTTTTGGTCCGTAATGGCGTTTTATTCATCAGTATGACGTTTTTGTATAGAAGTGTAAAGACATTTTTACCCTTAATGAGGCTCGTCCATGTAATAAAATTGATGTTATTTACGAAAACGCCACCGCGCCAATCTAGTCCATAGATTGTTTTGATCGGACGATCCATAAGCGTTCTCACCGTTTTCACACTTTTTACCGTTTTCTCTAAATCCCGACCCTATATATATATAGGGGACCGCTAAAATGAAAACCACATCCAGTTGTAAGAACTGAGAGAACCACTTTCTAGCCACTAGATCTAAAAGATGGATGGATGAGATTAAAAGTAGTTAAAATTAATATTAAATAATTTTTGTTTTATTATGTTTTTAATATTTTAATGCAAAATGGCAGTTTAGTAAAATTACTTTTTTTGTCTTCTTGTCTTTATTAGTTTTTATTATTTTTTTGTATTATTATAATAGTTGGTTTTTTAAACAATTTTTTTTTATTAAAAGCCATTTTAAATTCAGATTTTTTAACAAAACAATTTTTTTTTCGCGCCGGTTTTTTGCGCGCCGTTTTTTGCACGCTGTTTTTTGCGCGCCGTTTTTGCACGCCGTTTTTACGCCCCGTCTCCGCCCAATTTTTTTACGCCTCGTTTAGCCCCGTTTTTTGCGCCATTTTTTACGTTCCGTATTTTACGACCCGTTTTTTTTCAAAAAAAAAATTACGGTTTACGGGATAAAAATTTTTCTCAAATTTTTACGTTTTAAGTTTTACGTTTTAAGTTCTACGTTTTTACGTTTTACGTTTTTCACGTTTTACGTTTTACGTTTTTACGTTTTTACGTTTTTACGTTTTTACGTTTTTTGATTTTACGTTTGACGTTTTACGTTTTTATGTTTTACGTTTTACGTTTTAAGTTTTACGTTTTACCTTTTATGTTTTACGTTTTAACACTACATTCTACCAACTCAAACCGAGACCGAACCACAAGACCCGAACCGAGACCGAGCCGAAGCTTTACCCAAACAACTCTGAATCTGACTCGGTTTGACTGAGCCGCCGACCCGAAGCTTCCGAACCGGGTTGAACCAAACGGATATACAAAATTTTATTTCAAAATAAAAATCTACATTAATCAATAATCATCCTTTTTTTTCAAATTTCAAAATAAAAGTCTCAAAAAAAGTACTACACCAAGCATCCATTCTGCTCGAATACAACAAATGAAAATCAACCATTTTTTTTCAAGTATAGCAAAAGAAAATATACGATGTTCTGGAAAAGTAAAAAACAAACAAAAATCTCTTAATTCGTGGGATGGAATCAAATGTGAACAAATTCTTACAAAAATCAAATGTGAATTCGTGGGATCGAATCGAGCTCCACCGCGGCACTGCCATCTCTTCCACTGCCGCGAATTCGTGAGCGGCGGCGCCGCCTTGAACTGCCGACGATGCGCCTCCGTTGCATCATCATCTTCGACCTCTCTCCTTCTGTCTCTCTCTCTCTGATCTATCCGTCGCTCTAATCGGAAAAAGGATACCAGAATCGGGACGCCGTAGAAACGAGAGGGTAGCCGGAGGGGTGTGGTGTTTGGGGTCGCCGGAGTGGGGGTGTGGCGGCGGATGAGAGGCTTCAACATAATCTGTATCATCATCATCATCAACGATGGGAAACAAAACGGCCGAGAGACAGAGTTCTATGTGTGTGTTTTGGGTCGCCGGTGGGTGTTTGGGGTCGCCGGTGGGTGTTTAGGGTCAGCGGTTTGTGTGTGTTTGGTTCAAAAACGAGAGAGACAAAGAGGTGAAGGAGATGGGTTTCAAAAATGAGAGATGGGGTTTAAAAAGGTGGAGAGAGACAGAGATTTGACCATTATAAATGAGGAGAGAGGTAGGGAAATGACATTTGGTGGTAAATGACTAAACTACCCTTTTGAGTGGCAGAATCTAATTGGTTGAGAGTGGTTCTTGCGGTTCTTACAACTGGGGGTGGTTCCTATTTTAGCGGCTCCATATATATATATATACATATAGAGGGGACCGCTAAAATGAGAACCACCTCCAGTTGTAAGAACCGTGAGAACATTTTGATCCGGGGCGAGTTAGACCAAATTTTTTTTTCATAAACGTAGATGCATGTATTATAAACACATTTGTAAAAAAAAATTCAAAAAAAAAAAAAAAAAATGCCGTGTGTGTAGTTTTGAACACCACAAGTTTGTGTTTACGGGTACCGTAAATTTTAAATAAAATTTACGGGTCCCGAAAACGCAAACTTTTGGTGCTCAAAACTACACACCCGACATTTTTTTTGAATTTTTTTTTACAAAAGTGTTTATAATACATGCATCTACGTTTATGAAAAAAAATTTTGGTCCACCTCGCCCCGTACGGTGTAGTTCTCACGGTTCTTACAACTGGAGGTGGTTCTCATTTTAGCGGTCCCCTATACATATATATATATATAAGCATGAGTCGGTCATAACCGAGGGTAAAGTAACTAGGAATAATTAACCTGGTTAGTTGTTTGTTTTTAAAATAAAAAAGAAACATGAATAATGCACCTTTTAAATGACTAGAGAACTAGAGGGACTAAAAGGGGCAAAATGAAAGTGTTTTAATTAAAACTAAATAAAAACCAAAACACACACACACAAGTGTGTGTGTTTGGTCGAATATCATCAGGAGCACCAGAGAGTTCTCTTCAAAACCCTAAACTTACAAAAATTCATCAAAATCAAAAGGAGATCGAGCTAAAAATCGGTGCTCTAACCAATTTCGTGATCACCCAAGTTAGGAGATCACAAGGTATGTTGAATTTTGTTATTTGGTGATATTTTGAAATCATGATGAACATTCATAAACAAAATTCTTATGAGAATGCTGAATGCTATACTGAAATTGATACGAGTATAAGTCTAGGAGCAAACCCTAGATGTAAACTTGTTGAATTAGTGCCATGAATTAGTGTTTTGGTTAGCTAATCATGTATGCGATAAGTGGGTTTTATGATATTATGATGAACACTTGAAAAGTGATGATAAATCTGTGAAATTTTATGATATGATATAAGTTCTAGATGTTGTTTGGGTACACTAGACATAGAGGCTCGGTTTTGATGCTAAAACGTGGTTAATAGTTAACCATGAATTTGATAATAGATGCGTATAAAATCTCGCCCACAAGATGTTTGATAAAATGCCTAAATGAGTGATTGAACTTAATGGTGCATTCATATGATTAAAGGCAGTTGACTTTTGAAAGTCAAACTGACCAATGATAAGGCCGAATAATAATTTCGACATAAAACATGTAAGGTTGAATAGTCATGATTAATGATAACTAATCTAACTATCTTACGAACTATAATGATAGTTTGACGCTTGACAAGCTAGATGGGAGCTTGGAAAGAAGCGGGTCAAACAGATCAAGTGCGCAGAAAAAGAGCATAATCGGATACAAGGAAGTAAAGCTTACGCCCTTTTTATTTACAAAATACTTACTTGTGAGTATTGAATATGAACAAAGTAAATTAAGTAATTGAAATATGATGTTCCGACGTGAAATAATACGGGTCGGAACAAGTGAAATGGTAAGAAACCATAAATTATGGTAAAAAGGGTAAAACAGTAAATTAGTCATGTCATGATCAACAAATATGGAATTTCGAAACATTACGTCAGGGTGTAAACCGTGACGGGTAAAAGTGGTAAAATAGTAATCCGGACACGAGTTGACGGCTAGATAAAGAATTTTGAAAAGACACCACATGGCGAGTCATAACGGGTCAAACAAATTAAGAAACGTCTATTAAGTAGTACAAATTCACGGTGTAAACCGAAATAGGTTAAAGGGGCGAGATGGTATGTAACACCTCGAAAATTCACGTCCGATAATGTATTGACACGTGTCATAAGCTTGAACGTGTGAAATAATACTCTAGAAGGACTAAAAGTTGACAAACATGAAAAGTATGTGAATATACGTGTTCTAAATGTCAACAGTGAATAAATATATTGTACATTTGCCCTACATGATGCTCATACCTTCAAACGAATAAATCACGGATCATACGAAGCTAAATAAGAAGGAAAGTGAGAGATTACAAACCACAGGGGTTAAATGTGTCAACATGTTTAAGTTATACCTCTGAGTGACCTTTTAGCAAACCCGAAGCCTTGTAACGGTTAATTATGCTCACTAGAATGCACGATATAAATTTCATAAAGTTTCGTTATCGCATGAGCAAGTTGAGATCAAATTCGTTTACAAGGGGATAAAAGCGTTAACATTGAAAGTTAGGACTTTTCGGGTAATAACCGAGTGGCCAAGGACTTAACAAGAGGAGTATAAGTCTTGAGACCCTTAAGTGTCAATTTAGAGGGCTCAAAATGAAAGAAACAAAGGTTGGTTGACCTTTCGAAAAGCCAAGAGCCAAGGATGCAAACTGAAAAAGTTTTAAAATCTGAAGATGGACTCCAGGCGGGCCGCGTAAGGTCTTGGTAATCCTTACGCGGGCCGCGTCAGGCCCCCAGATGCAGAAACTCATTTCTTCTGCCTGTTCAGCCTTGGAACCGACTTTAATCACATGTTTCACTTCATGTGCGACCCCTAAATGGCTCCTAGACACTTAGGGACATGTGTTCATGAATTGTGGTCAATTGTAGGCTTGGGTGTCAACCTTTTGTGGTGATTAAACCACTATATAAAGGCTCCTAAGTTGCAAACATGATCATTCATTCTCATCTGCATTTCTTGAAGACCTCTGGAACTCAAGAGCCTTTTCTAAGCCTTCCTAGTCAACCATTAGACCTTGGTAAGTATGCCTAACCCTTCTTAATTAAGTTTTAGCTTAAAAGTCAAACCGTCGTAATTAACGGTTGACTTTAAGATTAATCACTAATGGTCCAGAGATTAGTCAAATCAAAAGTAGTTATAAGTTGGTAATTATGTGGGTAATAAACCCTCAAAAGGGTTCCCCCTGATTCCCATCCTAACTAGGTCATTTGTCGAGTCAAAGATGATTAGAAAAAGTCAACAGAAATGTAATCTTTCGTTTAATGCATAATTAACGATGTAAAAGGCGTGTAACCTATTTTATCATTCATATAACTTGATAATAAGCATAAGAACTTGTCTAAGCTTGTTTGATTCGACAACTTTCTGTTTTGAACCGATTCGGAACCGAAAGTCGCAAAGCTTTGACTTTTGCTTTGACTTCAGTTCTGACCCGCTTTAGTATGATTTGGAAATATCTTAGAGCTTCCTTAGGGCCAGGCTACGTGTTAGCATAACCCTCTGTGGTTGGTTCATTGATTGACCCATTCGTTTACGCGTTTCCGTTAATTGCTCATATGTTGACCATTATGCCCTTATTACCTTAAAACGTGATTTTTGGAAATGTAAAAGAGTAGAAACTTTAATTACTAATATATAAACTTGTATGCAAAGTTTGACATCAGTTTGAAGTGTAGATTAAGAGTTATGCTCATTAGCGCAAATCGAAAGCTTTATGTTAATAAAATGGCGTAATTAGCATATAGCCTAGTTAAGCCTACTTTTTGATATCAAATCTTTACCCACTGATGTAATATATTATTTTTGGAATTTTAAAGATTTTTAATTAATTTTAGGCTGAGCATAACTCATAGTCGTAGGCTTAATCCGGTAAATGTCGGTTTTGCCCTTACGGGCCATAAAATGAGTTTTACATATCTAAACGACTCCAAACCTTTTGCTACTGATCACATATGATAAATAAAGTATTTTAAGCCTCCTAGAAATATAAAAATATCAGATTTAAGTATCGAACCCGGAAATGGCCTTTAATCGCCTTTTTAAGCGTTTTTAACGCATAGTATGTACTAAAACTATTTTCAACATACAAGGGTTGATACCTACTGATATTTGAGGCAAATTATAATATTTTAACAGTAAGCAAAGGTTTATAAACTCAGACTTCAGTTTTGAGCTTTACGGCTTATGTGAAATTACCAAAATGGCATTCGGTGCATAGTTTGGTTATAATTGATAAATTTCACATATATACTTTATCCTACTGTTATAACTTATCAAAATAAGTATTTTCGCTGATTATACCAGACCTGTAACTCAGGTAAATACTTAAACTCTTTTATAACCTTTTAAATGACCAAACTACCCCTACGAGGCCTAGTTTGTGTTTAAGTACGTTTTGGGCATAATGAAAGACATCTTACTGATGTCACAACATATTTGAACATAATTAACTTAGGAAACCTGTATATGACTCTCATGATTACCCGTCATGCGTTATTTGCGTTTGGTTCGGTTTATGTAACTAGTTTGCATAAAATTAGCCGAAACGGGTCAAACGTTATCGTTTTTATCTCAAAATCTAGAATGTGTTTGTTTACCCATATTATACATGTCTCCAAACTTGTCGGGTCTAAATCACATCCAATTCCGGTCTTCGCTTAATCATGCGTTTTGAACCGTAAACCTTTCCTTAACACTAACCGGTCTAAGTTACGACTTAAATAAGACCCGTTAGGAATTTAATAGGTTAATAAAACCTTCGTTCCAGATTGAGAGCCCCAGTAGAAGTACTTGTGCTTGCTGATTAGAATATACGGCTGAGTATAAATTGCATTGCTAGCTCAGGTAAATACTTTTAACTTATTTTCCCTTATACGGGCTTGGGATACGGTATTATAAAATTACCGCTTGGTCGGGTGTAGAAACCTTTTAATCGGAGATGATTAAATTGCATAATCCCGTTTTAATCTGTATTGATTGATAACAAATAACATTGGGGGTTAATGACCGTGTCCTGGATATCCTTGGCTCATTTTAAAAAGTGAATGGCCATAACTTAAGCACAAGGTGTAGGCAAAACACCTCCTGTTGCATATGTAAAAGATATACTCACTCGTAAGGATGTCTTCTTGTGAGTTATATTTATGGTGTGTCGATTAATCTTGACCGGCTTGTATTGTATAATCACCGGCCCTAAATGTTGGACAACCATGTAAATCGGATACAAGATCTTTATTAATAAAATTGTCCCAAGTATAAAAGATTAATTTTGCCTCGTGCATTTTAATCAAATTATAAAAGATATTTTGTGCCACGTGCATTCAAATCAATTTTCTTAAACTCTTTTCAAAATGAGTCAGTTAATTGTATTTACCAGTGTAAACTGACGTATTTTCCAAAAGGTTAAGTGACAGGTACTATGCGTAATTGGCTGGGAGCTCAGGGCGTCATTAAGGAATCTTGCAAGTTCTAGATGCCTAAAGTCTGTTGAACAGTTTTCTTTTATTGATCCGCCTGTGGATCCTTTACCTTCCGTTGTAATACTTTGACATTACTTATATTCGGAATGTAATATATTTATCTTTTGCTTCCGCTGTGCATTTATATATTGTGTTGTTTGACTATGATGATCTCAACTACGTCACGATACTCCCCACCGGGCCCACCGGTGACACGTGGAAATCGGGGTGTGACAGGTTGGTATCAGAGCCAACATTGAGTGAATTAAACACTAGCTTTTTGGTGTTTAATCTCAATGACACAGTAGCACATTCTTTGACCTTCTGAGTCTAGACTTAACATAGGATTATTCTAAATCCTAATCTGAAAAATTTTGCTTCCAAATTTTTATATTGGATACGTCGCCAAGCGAAGAAGCTGTATTAGAAATTCTCCACAATCTGGAGCCCTGAAATGCTGAGCTTCGTAGCGCGGCTAGAATGAAACGAGCATCCAAGGAGAGAGCATTCAAAAATAACCTGAAGAAGAAACTCCTTTTGCTGAAGATCGTTTCCTTAATAGTCCTTATAAGGACATATTTATCTTTCAGTCCCTTCGAGGACACATTATCCCTTCAAAGACCCGCTTAGGGCGACTCTGTACTTTTATTTTCATATAATGGATTGATAAAATTAAGTTTCATTCTAAACATGAGATATGAAATAAATGGAAAATAACATCCCTTAGAAGGGAAGTGCCTACGGGCTATAATTAACGTCCTCTGAGACTAAAGACGGTGGTAGCCTACAACTCTCTGTCAAGGAAAAGTAATGAACTTTGATTCACACCTAAATGCCTCGATCCCAAACGATCATGGCTTATAAATTAAACTAGTCCACGTGACTAAGCCTTTTGTGCTATTACTAAATGCCTCGATCCCAAACGATCATGGCTTATAAATTAAACTTGTCCACGTGACTAAGCCTTTTGTGCTATTACTAACTTATAAATTTGCCTCGATCCCAAACAATCATGGCTTATAAATTAAACTTGTCTACGCGACTAGGCCATTTGTGCTATTATTAACTTATAAATTAGGATTTTTGATAAAAATCCTGAATAAAATAAATATCCTTCCTTCCCTGCCAGTAGGCATTTTAAAAAAAGAATCTTAAAGGTGAAACCTAGCCTACGCGGCCAAGATGGTGAAACCTACCCAAGGGATTCAGATCCTTGTTAACACCTAAGAACGTGTTAGCACTCCTGACAAATGTGATTCGATAAAATCACAACAGTCATCCTTATATTGGATTCTTCCAATTTTCTTATCTAGCCTAGTGATTTAGAAATCATGGCTTGTGTCATCCTATAAGATGATCACATTATAAACATCCGATAGTGATGAAGTGCCTACGGGCTAAACTTGTTGTCCGATAAGACAACGACAGTGGTGGTCTTTGACCTCCTGTCTAAAAATGTTGGACCAGGTCCAAGCATAATAGTCGGTAGGATCCATACGATCTCGACTAATAGCATCTGAGAAGATGATCATATTATAACCATCCCTCAGAAGGGAAATGCCCACGGGCTATATCTATTGTCCTAAAAGACAAAAGACAGTTGAAGTCTACAACTCCCTGTCAAGAGAAGGTAATGAACTTGATTCAAACCTTAATGCCTCGATTCTCTGAAATCATGGCTTATAAAATTTAGAACTGTCCTTGTGACTAGGCCTTTTGCGCCACTTCAATATCCTTAATGTTTTATAACTAGGATAAAATTATCATGGAAAATACTAATTAAATATAACTAACAAGTTAACCAATATGGTTTATATTATCATGGTTGATGAATCGTCAAAGATGATGATTCCATAAAAACCTCTGAATAAATCATTGTTAATATTTATGTAGTAATCAAGCTACATGGCTGGACTAGATGAAGTTAACAGCCACATGAAGGAGAACAATGATACTACCAGAATTAATGTAACTGGAGCAGAACTGCAGGTAATAATAGATTATGCTGTTACTCGAGCTCTTGATAGACAGTATGACGAATCAAATGATACCCACTCTAAGACTCTATCTGTGGCTCGTAGTAAGCCCCCTCCTAAAATACATGAGTCAAGGGAGGACGATGTTCATGACTTGTCAAATCAAAGGAGTATTCCGTCTAGACAGGTTGTGTTCCATCAAGAGGCACCAGTTAAGACCTGTTCATATAAATATTTTACCTCCTGCAAGCCTAGAGACTTTACAGGAGAAAAAGGGGCCATCGATTGTATGACATGGCTCGATGAGATGGACGCTGTTGTTGACATCAGCGGTTGTGCGGAGCAAGATGTTGTGAAATTTGTTTCACAATCATTCAAAGGAGAAGCGTTGGCATGGTGGAGATCATTGCTCCAAGCCACGGGAAAAGTTCTACTCTACAACTTATCTTGGGATCAATTTGTTGCATTAGTCAAGGAAAACTATTGCCCCCAGCATGAGATAGAAAATATAGAATCAGACTTCTTGACTCTAGTCATGGAGGATTTGGATTGTCAGGCGTATGTGACAAGTTTCAACACTATGTCCCGCCTAGTTCCTTATTTAGTCACCCCTGAACCTAAACGCATAGCGCGTTTCATTGGAGGCCTAGCACCAGAGATAAAAGGAAATGTTAAAGCATCTAGGCCAACCACATATAGGTCCGCGGTGGACTTATCCTTATCTCTCACCTTAGATGCAATTAGGATTAAGTCTGTTAAGGCGTCTGGCGAGGGAAGAAGAGAAAGAGAGGAGGAAAACTCTCATCGATATAACAAGAAGAAGAAGGGAAACTCTGAGCGCGGGAAGGATTCCGAGTTTAGGAAGAACTCGAGTCAGTCTGATAACAGACCCAAATGCAGTAACTGCAAAAAGCAACATTTTGGAAAATGTACAATCGACCCACGTGCTAAATTGTGTGGAATTTGCAAGACCAAGGGTCACAAAACCTTAGATTGCAAGGGGTTAAAGAACGCCACATGTTACAATTGTAACGAGGAAGGGCACATCAAAACCAACTGCCCAAAGCTTATAAAGAAGCCGGGAGAGGCCAGAAAAATAAACGCATGAGTCTTCCGGATGAACACCAGGAGATGGTGCAGAAGGATAACTATATAGCAGGAACCAATAGAAAGTATGGCAAACTCGGATAAGACAACAGTCGATCGCGCCGTTGATGGCACGACGCATACTAATGATGCTGAAATTGTGAACCTTAGAATTTCCAAAGATGTTCTTCAAACTATGATAGACGTAGCTGTTGGAAAAGCTGTGAAGAAGGCTGTGAAAAAGTTCAAGGAGCCCCATGCTGCTCGGTCCAAATTTTATCTAGAACCACACTTCCATACTCTTAAGGAGGATCCCGTTCATGCCTCTGATGCGAAGGATGAACTAAAAAGGAAAAGGGAGGTAGATAACTCCCAGAGTTCTAAGAAAAAGAATAAACAAAAGTCCAATCAGAAACCTGTATGCAAGATTTGCAAGAAGCGCCACTACGGGAAATGCAGATTTGAGCCTCGACCTCTACATTGTGGGATCTGCAAGTCTAAGGGACATAAAACGTTGGACTGCAAAGACATGAAGAATGCAGTCTGTTTCGGCTGTAATGAGAAAGGCCACATCAAGACTACGTGCCCTAAATCTGTCAAAGGAAATGCGGCGGAGGAAGTAAAGCCTAAAATTGAAAGCGCCTAAAATGCCTGAGCTAGTCCATAAATAATGGCATCAGGTACATTCCTTGGCATTTTATCAGTAATTTAAATGCTAAGAGTTTTTATTTTGGTTCGGATACCAGTAAATCCTTCATAAACAATAAGTATAACAAGTTTTTAAAACTTTTCATAAGAACCCTATATATATTAAGTGTAAGGTAAAACTTACAGGTAGAAAATTCACCAGAACTATTCTTCTGCTCCTGTCAGAAATCTTCAGTCATCAAATTCCAATGTACTCTCTCTCCAGATAAATGCATTCAAATGAAATTGATATCTCTTTGATCTCTAAACGATTGCGAATACCAAATAGCATGATAAAAGCGCCATATGAGGATTGGTATATCTTAATATGTTCCATAGATTGCTTCCATGCCTGATCAGTATGGAGGTTTAATGCATGGGACCACAAAGATATTCCAATAGTTATAGAGTACTAAAGTCAGCTAATGGTATTCAAAGAAGATATCCATAATAGAATTGTCCAAATAAATATTCCCGATTAAGGAATCCGTGGACTTATAACATAAATATGTCACTTATTTGACACAAGCAATGATGGATGAACTGGAGCTTGAGATATGGAAAATCTCTGTAACCTCCTTGTAACCTAATTGTCTTCTCCTAAGACTACCCTGTTTACCCCTGAGAAGCAGGTAGAGTTAAGGTTTATATCCCATTTAGGACTGCATTATTATGAAGTCTCCAAAACAGTTAGTACCATTATTGGTAGAATCAAAAACCTCGGTTAAGTAAGTTTTAAGATATGGATTCATATAGCCTAACCTAATTCAGTGTAGTTAGTTTTGAAAGACGGTTCATTTCGCTTATGCATTGATTACCGCAACCCTAATTAGGCAACAATTAAAAATTTGCCATCGGCTGCCCAGGAAGGGTGTACCAAATTTATTAAATAATCAGGCTAGTAAGCTCTGAATATATAGAATCACTCGAAGGAAATCGAATGTATCAGGATCAAGTAGCTTAGAAGCTAAAACCTATATAAGGAACTTAGTGGAGCTCGCAATACATTACACACTAGTAACTAAAGGATGTGTTTCGCCAATAAGTCAAAGAAGCACTATCACATAATGATGTGCAGATTTATTATATAATGAGCGACATATGACGATTAAGGATCGACAGGATTAGAAGCTCCAAAAAGATACATGTACATATTATAAAGGTCAATTGGAGTGCCTTAGGGGCTCAAAGGTACCGGGGGAGATTAAGCCCAATATAAGGCAGAAAATACTTCCTTTACTTTAAAAAATCTCGAGGTCGAGATTTCTTTTAAGGGGGTGAGGATGTAACACCTCAAAAATTCACGTCCTATAATGTATTGACACGTGTCATAAGCTTGAACGTGTGAAATAATACTCTAGAAGGACTAAAAGTTGACAAACATGAAAAGTATGTGAATATACGTGTTCTAAATGTCAACAGTGAATAAATATATTGTACATTTTCCCTACATGATGCTCATACCTTCAAACGAATAAATCACGGATCATACGAAGCTAAATAAGAAGGAAAGTGAGAGATTACAAACCACAGGGGTTAAATGTGTCAACATGTTTAAGTTATACCTCTGAGTGACCTTTTAGCAAACCCGAAGCCTTGTAACGGTTAATTATGCTCACTAGAATGCACGATATAAATTTCATAAAGTTTCGTTATCGCATGAGCAAGTTGTGATCAAATTCGTTTACAAGGGGTTAAAAGCGTTAACATTGAAAGTTAGGACTTTTCAGGTAATAACCGAGTGGCCAAGGACTTAACAAGAGGAGTATAAGTCTTGAGACCCTTAAGTGTCAATTTGGAGGGCTCAAAATGCAAGAAACAAAGGTTGGTTGACCTTTCGAAAAGCCAAGAGCCAAGGATGCAAACTGAAAAAGTTTTAAAATCTGAAGATGGACTCCAGGCGGGCCGCGTAAGGTCTTGGTAATCCTTACGCGGGCCGCGTCAGGCCCCCAGATGCAGAAACTCGTTTCTTCTGCCTGTTTAGCCTTGGAACCGACTTTAATCACATGTTTCACTTCATGTGCGACCCCTAAATGGCTCCTAGACACTTAGGGACATGTGTTCATGAATTGTGGTCAATTGTAGGCTTGGGTGTCAACCTTTTGTGGTGATTAAACCACTATATAAAGGCTCCTAAGTTGCAAACATGATCATTCATTCTCATCTGCATTTCTTAAAGACCTCTGGAACTCAAGAGCCTTTTCTAAGCCTTCCTAGTCGACCATTAGACCTTGGTAAGTATGCCTAACCCTTCTTAATTAAGTTTTAGCTTAGTTTTAGCTTAAAAGTCAAACCGTCGTAATTAACGGTTGACTTTAAGATTAATCACTAATGGTCCAGAGATTAGTCAAATCAAAAGTAGTTATAAGTTGGTAATTATGTGGGTAATAAACCCTCAAAAGGGTTCCCCCTGATTCCCATCCTAACTAGGTCATTTGTCGAGTCAAAGATGATTAGAAAAAATCAACAGAAATGTAATCTTTCGTTTAATGCATAATTAATGATGTAAAAGGCGTGTAACCTATTTTATCATTCATATAACTTGATAATAAGCATAAGAACTTGTCTAAGCTTGTTTGATTCGACAACTTTCTGTTTTGAACCGATTCGGAACCGAAAGTCGCAAAGCTTTGACTTTTGCTTTGACTTCAGTTCTGACCCGCTTTAGTATGATTTGGAAATACCTTAGAGCTTCCTTAGGGCCAGGCTACGTGTTAGCATAACCCTCTGTGGTTGGTTCATTGATTGACCCATTCGTTTACGCGTTTCCGTTAATTGCTCATATGTTGACCATTATGCCCTTATTACCTTAAAACGTGATTTTTGGAAATGTAAAAGAGTAGAAACTTTAATTACTGATATATAAACTTGTATGCAAAGTTTGACATCAGTTTGAAGTGTAGATTAAGAGTTATGCTCATTAGCGCAAATCGAAAGCTTTATGTTAATAAAATGGCGTAATTAGCATATAGCATAGTTAAGCCTACTTTTTGATATCAAATCTTTACCCAATGATGTAATATATTATTTTGGGAATTTTAAAGATTTTTAATTAATTTTAGGCTGAGCATAACTCATAGTCGTAGGCTTAATCCGGTAAATGTCGGTTTTGCCCTTACGGGCCATAAAATGAGTTTTACATATCTAAACGACTCCAAACCTTTTGCTACTGATCAAATATGATAAATAAAGTATTTTAAGCCTCCTGGAAATATAAAAATATCAGATTTAAGTATCGAACCCGGAAATGGCCTTCAATCGCCTTTTTAAGCGTTTTTAACGCATAGTATGTACTAAAACTATTTTCAACATACAAGGGTTGATACCTACTGATATTTGAGGCAAATTATAATATTTTAAAAGTAAGCAAAGGTTTATAAACTCATACTTCAGTTTTGAGCTTTACGGCTTATGTGAAATTACCAAAATGGCATTCGGTGCATAGTTTGGTTATAATTGATAAATTTCACATATATACTTTATCCTACTGTTATAACTTATCAAAATAAGTGTTTTCGCTGATTATACCAGACCTGTAACTCAGGTAAATACTTAAAATCTTTTATAACCTTTTAAATGACCAAACTACCCCTACGAGGCCTAGTTTGTGTTTAAATACGTTTTGGGCATAATGAAAGACATCTTACTGATGTTACAACATATTTGAGGCATAATTAACTTAGGAAACCTGTATATGACTCTCATGATTACCCGTCATGCGTTATTTGCGTTCGGTTCGGTTTATGTAACTAGTTTGCATAAAATTAGCCGAAACGGGTCAAACGTTATCGTTTTTATCTCAAAATCCAGAATGTGTTTAGTTTACCCATATTATACAAGTCTCCAAACCTTTCCTTAAAACTAACCGGTCTAAGTTACGACTTAAATAAGACCCGTTAGGAATTTAATACGTTAATAAAACCTTCGTTCCAGATTGAGAGCCCCAGTAGAAGTACTTGTGCTTGCTGATTAGAATATATGGCTGAGTATAAATTGCATTGCTAGCTCAGGTAAATACTTTTAACTTATTTTCCCTTATACGGGCTTGGGATAAGGTATTATAAAAATACCGTTTGGTCGGGTGTAGAAACCTTTTAATCGGAGATGATTAAATTGCATAATCCCGTTTTAATCTGTATTGATTGATAACAAATAACATTGGGGGTTAATAACCGTGTCCTGGATATCCTTGGCTCATTTTAAAAAGTGAATGGCCATAAATTAAGCACAAGGTGTAGGCAAAACACCTCCTGTTGCGTATGTAAAAGATATACTCACTCGTAAGGATGTCTTCTTGTGAGTTATATTTATGGTGTGTCGATTAATCTTGACCGGCTTGTATTATATAATCACCGGCCCTAAATGTTGGACAACCATGTAAATTGGATACAAGATCTTTATTAATAAAATTGTCCCAAGTATAAAAGATTAATTTTGCCTCGTGCATTTTAATCAAATTATAAAAGATATTTTGTGCCACGTGCATTCAAATCAATTTTCTTAAACTCTTTTCAAAATGAGTCAGTTAATTCTATTTACCAGTGTAAACTGACGTATTTTCCAAAAGGTTAAGTGACATGTACTATGCGTAATTGGCTGGGAGCTCAGGGCGTCATTAAGGAATTTTGCAAGTTCTAGATGCCTAAAGTCTGTTGAACAGTTTTCTTTTGTTGATCCGCCTGTGGATCCTTTACCTTCCGTTGTAATACTTTGACATTACTTATATTCGGAATGTAATATATTTATCTTTTGCTTCCGTTGTGCATTTATATATTGTGTTGTTTGACTATGATGATCTCAACTACGTCACGATACTCCCCACCGGGCCCACCGGTGACACGTGGAAATCGGGGTGTGACATGGTAACTAGATATCATCTCATGATGATAAATGGTCATTTAGACTAAACGGGTCAAATGGTATTGGTAACACCATTTGACAGTAATAACCGATGATCGCTTGTTGAGTTTTGTGATCACAGGGAAATAACATATGGTTCGCGTTGCTATTAGTTAGTAATTAATAGTGAAAGGTATTTAAACGGGTCAATGCTATGACCCGATCCAGGTACGTGTAAGTAAGACTATAGCTAAAATGTGCTATTTTGGTCAAATATGTTGTTGAAAGTATTTCGTCGTAAAAGAAGAGTCTAAGGTTAACCAAAACGCCCTTGATCGATAAACCGGTGAAACGACCCTTAAAGGTTGTTAGAAATAAGTATTATGATCAAGTAAGTCTTTGATAAGTGTAAAAATTATAGGCGTAAGCCTTTTTGGGTCAAATGCCTCAAAATGGGTCTTTTCCGTAAAATGACTAACCGAAGAGTAGAATTTGGAATAAATAGTTTATTATAAAAAATCCACCACAAATACAGTTGTGGTGGAAGATAAGTAGATATCTTAATGTGGAAATGGGATGTGTGAAAAGAAAGTGCGAGATTTAAACTTAAATGTTTAAATCCTCTAAACTGGTCAAATGAATTATGCGCATAGCTTGGGTAGTGGCCGCGTAATTCATAAAAGTTATGATCACGAGTTAAAGATTTTGAGTGAATAAGCAGTCCATGGTTTTATGATGATTTAGAAACAGTTTGTTTAATAAATCATGAAACGGGTCAAAAGTTTTATAATTGAATTTTAAGCAGAGGGCTTAAAATCTACAATTTTGTTAATTCAGATGTCGGGTTTTGACTCGACATGATGGAGAATCAAAGTACGATCACGTGGGAAAAAACGAATCGTAAAACAGATGAAAATTGAGCGAGTTATGAAGGTTTAGGAGAAAAATGGGAGTGCTGAAAATATGTAGCATCCAGTTCAAAACTTTCTGTAAAAAATAAAGCGTCGCACCACGCGACGAGAAGGGGTAAACATGGTCGCGCAAAGCAACGGCTGCCGCACCCCTCGAAAGGAAGAGCAGAAGCCGGTCGCGCCCGGCGAGGGGCTTAATAGCTGGCAAAATTGTTTTTCTTGTTCGTTTTAGCCTTCGGACTTGATTAAACACGTTATAAACTAAGTATGACTAACTCATTTCATGGTTTATGAAATGTAGGTATAACTCGAAGTGCCGGATGACGATCAAGCTCAATGAAGAACCGAACACAATCAAGATTCAAGCTTCCGCATTATGTTTCGTCATCAAGATTTGAACGACGATAGATATATATTAAGTCAAAATGTTTTAATTCATAAATGGTTTTAAGAAATCCGTATTTTCAAATGTATATGTAATCGTATATACACAATTATAGTCGAAATTTATATGAATATTGATAAATAAAAGTAAGGGTCTTACAAGTTGGTAATCAGAGCTCAAGGTTAAAGAGTAGATGTGTTCGGTTCGAGACTTGATCTCATAATTCGGTAAGTTATATGTATATTGACGGTCTAGCATGTTAAAGTGTTGTAAAAAACACACAGGGTTATCGTGTAACACACGTTACCCCAATTAAATTGACGAGAGACCGGTGTGGTAAACAAATTACGTGTGTTAACACGTATACCATGCGTTGACCGCTTACTCTGGCCAAGTAAGTAGTAAACACATGATACTGTGAACTTCTTATAATGAACGCATTTACGTCGGGTGTAGTAAAGATGGAGCGAATGGGACGAATTAAAAAGGTACCCAAACGGATCAAATAAGCATAATGCTTGATAATAAATGTAAACGCATACCGGGTAACGGAAGCATATTACGTTCGAATACTGAGCCCGGGAGAAGGGACAAGGATTAATGTAATGAAACAAACCGAGAAACGGGAATGTTAGGGCATTGGGATAAAGTTTAATTGTTTATAAGTGATGAAATTCACACGAACAAGTCAAACGGATTGAATAAAAGAATAAAGGATTTGTTGAATAAAAGCGATTGATTCGCTTAGATGACTAAATAAGTCAAAATGAAGTCTTAATGCATACCGGAATGGTTGCTTTAATAATGACTTCGGTAAAATACCCGATAGATGGGTAGGATTTCAAATATTTGCGTAAACCAAGAGACGGGAACGCGGATTAAAAGTCAAAAGACTCGGATTATGAGTTATGACTAAAAGACGATAAAATTTCGCAAATAGAAATTTTGATAATTATGTTCAACTATTTCGAGGTTGAACGAATTAAAAAAAGAATAAAATTTGACTGTCGTAAGTGATGAATTTCACACGAACAAGACAAACGGGTCAAATAAAGTATAACGCTTAATAGTGTAAGTAAGCGCAAACCGAATAATGGGAGTGCAAAATATTAATAAACCTATGTAATTGGTCATGAGGGAATATAAAAAGGAGAACGCGAACCCGGCATCGGGAGCGTTAAAAACATTAAGATAAAGAACTCGGGTAACGGGTTGTAAATAAATATAGGCATAACCGGATAACGGTAAGCGTGAGACAAGCCGATGTGTAAATGACGTAAAAAGTCATAGAGTCAGAAGAATAGTCCGAAAGAAAACAATTGTAGTCATAGACTACGGTCGAAGTCATGGATTTCAAAAAGAAAAATAAATGATTTTCAAACATAAAAGGGGGTGCCTTTATACCAAGAATATGTTAAAGAATGACGCGAGTAAAGGGATGATCTACGGGATCATCATAACTTTCGGGTTATAAATAGTGTAAGTGTCTACACGACCAAAATGACCCTCGGGTCACAAATAGAAAGACATGAACTACAAGGGTCTCACCTTAAAAGAGGTGAAACTCAAAAGAAATAGCCTACGAGGCTAAGTAAAAGAACTTACGGGTCACTTGAGTAAAGCATGGGAACTGGCTACGATTCCCTGCGTAAAATAAGAATGGAAAAGAATAAAATTCTTGAATGTCAATTTCTTGATATGAGTAATTGGCGTAAGTTAAAGAGAAAATGTTAAACTAAAATTCAGGTTTTATTCAAAAGCAACGTTTTAACAAACATAAATAGTATGAGATGGTTTGGGAAACGATTAACATTAAAAGAAACAGGTCTTGACACCAATAGGTGAAAGACAATAAATTCGAAAGGGAGATTTTTGATAATGAAAAGTTTGTATAAACTTAAACATGACATGATGCGATGCAATCATGGTCAAGAAAAGTAATATAGAATATAATCACGTTGTAGCGTGAGTTAGGTGATAGGAGATCATAAATTCATATAAGGCCGGGGAAGGCAATATGGTATACCGAATGACGGGGTATAAAGTAGCCGATTACTAGTAAGTCTAGTCGTAAAGACCATGTAAGGTCAAAATAGTAATTATAACTTAATAAAAGCGCTTATCATTTCAGGATTAGCGTGGAATAAGTGTGAACTGTCTAAGAAAGGTTTCGGGGACGAAACCTCTTTAGGGGGGTAGACTTATAACACCCAAAAAACATAAAATTATATATATATATATACACACATAGGGGAAGGTTCAAATGAAAACCACTAGTTATTGTGAAAACTCGAAAACTAATTAAAAAAAGCCAAAAAAAAAAAAACCAAATTTTTTATTTTTTTTTTGCATATTAATTTTCGCAGGTTTTTTTATATAAAAGAAAATTTTCAAAAAAAAAAAAAAAAATTGTGTTGTGCACATGTGTAATACTACACATGTGTATGTGTACTACAAAATTTTATTTTATTTTTTTGTTTTTGTTGAAATTTTTTTTTCATATATAAAAACTAGCGATTTTTATAAAAAAAATTGAAAAAAAAAATTTTTTTTTGTGTGTTTTTTAGGCTTTTTTTAGTTAGTTTTCACAATAAAAGTGGTTTTCATTTGAACCATCCCCTAATACATATATATATATATATATATATATATATATATATATATATATATATATATATATATATATATATATATATATATATATATATATATAAGTGTCCGCTAAAATGAGAACCACCTCGAGTTGTAAGAACCGCGAGAACTATTTGATCCGGGGCGAGGTGGACCAATCTTTTTTTTCATAAATGTAGATGCATGTATTATAAGCACATTTGTAAAAAAAAATCTAAAAAAAAATGTCGTGTGTGTAGTTTTGAGCATCACAAGTTTGTGTTTACGGGCATTGTAAATTTTCCGGTTAGATTTACGGTACCCGTAAACACAAACTTGTGGTGCTCAAAACTACACACACGACATTTTTTTTTGAATTTTTTTTTTCAAATGTGCTTATAATACCTGCATCTACGTTTATGAAAAAAAAATTTGGTCCACCTCGCCCCAGATCAAATAGTTCTCGCGGTTCTTACAACTCGAGGTGGTTCTCATTTTAGCGGACCCCTATATATATATATATATAAACATGAGTCGGTCATAACCGAGGGTAAAGTAACTAGAAATAATTAACCTAGTTAGTTGTTTGTTTTTAAAACCATAAAGAAACATGAATAATGCACCTTTTAAACGATTAGAGAACTAGAGGGAGTAAACGGGGTAAAGTATGAAAGTTTTTTAATTAAAACTAAATAAAAACCAAAACACACACACAAGTGTGTGTGTTTGGTCGAATATCATCAGGAGCACTAGAGGGTTCTCTTCAAAACCCTAAACTTACAAAAATTCATCAAAATCAAAAGGAGATCACAAGGTATACTTAATTTTGTTATTTGGTGATATTTTAAATCACGATGAACATTCATAAACAAAATTCTTATAAGAATGTTGAATGATATACTGAAATTGACATGAGTATAAGTCTAGGAGCAAACCCTAGATGTAAATTTGTTGAATTAGTGCCATGAATTAGTGTTTTGGTTAGTTAATCATGTATGCGATAAGTGGGTTTTATGATATTATGATGAACACTTGAAAAGTGATGATAAATCTGTGAAATTTGATGATATGATATACGTTCTAGATGTTGTTCGGGTACACTAGACATAGAGGCTTAGTTTTGATGCTAAAACTTGGTTAATAGTTAACTATGAATTTGATAATAGATGCGTATAAATCTCGCCTACAAGATGTTTGATAAAATGCCTAAATGAGTGATTGAACTTAATGGTGCATTTCATATGATTAAAGGCAGTTGACTTTTGAAAGTCAAACTGACCAATGATAAGGTCGAATAATAATTTCGACATAAAACACGTAAGGTGGAATAGTCATGATTAATGATGACTAATCTAACCATCTTATGAAATATAATGATAGTTTGACGCTTGACAAGCTAGATGGGAGCTTGGAAAGAAGCGGGTCAAACGGATCAAGTGCGAAGAAAAAGAGCATAATCGGATACACGGGAAGTAAAACTTACGCCCTTTTTATTTACAAAATACTTACTTGTGAGTATTGAATATGAGCAAAGTAAATTAAGTAATTGAAATATGATGTTCCGGCGCGAAATAATACGGGTCGGAACAAGTGAAATATTTGGTAAGAAACCTTAAATTATGGTAAAAAGGCTAAAACGGTAAAATAGTCATGTCATGATTAACAAAAATGGAATATCAAAACATTACATCATGGTGTAAACCGTGACGGGTAAAAGTGGTAAAATAGAAATCCGGACACGAGTTGATAGGTAGATAAAGAATTTTGAAAAGATACCACATGGGTAAGTCATAACGGGTCAAACAAATTAAGAAACGTCTATTAAGTAGTATAAATTCATGGTGTAAACCGGAATAGTTTAAAGGGGCAAGATGGTAACTAGATATCATCTCATAATGATAAATGGTTATTTAGACTAACCAGGTCAAATGGTGTTGGTAACACCATTTGACAGTAATAACTGATGATCGGTTGTTGAGTTTTGTAATCATAGGGAAATAACATATGGTCCGCGTTGCTATTAATTAGTAATTAACAGTGAAAGGTATTTAAACGGGTCAATGCTATGACCCGAGCCAGGTAGGTGTAAGTAAGACTATAACTAAAAGGTGCGATTTTGGTCAAATTTGTTGTTGAAAGTCTTTCGTCGTTAAAAGAAGAGACTAAGGTTAACCAAAACGCCCTTGATTCATAAACCGGGCAAACGACCCATAAAGGTTGTTTAGAAATAAGTATTATGACCAAGTAGGTCTTTGATAAGTGTAAAAGTTATAGGCATATGCCTTTTTGGGCCAAATGCCTCAAAATGGGTCTTTTCCGTAAAATGACTAACCGAAGAGTAGAATTCGGAATAAATAGTTCATTATATTAAATCCACCACAAATATAGTTGTCGTGGAAGATAAGTAGATATCTTAATGTGGAAATGGGATGTGTGAAAAGAAAGAGCGAGATTTAAACTTAAATGTTTAAATCCTCTAAACGGGTCAAAATGAATTATGCGCATTGCTTGGGTATTGGCCACGTAATTCATAAAAGTTATGATCACGAGTTAAAGATTTTAACTGAATAAGTAGTCCATGGTTTTATGATGATTTAGAAACAATTTGTTTAATAAATCATGAAACGTAATTGAATTTTACGCCGAGGACTTAAAATCTAGAATTTGTTAATTTAGATGTCGAGTTTTGACTCCACATGATGGAGAATCAAATTACGATTACGTAGGAAGAAATGGATCGTAAAACGAATGAAAATTGAGCTAGTTATGAAGGTTTAGGCAAAAAATGGGATTGCTGAAAATATGCAGCATCCAGTTCGAAACTTTTTGTCAAAAATAGGGCGTCGCGCCACGCCACAGAAGGGTAAACATGGTGGCGCAATGCGACGGCTTTCGCGCCCTGTGAAAGGAAGAGCAGAATCCGGTCGCGCCCCACGGGGGGCTTAATAGCTGGAAAAATTGTTTTTCTTGTTCGTTCTAGCCTTTGGACTTGATTAAACACGTTATAAACTAAGTATGACTAACTCATTTCATTGTTTATGAAATGTAGGTATAACTCGAAGTGCCGGATGATGATCAAGCTCAATGAAGAACCGAACACGATCAATATTCAAGCTTCCGCATTATGTTTCATCGTCAAGATTTGTACGAAGATAGATATATATTAAGTCAAAATGTTTTAATTCATAAATGGTTTTAAGAAATCCGTATTTTCAAATGTATGTGTAATCGTAAATACACAATTATAGTCGAAATTTATATGAATATTGATAAATAAAAGTAAGGGTCTTACAGATAATCATAAGAAGATCAACACAAAGTGGGTGTTTAAATGAAAAAGGGATGATAAAGGGGTAATTGTTTGAACAAGGCTAGACTGGTTGTGCGAGGGTTCTGTCAACAAGAGAATAGATTTACCAGAAGTTTATGCTCTAGTACCAAGGCTTGAAGCAATTAGAATATTCTTAGCTTTAACTTCTTGGAAAGGATTTAAAGTGTATTAGTTAGATGTCAAATCAGTGTTTCTCTACGACAAGCTTAAAGAAGAGGTCTATGTTGGACATCTGCTAGGGTTTTTGGATCCATATAACAAAGATAAAGAGTATCTACTTGATAAGGCGCTATACGGTTTACACCAAGCACCCCAAGCATGGTACGAAACGTTGTCACAGCACCTACTAGATAACAATTTCATCAGAGGAACTGTGGATTGCACACTCTTTACCAGAGAAACAAACGGTCATATTCTGATCGTTCAAATATATGTGGATGATATAATTTTGGGGTCAACGAACATCAAGCTGTGTAAAGATTTTGAAGCAATGATGCATCAAAAGTTTAAGATGAGTTCAATGAGGGAGATTAAATTTTTCTTAAGGCTGTAGGTGGATCAGTTACCAAATGGTATTTTCATTTATCAAACCAAGTACGTCAATGACATTCTCAACAAATTCAAAATGACAGACTGAAAAGTTGCCAGCAATCCTCTTCCACAAAATCATAATATCTGTCCAGACATGTTAAGTCAAATAGTGGATGAAACAAAGTATCACTCAATGATCAGTTTATTCATGTATTTGATGACATATAGACCTGACATTATGTATCCTACATGCTTATGTGCAAGATATCAATCCAGTCTGCGAGTCTCACATTTGATGACAATTAAAAGAATCTTCAGATATCTGAAAGATGTCCATGCATGGGTCTTTGGTGTCCCAAAGATGATGAGATCGTTTTAACAACATTCTCATATTTGGACTACTGTAGCTGCAAGCTTAATGCCAAATCAACAACTCGAGGTTGTTAATTCTTTAAAAGTCGGTTAGTCACGTGGCACTGTAAGAAACAAATGAGAGATTACGGTTTGCAGTTTCTAACTATAACTATTCATGTAGACAACGATGTGACTATATTAATAACTAAAAATCCGGTAAACCACTCTAAAAACACATTGAGATACGTTATCACTTCATCCGTGATTGCTAGGAGAAGAAGTTGATTAACGTAGTTAAAAGTCACACCGACGAGCAAAAAACTGATCTTTTTACCAAAGCATTTGATAAAACAAAATTTGATTTTTTGCTTAAAATCAACGATATAATAGATTTAAAATCAGGGAAGGGGGCGAAGAGGGTGTTACCAAGATTTCTAAAATTGAAAAAGAGTAAACCTCATCGGGAGTCATTTTTCTTTTGTTTTTTAAAATTTTCTCTTGCATGTTCTTTTAAAAATCCAAAAATATGTTTTTGATTTTAGGCGGAGAATATGTTTGAAATCATGTCAAGGTTACTTAACTTCTAATACGTGTACAAAGTTTAAAAAGTTTCTTATAGCACCCACAATGTGTGCTTTTTACTCATCTGTTTCCACCGTGTCAATTATCCAGGCCTTATCACTCGTTCGGTAGCATTGTTAAGCTTGTTCGATCTGAACCAAGTTTGTAAGTCCGGACCTCAAACACACTTCTTTGTGTGGGCCATAGTTGGTTTCATGGAGAGGTCTTCTTCAATGATTTGTTTTTTGGCGCCGATGCTGCGACTTTTAGGGTTTCTTGATACGAATTTCTAGGATTTCTTGATGTGAAATTTGGGGGTTTCTTGATGTTTTCTTAGTTTAAACCATTGCCGATCGAATCACGGTTAGGGGATAAGATCTTGCTGATTTTCGGATCTTGGCAAGATTACTCATATGGATGTGAGTCAGTCTTCGGATCTTGGATTGTGTGACGAGTTAAAAGAAGTTAGTTGGATATGTGAATTAGATTACGATCTACATTGGGGGTACTCTTTGATTCGGATATGTGTGTTTGTTGCTTCTATGAATCAGATTGTGTTGGTTTGGATTCGTAAATTAGATTTTGTTGCTCTTTGATTCGGATCTATGTTGGTTTGGAATCGTGTTGGTTTGCTGATTTTCAGATCTATGGGTGTCGAGTCAGTGATGATAATTTTAATAAAATTGGATGATGTCTTCAGATCCATATGATGATTTCGGAAATTGTTAGATGTTGTAGAGCCGATCTGTATCTTTGGTTGGGCATTCCAGATACCAATGGTTTGTTTGAAACCGTGAAACCAGCCATGGCAGATTGGGCATTATAATCCGATAAAAAGTATGAGCCTCTTATTTCTTTTGTATTTATGTGTTTTATTTCGTTTTTAATTGGTTTGTGTTAATGGTTTTAATTTGGTTAGTTAATAGTGAGTGATGATGTGGAGCTGATGTAGAGTTTGTAAATGTTTGTACATTGTGGAAAAGTAAGGGTTTTTTAGAGACGTATATACATTTAATGTGAAACTGAAATGATGATTTGTTTTAATTTTAGTGATTTGTATATTATGAGTGATGTTAGCTCCACTTTTATAGTTTATAAATATACACAAGGTTCATGGTTTAAATAATCTATACTTTCTAAAAAAGGAGAAAACCAAGTGACATAAGAAAAGCTTAGGTGGCAGCCATAGAGGCTATCCAACAAGGCTTTTCTTATGTCATTACTGCATCATAAACCTTAATATATAAAATCACTTTAATTTTCAAAGGTCTGGCCCACATCTATACTTTCAAAGGTCTGGCCAACATTGAAAATTCAAACCTCTGCCCACATACAAAAGGAGAACTATTTATACACACTTCAAAGTTCAAGCCTCTGCCCAAAACTTCTACCATATTCAAAATTCAAAATCCTGGCTCCAAATTCAAAATTCAAACTATATATGAATCTGGCTCCCTATAAATAACATATATGAATCTGGCTCCACATTCAAATTTCAATTCAACTCTCTCACTCATATTTGCGATCATATATCTCTCTCTCTCAAATCCATAGCTCTCATGATTCAGCCAGTTCATCTCCGATTACAGTTCTTTGTTCGAATATTTGTTGATTCTGTTTACATATTATCCTTCCAATATCATTGTTCCAACATCGCTGTTTCAGTGAAGCTCTGTTTCACACATCAACGTTTCACCTCAGCTTTTCTTATGTCACTTGGTGTTCTCTTTTTTTAGAAAGTATAGATAGATTGTTGCCACATCGTGAAAAGTTATATGTTTACCTTCTTTGATGATAGAGTTGCATTTTAGGTTTGTGGCTTATTTTTATTAACTGTAGTTATACTAATTTAATTTGATGTGTGAAGAAACAAGTGTTGATAATGTTGATAGTTTTTATTAACAGTCATATTTTAGAGAATGTTAACATCCATATTGATAGTATTAAATTAAATGCATATACATAGAAAGATATAATGCATGAGAGTTATTACACACTACAGTTAACACTTGCAAGGATTTCGTATACTCTCGCCTTTCTCCATGTGATTTCATTCTCTCTTTTGTTTGTCAGATCGGTTAGCATGTCACAGATTTTCTGATCCTGTTTTAGTAGTTGTGACAGAAACTCTTCTGTATTCTTCTGGAAATATGATGGAGGAGAGTGGAGGATTTCATCAAGTAATGCTATGTTGTTCCAGGTTTTGTTGTAATTTTTGTCACTGATTATGTCGATTTTTCTGTTTAGTTCCTCATCTAATTTTTTTCTTTGAGTGACCAGATCGAGAATTGTGTTTCAACAGCGCTGGTGTCTGACCAGTGGTAGAAGCATCTGTTTGCCATCTATATTTTTGTTGGATTTACTGATTTTGATTTGTTTTTGACAGACAGTGATTTGTAAGACAATTTGTTGATGTTTTGAATCAAACTAATCATCGGTGTTTTAGAGTATTTAAAACGCTCTATGTGGTAAATGAACAGGTTAATTGTAATTATGATAGCCAGTTTTTTTCTTTAAAGCTTTAAAATTTGTCCCTTGGGTTTCTTAATATTTAATTTTATAGTTTTCCCATAAAAGCTGGGGTTTGAAAAGGTTTTTTCATTAAAAGGCTGGAGTATTCGAATACGACATGGATCACGGATCCTCAGTTCAGTTTGAATTAAGGATCATCAGAAGATTTTGCAGGATTAAGGATCCAGGATCCTCATTATTATCCTAATACTAACAATTGTTTCCATTATTTTTAAACTTGTTTTGCAGGAGTATTCGAATAGGACTTGGTCTAACCGAGATTCTAGGGGAATATGCTTCATTATTCTGCATCTGCACAAGCTCTTCGACCGTTATGGTGAACGTAGGGGACTTGCACCTTTTTCGGATTGTTAGTTAGCTTAGCTAGTTACTATTTTTAATGGGGATAACAAGCTTGTTTAGACAGAATTTTTAGCAACACACACTACTCTCGAGAACTCTCTGCAACTCATTGGAGATTACACACTTTTTGCACACTAGTGATCCTTGTACTAAGCTTGTTATCATCCCGATTTGTAAACATTGTTTGCTTAATATATTTGGTGATCGGTAGTTTCCATCACCCGAGGTTTTTTATGCCGGAGTTCATACATTGATCAAGGGCTTTTTCCTCGTATAAATCCTTGTGTTCAACATTCATTTCATGCTTTCATTGTTCATACATTTGATCATATAATCAAGCATCACACCTCATAAAATCGGATTTGGTTGCATTATCCTTGTGTGATTTTTTACCAAAACAGTTTGGCGCCCACCGTGGGGCAATTGGTGCTTCATTTCTGAGTAATTTTGTTCATTTCGTTCATTTCTCTTCGTTGTCTTCAACTACATGGCTTCTCAAGCGAAGAACACTTCAAGCTCCATGCCGACGATCACCTCTTCACAGGGCATTCCACCTTTGCCTCCTGCACCTTCTGGATCCTAGAAGAATGTTGAATGAAGGATTACATGCAGCAGCAGGACAGAACTAATGACAGGCTCCTTCGAGAGATTGATGAAATCAAGAAATTGAAGAGATCAGCGGAGGATCACTCTCCATTGGTGCCCAGATCACTGAATTTTGATTCTCCAGCCATAACAGCCCAGCACTCCACAGGGTGGATTATTAAGTATACACTATGGATCATCGGCAATGACACAGACTCAAGGATCCTACTTTCAGCCTTCAGGATCCTCTCTTCAGCCTCAAGGATCCTCCTTCCACCATCAAGGATCCTTCTTTAGTTCTGGAGGATATATGGGAATGCAGAGGGTTCAAGTATCCTCATAGTAGGGTCAAGGATCCTCCTCTCTGGTTCAAGGATCCTCATCTCAGGTTCATGGATCCATGGATTATCCTCCAAGACCCCGAGCCTCGGTGTATCAAGGATCCAACATCTTTCAGGATCAAGGATCCTTAAGGAGTGTACAACCCAGAAGTTCAGAAATTCACCTGGGAGACTTCATCCCTGTGAAGACTATTGCTTCATCTGGTCCTTCGATCGTGCGAGAATCACATCAATATGGATTCACATCAGGAATCCCACCCATGAATCCATCAGGAAGTAACACTTTAAATACTACTTATAATACTAACCATGGATTTGTGTAGGATACAGGAATCAACCAAGCTATGGCTAGAGAGTTACAAAAGCTCAAGGATATGATATCCAGTGTTCCAGGAGTGGTCAAACCCATTCCAGAAATTCCAGATGGGAGTCACAGGATATCTCGATTTGCACCACCTATTTGTGATGCAGAGATACCAAAGAGGTTTCAAACACTAAACATGAAGTTATATGATGGCTTAACTGATCCTGAAGAGCATGTAGCTCAATTCAGGGAGAGAATGGAAATCAACCCCATTCCTGAAAGGTTAAAAGAAGCATGTCTATGCAAGGGTTTTGGATCCACACTGACAGGATCAGCTCTTAAATGGCTGCTAGTCTTCCCCCTTACTCTATTACTTCATTTGCTAATCTAGTGAATTCGTTTAATAGCCAATTCTCGTGCAGTAGGAGGTTTGAACGTTTAACTAGTGATCTATATAGGGTAACACAAGGTCAAAATGAATCACTTAGAGATTATATCACTAAATTCCAATTCTCGTGCAGTAGGAGAATCCTTAGAGATTCCAATTTGGATATTGCTACGGCTGTAGAAGCTTTCAAAATGGGTTTACTTAAGGATTCACAGTTCTATGATGATCTTGTCATGACCCCTTGCAGGAATCTTGATGAAGTAAGAACCAGGGCCCTTAGATTCATCCACCTAGAGGACGATAAAAGGATCCAAGAAAGACTGGCAGTATCCTCAAAGCAGGAAAAACAAGGATCCTACTTCAAGAACAACAAGTCCAAATCATACAACAAGTCTGATAATCAGAACGTGCATGCAGTGGAGCAAGAAGAGGATGATGAGGATTATCCTCCCATTTCTGAATATTGCTTTTCTGTTGATAATAATGAACTAATCATTGCAATGCAGAATCTAGGTGAAAAAGCAAGATGGCCTAGGAAGAGTGATAAACCAGCTGCAACAAAAGACAAATCCAAATGGTGTGCATATCATGAAGATTTCGGCCATCTCACAGACAAATGCATAGCACTCAGGAAAGAGATTGGTTATTTGTTAAGAAAAGGGCATTTGAAGGAGCTGAAAAGGTCCCAGAAAGAGCTCCAGCTCCTCCTTCTGATGCACAAATTATCAACTTCATATCTAGTGGATCAGACATATGTGGTACTTCCTTTTCAGCAGCCAAGAGGCATGCTAAAGAAACGAAGATGGATAATGGGGACAGACCCATTCGAACCTCGATCCTTACATAGGAGAAAGTTATATCCTTTGATGAAGATGATCGTGTGGATATTCAGGATCCTCATCATGATGGTCTTGTTATTACATTGTTTATATCTAATCATTTTGTTCGCAGGATTCTGCTAGATGGAGGAAGCTCAGTGAACATCATTCAACTTGATGTCCTCAAGAAGATGAACATCCCTGAACTAGAAATTATCCCAAGATCATCAGTTCTTGTGGGATTCAGTGGAGAAACCAAGAACACATTGGGGGACATTAAACTTCCCATTTACATAGAGGGAGTTAATTCTTTTCAAAAATTCTGTGTTATCGATTGCTTATCCAGTTGCAATGTTATCCTTGGCAGGCCATGGATACATGACATGAAAGCAGTTCCATCTACATATCATCAGTGTGTCAAACTCCTTACTCCATGGGGTGTGGTGAAGATAGAAAGTGACCAACAGGAAGCTAAAAATTGTTACACTTCATCCATGAATCCAGCCTCAAGAACTAGGGAGCAATAGCAATTAAAGTATCCTCCAAGAGATGTCCTGGAGGCAAGAGAACAAGATGTCAAAGATATCCTGATGGATCCTCAGGATCCTGAATCCAAATTTTTTATAGGATCCGGGATCCTCAACAATATTGAACAGGATCTAGTATCCTTTCTAAAGAGAAGAAAAGCTACCTTTTCCTGGAAGCATGAGGACATGACATCTATTTCTAAAGATATTATTACTCATAAACTTGGCATTGACAGGTCATTCAAACCTATACACCAAAAAATGAGAAAGTTTGCACCTGAGAGGAATGCCATCATCCAGGAGGAGGTAGATAAACTTCTCAGAGCAAGTATGATTAGAGAGGTTAAGTATCCAAGATGGTTAGCCAATGTGGTTGTTGTTCAAAAGAAAAATGGAAAGTGGAGGGTATGTGTCGATTTCACCGATTTAAACAAGGCATATCCCAAGGATCCTTTCCCATTACCCCACATTGACTCCATGGTGGATGCTACTGCGGGTCATGAGTTGTTGACTTTCATGGATGCTTCATCTGGATTCCATCAAATTCAGATGGAACCATCTGATCAGGAGGATACAACCTTTATGACCCCTACTAGTATCTATTGTTATATTGCTATGCCCTTTGGACTAAGAAATGCAGGTGCTACATACCGAAGGCTAGTTAATATGATGTTTAAAGAACAAATTGGACACATGATGGAAGTCTATATAGATGTCATGGTGGTTAAGTCCAAGAGAGCTGAGGATCACCTTAGAGATTTGGAGGAAGCATTTGATATCCTTGATAGATACAATATGAAATTGAATCCTTCCAAGTGCCACTTTGGTGTAAAAGCTGGCAAGTTTCTAGGGTACATGGTGACAAAAAGAGGGATAGAGGCAAGTCCAGAGCAAATCATGGCGATTGTGAATATCAAGTCTCCTGCAAATGCCAAGGATATACAAAGATTGACAGGAAGGATCGCAGCCTTGAATAGGTTCATCTCAAAATCATGAGAGAAATGCAAGGAATTCTATGAAATTCTAAGAAAGAACAAGAAATTTGAGTGGACTGAAAAGCATGAGAATGCTCTCAAGGCCCTTAAGGATCACCTATCCTCAGCCCCAGCATTAATAAACCAGAAAAAGGGGATATATTATCCTTATATTTGGCAGTCTCTTGCAAAGCAGTAAGTGCAGTCCTTGTTAAGGATCATGAAGGTACACAACATCCTGTATATTATGTAAGTAAAAGTTTGCTTGACGCTGAATCTAGGTATTCTCATTTAGAAAAACTTATCCTTGCTTTAATTATGGCATCTACTAAACTGCGCCATTATTTTGAAACTCATGCTATTATTGTTAAAACTAACTTTCCAATTAAGAATGTTCTCAGAAAATCTGAAATGTCAGGAAGGATGGAAAAATGGGCAGTCAAGCTCAGTGCTTATGATATCAGATATGAATCAAGAACTGCCATTAAATCTCAGGCCTTGGCTGACTTTGTGGCTGATTTCAGTAGTGATCTAAAAAGGGAAGCTGAATTGGATGTTCAACAGCTTGAAGAGACTAAGGATCCTTGGATACTCTTCACAGATGAAGCCTCTAATATCAAAGGAACTGGACTAGGCATACTACTAAAATCGCCACAGGGGGACTTAATACCCCACTCAATTGCTTATGAGTTTCAAACTACTAACAATGAGGCTGAATATGAAGCCTTAATAACCGGTTTGCAAATTGCCAAGCATATAAGGATCAGGTATCTTGAGGTACATGTAGATTCTTTATTAATCACTAACCACTTTAATGGTTCTTATGTTGTTAAAGTTGAAAGACTAATCAAATATCTAGAGATAGTCAAGAAATTGGCAGACTCTTTTGCTTCTTTTAGTTTGACGTAGGTACCCAGGGAAGAAAATGCAGAAGCTGATGCTCTAGCCAACCTTGGATCATTATTGAAGATCCCAGAGGATATTAAAATTCCCATCATCCACATCCTGGCTCCTGCTATTGAGGATCACACAGCTATGGAAATAGTGGAGGATTCTGCAATCATACCTAGTGATGGTGCACAATCACATTCAGGATCATGGATCCTCCCAATCCTAAGATATATATAACATGGAGAGATTCCTACAGGAGAAAACCCCAGAGCTTTCAAAGTCAAGGTATCTCAGTTTACAATATTAAATAACATGTTGTATAAACGATCTCTTGCAGGTCCATATCTAAGGTGCATCGAGGATCCTGAAATCCAAGAAGTTCTTAAGGATTTTCACGAAGGAGATTGTGGAAACCACACTGGGGGTAGAGCACTGTTTTCAAGGATCCTTAGGACAGGATACTATTGACCTACTATGAAGAAGGATGTTGTGGATTATGCAAAGAAATGTGATGCTTGTCAAAGACATAGCAATATCCTTCATCAACTAGCAGAGCTCCTGCATCCTATATCCTCTTCTTGGCTATTCATGAGATGGGGAATGGATATAGTTGGTAAACTTCCAAAAGCACAAGGAGGAAAAGTGTTTATGCTTGCTATGACTGATTACTTTTCCAAATGGATAGAAGCTGAAGCATTTGCATAAGTCAGAGAAAAAGAAGTGATATCCTTTATTAAAAGAAACATTGTTGCCAAATTTGGTATTCCTTCTGAATTTGTTTGTGATAATGGATCCCAATTTATTGGGAGTAGAACTACTAACTTTTGTGACAGTTGGGGGATTAAGATGATAACATCAACACCAGTCCATCCACAAGCTAATGGTCAAGCAGAATCATCCAAAAAGATCATTATTAACAACTTGAAGAAAAAGCTTGGATCCAAAAAGGGGAAATGGGCAGAAGAGCTACCATATATACTATGGGCTGATAGAACAACTCCCAAGAATGCTACTGGCCAGACTCCATTTTCTTTAGTGTTTGGAGCAGAATCAGTGATCCCTACAGAGTTGGTAGTCCCTACTGCAAGAACAAGCATCCGTGATCCTGAAGGAAATGCTGAAAACTTGGTTCAAGACTTGGATACCATAGAAGAACTCAGGGATTTGGCAAGGATAAGATTGGCTAGCTATCAACAAAGGATGGCTGGAGCTTATAACAAGAATGTCAGGATCAAAAAGTTTCAAGTTGGTGACATGGTGTTGAGGAAAGCATTCCAGAATACCACAAATCCTGCTGATGGCAAGTTAGCACCAAAGTGGGAAGGCCCCTATCTTATTGAAACCGAGGTAGGAAAGGGGGCATACAGTTTGTTAACAATGGAAGGTGATCTATTACCAAGAGCTTGGAATGTTGTCCATCTAAAGAGATACTTCATGTAAGAAGGATCCAGGATCCTTAGTCATCCTCATATCTAGTATACATAAAGGATCCTTAGAGGATATATGATCCTCATTCTGGTAATGATTTGATTCTAATTTATCTAATCCTTTAATTTATTTGATTACAAGGGGAAGGATCCAGGATCCTTAATCCTTTTCACTAAAATTCTGAGTTTTGCAGAAGTTCATGCGTCCTTGACAGAGGATCAAGTATCCACAGAAGTCTCTTAAGTTTTATGGGCTTGTCCCCAGTTTTATGGGTTTACCCCCAGTTTTTTGGGCTTGTCCCTAGTTTAAGGTATCTATTACCTCCTATGAATCAGGTTCTTACACCTTCGCCAGTAGCGCACGATTATCCTGGTGCAGTTAAAGGCAATGGGACCAGTACCCGCTTTAGGGGCTGACACATTGTACTGGCTTTATTTAGGATCCTAAGTATATTGGTAGACGTACCATACATCTGTTCCTAAGGTTTCTAACGTTTTCACGTTAGCTAAGGTTTTGGTATCTTCATGTCACTAAGTTTGGATAGTCGCCAGTAAGGGCCATAATCCAGTTTACACAAGATCCTTTGGGCTTGTCCCCAGTTTTTTGGGCTTATCCCCAGTTTATTGGGCTTGTCCCCAGATTGTTGGGCTTGTCCCCAGATGCTAACTCTTTCTTTTACAGATTGACTTAGTCCCAAGTTATGTCTTATTTCAGGATTCCAAAGCTAAACAGTTAAGGATCCCGGATCCTAACTTTCTACAAGGGTTTGTCTTATGATTGTTACAATTGTGTACATTAAGGATATAGGATCCTAACTTGGATTCTCTGGTATGATCCTTATTTACTTTAATTTTATTATTGGTTTATCAATCATACCCTATTCTTTGACAATAGGATATATGATCCTAAAATTGTCTCACTTTTTAAACTTTATGACTAAAGGATATTTGATCCTTGATCATATCCTGAATTTCTTGACTTAAACTGATTTTTATACCTTCACTAATGACTTGTAAATTTAAAAAGTTGTGCAATAACAATTGAAAGGTAAATATACACAAAGTGAACAACACAAGATAGCCAAAAATTAAAGGTTATATTTATTAATCAAAGTTAAACCCTTCAAAGGTTGTCAAAATTACCTACCCCAAGCATCTACCATCAATACGTGGCCCGTCCGCTGGGGTAGGTAAAGGGTGTCCATATTAACAAGTCTAAAGTGCAGGAAAATAAAGACGGCAGGATAATAGTGGCTTCATCCCCCAAACAGAGGATCCCTCCACCAACTATCATCCTACCTATCGTTCTGAGGATCACTGATCCTTAACCCTAAATACTATTGTTTAAGTTACAGACCATAATTGTTCACCATGAAAACACCATCAAAACAAAAACCACAAAACCATAAAAAATGGGCTCCGGCCGGGTCTAGATAAATCCATCATCGCCCATTGTTGCAGCCTAAACCTTCGCTGCTTCCTCACCACCTTTACCAGCTGCCTCCTCCACTGGATCCTTCACCCCACTGCTACCAGCCTCGATTTCCAAGAACTCATCAGCTTCATCCTCGTCATCCAGCTCAGCCAACCTCTGCCTCCAAGCCTCCTGGTCCCAAGCATACCTTTCAAAAGCAGGATCCTCAGCCTCCTTAGCAATTTGTAGCTTGATCTTCAGCATGGTAATAGTGGCAGACATCTTAGCCCCATCCATAACCTCTGCCTTCTCTTGCTGAGCTATGATCTGGGTCAGGACCAGCTCCTTCTGCAGCAGATTTATTTCCTTCTCAAGGGAGGAGATCTTCTTATCTTTGGCCAGGAACATCTGCTGGAAGTCTAGCTTTTGCTGCTCAGTCTCGGCCACGTATTGATCAAGGAGCATTTGGATCTCCACAAATTTCTGCATAAAAGAAGTACATATTCAGGATCCGTTATCCTCAGAAGGGAAGGTTCAAACTTAAAGATATGGGATCCTTACCTCGGAGATCAAACTGATGTTGAATGAGAGGGAGGCCTTCAGTGGGTTCAGCGGTCTTTCTCTTTTTGGCACCCTTTCCCCGTGTGCTCATGCCCTTAGGATTTGGGATGCTTGGGCTTGCAGCCAGCTCCTTTTTGACGGACTTTGAGGAGGTGAATGCATCAAAATCACTTACGCTGAACCTGGAAGCTGATTTGGAGGATTTGCCAGCACCTACAAATATAAAACACGGATAAGTATTCATACTTTACATTCATTTCAACATTTATTTACACATAGACATGGATACTTACTTGACATCGTGTAGGAACCGGAGGAGACTTCTTGTGAATCCTTTGTTTTAGCTTGAAATGTTCTTACAGCAGGATCAAGCTTCCAGAAAGCAAAAATCCTTTCTTGTGTAGTGTTTTGGTCAAAAATCAAACTAGGATAATGCAACCAAATCTTATTTTGTGAGGTGTGATGCTTGAATGAATGAATGAACAAATGTATGAACAATTTGTAAATGAAATGAACAAGAGACACAAGGATTTATACGAGGAAAAAGCCCTTGATCAATATATGATCTCCGTCATAAAAAACCTTGGGTGATGGAAACTACCGATCACCAACTATATTAAAAAAGTAAAGGTTACAAATCGGGAAAATAACAAGCTTGTTACAAGGATCACTAGTGTGCAAAGAGTATGAAATTGCCAATAAGTTGCAGAGAGTTTTCGAGTAGTGTGTGTTGCTAACTTGTTCTGACTATCAAGCTTGTTATCCCCTTATAAAAATGGAAATAATCTAACTAACTAACAATCCACAAATCATGCTAGCTTCCCACGACTTCCATAACGGTCAAACAAGCCATGCACGTGCAAAATAATGGAGCATATTCTCCTGGAATCTCGGCAAGACTAAGTCCCATGCAAATACCCCTGTAAAACATGTTCAAATATAGTGGAAACAACCGTTAGTGTAAGGATAATAATGAGGATCCTGGATCCTTAAACCTGCAACGTCTTCTGAGGATCCTTAATTCAAACAGAACCGAGGATCCGTGATCCTGGCTGCACTTGAGGACCCATGATCCATACATTAGAAAATCCGTCCCTAACAATTGCCCCCAAAATATGAGGAATTAATTGTAACTAGATGAGTCATATTTTCTATTTGATCCGGAACAACTTGGTTGGCGAGAAACTAGCCGTTGTAATCGGACTAGCCGTTACAAATATTACGTCAGCGATAAGACTACCTGCATAATCATCATTATATATAGGTTAGAGATAAGGATCAAATTGCATTTAAATTCGAGCGTTACTCTCCTTTAAATCTCCATCCGGAGATTGAACAGGTATCTCTTTTCTTCCTTCTCTCTACATTTTCTTATTCTGTTCTTCTGTTTCTTCAAAATCTTGAAACCACAATGAAGCTACGATCCTCTCCTGCCAAGGATCCTAAGAAGGATAGCCCCTTAAAAAGCCAAGGCGTTATCAAAAATCCTTTGTCGGAACTCTGCTGCTTCACTGACCCAGAGATTAACTGGATTCGCCATTGTTTTCCGGCAGAAACTGTTTTCCGATCCTTTGACTATTCGATCAAGAGCGATTGTATCTCTGACACTTGGGTCGCTTTTCTGGCCACTCCTTTTCTGATAGGATTCTCATATCCTTTTCCTGCCTTCACACAATCCTTTTTCTCGCTCACGGGCATGTGCTTTATACAGGCCATGCCCATGATGTGGAGAGTTTTATACAGCATTGAGAATATCATTGAGCAAGAAAATATGGACATAGGGATGTCTGAGTTAAGTCAGCTTTACAACCTTGTTAGCCATGGTTACTTGGTCAGCCACACCCAATCCTCAAGACCACCAAAAACGATACCCACTGGAAGAGCCAGTTCTTCTTTGTGATGAGAGATTCGATCCCAGACGGGAAGGATCTTCCTAAAAAGTGGATCACCCAGGGTAGGATAAGGGATCCTTAGACAAGGATCATAGTAGGACTCTGCTTCTATTATGGATAATTGATCCTTATTTCTGTTTTTGCTGCTATCTCACTCTCTCACATCCAAGAGACACCTGCAACGAAAGAAAGAGTTGCTGCTTTCTGGAGCCTTGATCCTACTACGAGGACATTTCAAGTTAAAGCAAAGGATTCACAGGAAGTATCCTCCGGTTCCTTCACCATGTCAAGTAAGTATTCAAGTTTGTGTATGATTAAATGTTTAAATGAAAATAAAACAAGAACACTTATCTGTATTTTGCATTTGCAGGCGCTGGGAAATCCTCAAAATCAGCCTCCAGGTTCAGCGTCAGTGATCTTGACGCATTTTCTTCTTCTAAGTCCATCAGGAAACAACTCGTTGCCAGCCCTAGCGTCCCAAATCCCAAAAGCATGAGCACACGGGGCAAAGGGGCAAAGAAAAGAAAAGCTGCTGATGCCCTTGAAGGCCTGCCTCTCATCCAACATCAATTCGAAGAGTACGTCTCTGAGGTAAGGATCCCGGATCCTTAGGTCTTATCTTCCCATCTTGAGGATAACGGATCCTGACATATGCTTCTTTTTCGCAGAAATTTGCTGAAATCCAAATGCTCCTGGATTCATATGTTGAAGAGGCTGAGCAAAAAATCTTGGATTTCTAGAAGATCTTTCTGGCTAAGGATAAGACCATCTCCTCCCTCGAGAAGGACCTCACTCTGGCGAAGAAAGAGCTGGTTATGACCCAAATCATGGCTCAACAGGAGAAGGAGGAGGTGATGGAAGGAGCCAAACTCTCTGCCACAATAGCCATGCTCAAGATCAAACTCCAGATGGAAAAGGAGGCCGAGGATCCTTCTTTCTACATGTCTGCTTGGGATCAAGAAGGCTGGAAGATCACGCTGGCGGAGCTGGATGATGAAGAGGAGGCTGAGGAGATTCTGGCAGTTGAAGCTGGTGGCAGTGGAGTGAAGGATCAGGTAGAAGGAGCAGTTGGTGGTGATGATGATGCAGCGAAGGTATAAGCTGCAACAATGGGCGATGATGGAAATTTCTAGACGTGGCCGGAGCCCATTTTTTATGGTTTGGTAGTTTTTTTTGTTTGTTGATGTTTTGATGGTGAACAATGTTGGTCTGTACTTAAACAGTAGTATTTAGGTTTACGGATCATGGATCCTTTAGACAATAGGTAGGATAATAGATGGTGGATGGAACCTTTGTTTAGGGGATGAAACCACTGTTATCATGCCGCCCTCTTATTCCTGCACTCTAAGAACTGTTAATTATGGACACCCTTTGCCTACCCCAGCGGACGGGCCACGTTTTGCTGGTAGATGCTTGGGGTAGGCAATTTTGACAACTTGAAGGGTTTACCTTTTGATAAATTAATAAAACCTTGATCTTTTAGCTATTCTGTGTTGTTAATTTCTTGTATCTTTACCTTTCAACTGTTATGATACAATTTCTTTGGAATTCCCAATTTAAGAATGAAAATATATTAGACTGTGTCAAAAAATTTAGGATATGATCAAGGATCAAATATCCTATAGTCGAAAAGTTCGGAAAGTGGTAAAATTTTAGAATCATGTATCTTGTTGTCAAAGAATAAGGGTAACTTAAATAAATCAAGAATAAAATGAAGGTAAATAAGGATCATACCTGAGAATCCAAGTTAGGATCCTAAATCTTTAATACTTACAATCAAGATAACCAAAAGACAAATCCTAGTAAAAGGTTAGGATCCAGGATCCTTAACTGTTTAGCTTTGGAAACCTGAAATAGAACATAACTTGGGACTAAGCCAATATAAAAGAAGAGTTAGTAACTGGGGACAAGCCCAACAATCTGGGGACAAGCCCAATAAACTGGGGACAAGCCCAAAAAACTGGGGACAAGCCCAAAAAACTGGGGACAAGCCCAAAAACTGGGGACAAGCCCAAAGGATCTTGTGTAAACTGGAGTATGGCCCTCACTGGCGACTATCCAAACTTAGTGACATGAAAATGCCAAAACCTTAGCTAACGTGAAAACGTTAGAAACCTTAGGAACGGATGTATGGTACGTCGACCATTATACGTAGGATCCTAAATACAGCCAGTACAATGAAATTGTCACCCCCTAAACCGGGTACTGGTCCCATTGCCTTGAACTGCACCAGAATCATCGTGCGCTACTGGCGAAGGTAGTGGATACCTTAAACTGGGGACAAGCCTAAAACTGGGGATAAACCCAAAAACTGGGGACAAGCCCAAAAAACTTAGGAGACTTCTGTGGATACTTGATTCTTTGTCAAGGATACATCAATCTTCTGCAAAACTCAGAATTTAGTGAAAAAAGGATAAAGGATCCAGGATCCTTCTCCTTGTAATACTATAAGTTAAAGGATTGAGTAACTAGAATTAGATCATTACCAGAATGAGGATCATCTATCCTCTGAGGATCCTTTATGGATATAGGACATGAAAACGGCCAAGGATCCGTGATCCTTCTTACATGAAGTATCTCTTTAAATGGACAGCATGCCAGGCCCTTGGTAGCAGATCACCTTCCATTGTCAATAAACGATATGCCCCCTTTCCTGCCTCAGCTTCAATAAGATAGGGGCCTTCCCACTTTGGTGCTAACTTTCCATCAGCAGGATTGGTGGTATTTTGGAATGCTTTCCTCAACACCATATCACCAACTTGAAACTTTATGATCCTTACATTCTTGTTGTAGGCTCCGGCCATCCTCTGCTGATAGCTAGCCAATCTTATCCTTGCCAAATCCCTTAGTTCTTCTATGGTATCCAAGTCTTGAACCAAGTTTTCAGCATTTCCTTCAGGATCACGGATGCTTGTTCTAGCAGTAGGAACCACCAACTCTGTAGGGATCACTGACTCTGCTCCAAACACTAATGAAAATGGGGTCTGGCTAGTAGCATTCTTGGGAGTTGTCCTATCACCCTATAGCACATAAGGTAGCTCTTCTGCCCATTTTCCTTTCTTGGATCCAAGCTTCTTCTTTAAGTTATTGATGATGATATTGTTAGATGATTCTGCTTGACCATTAGCTTGTGGGTGGACTGGTGTTGATGTTATCACCTTAATCCCCCAGCTGTCACATAAGTCAGTAGTTCTACTCTCAATAAATTGGGATCCATTATCACAAACAATTTCAGAAGGAATACCAAATCTGGTAATAATGTTTCTTTTAATAAAGGTTATCACTTCTTTTTCTCTGACTTGAGCAAAAGCTACAACTTCTATCCACTTGGAGAAGTAGTCAGTCATAGCAAGCATAAACACTTTTCCTCCTGGTGCCTTGGGAAGTTTACCAACTATATCCATTCCCCATCTCATGAATGGCCAAGAAGAGGATATAGGATACAGGAGCTCTGCTGGTTGATGAAGTATATTACTATGCCTCTGACAAGAATCACATTTCTTGGCATAATCCACAGCATCCTTCTTCATAGTAGGCCAATAGTAACCTGTCCTAAGGATCCTTGAAAACAGTGCTCTGCCCCCAGTGTGGTTTCCACAATCTCCCTCATGAAAATCCTTCAGGACTTCTTGAATTTTAGGATCCTCGATGCACCTTAGATATGGACCTGCAAGAGATCGTTTATACAACATGTTATTTAATATTGTAAACTGAGATACCTTGACTTTGAAAGCTCTGGGGTTTTCTCCTGTAGGAATCTCTCCATGTTGTATATATCTCATGATTAGAAGGATCCAGGATCCTAAATGTGATTGTGCAGCATCACTAGGTATAATTGCAGAATCCTCTACTATTTCCATAGCTATGTAATCCTCAATAACAGGAGTCAAAATGTGGATGATGGGGATTTTAATATCCTCTGGAATCTTCAATGATGATCCAAGATTTGCCAATGCATCAGCTTCTGCATTTTCTTCTCTGGGTACCTGTATCAAACTAAAAGAAGCAAAAGAATCTGCCAATTTCTTGACTGTCTCTAAATATTTGATTAGTCTTTCACCTTTAACAGCATAGGATCCATTAAAGTGATTAGTAATTAACAATGAATCTACATGTACCTCAAGATACCTGATCCTCATGTGCTTGGCAATTTGCAAACCAGCTATCAAGGCCTCATATTCAGCCTCATTATTAGTAGTTTGAAACTCACAAGCTATTGAGTAGGGTATTATGTCCCCCTGTGGAGATTTTAGTAGTATTCCTAGTCCAGTTCCCTTGATGTTTGAAGCCCCATCTGTGAAGAGTATCCAAGGATCCTTAGTCTTTTCAAGCTGTTGAACTTCTAACTCAGCTTCCCTTTGTAGATCACTACTGAAATCAGCCACAAAGTCAGCTAAGGCCTGGGATTTAATCGCAGTTCTTGGCTCATATCTTATATCATAAGCACAAAGCTTCACTGCCCATTTAGCCATCCTTCCTGACATCTCAGGTTTCCTGAGAACATTCTTAATTGGAAAATTAGTTTTAACAATAATAGCATGTGTTTCAAAATAATGACGCAATTTAGTTGATGCCATAATCAAAGTAAGAATAAGTTTTTCTAGATGTGAGTACCTGGATTCAGCATCAAGAAAACTTTTACTTAAATAATATATAGGTTGTTGTGTACCTTCGTGATCCTTAACAAGGACTGCACTTACTGCCTTGGAAGAGACTGCCAAATATAAGGATAATATATCCCCTTTTTCTGGTTTCATCAAGGCTGGAGCTGAGGATAGGTAATCCTTAAGGGCTTTGAGATCATTCTCATGCTTTTCAGTCCATTCAAATTTCTTGTTCTTTCTCAGGATGTCATAGAATTCCTTGCATTTCTCTGATGACTTTGAGATGAACCTGTTCAAGGCCGCGATCCTCCCTCTCAACCTTTGCACATCCTTGGCATTGGCAGGAGATTTAATGTTCATGATTACCTTGATTTGCTCTGGACTTTCCTCTATGCCTCTCTTAGTCACCATGTAACCTAGAAATTTGCCTGCTTTAACACCAAAATGACACTTGGAAGGATTCAATTTCATATTGAATTTATCAAGGATATCAAATGTTTCCTCCAAATCTCTTAGGTGATCCTCAGCTCTCTTGGACTTAACCACCATGTCATCTATATAGACTTCCATAGTGTGCCCAATTTGTTCTTTAAACTTCATATTGACTAGCCTTTGGTATGTAGCACCTGCATTCCTTAGTCCAAATGGCATAGCAATATAACAATAGATACCTGTTGGGGTCATAAAGGCTGTATCCTCCTGATCAGATGGTTCCATCTGAATTTGTTGAAATCCAGATGAAGCATCCATGAAAGTCAACAACTCATGACCCGCGGTAGCATCCACCGTGGAGTCAATGTGGGGTAATGGGAAAGGATCCTTGGGACATGCCTTGTTTAAATCAGTAAAATCGACACATACCCTCCACTTTCCGTTTTTCTTTTGAACAACAACCACATTGGCTAACCACCTTGGATACTTAACCTCTCTAATCATACCTGCTCTGAGCAGCTTCTCTACCTCCTCCTGGATAATGGCATTCCTCTCAGGTGCAAACTTTCTCATCTTTTGATGTATGGGTTTGAATGACCTGTCAATACCAAGCTTGTGAGTAATAATATCCTTAGAGATACCTGTCATATCTTCGTGCTTCCAGGCAAAGGTAGTTTTTCTCCTTTTGAGGAAGGATACTAGACCCTCTTCAATATTGTTGAGGATCCCGGATCCTATAAAAACTTTGGATTCAGGATCCTGAGGATCCATTAGGATATCCTTAACATCTTGTTCTCTTGACTCCAGGACATCTCTTGGAGGACGCTTTAATTGATATTGTTCCCTGGATCTTGAGGCTGGCTTCATCGATGATGTGTAGCAATTCTTGGCTTCTTGTTGGTCACTCTCGATCTTCACTACACCCCATGGACTAGGAAGCTTGACACATTGGTGATATATAGATGGAGCTGCTTTCATGTCATGTATCCATGGCCTGCCAAGGATAACATTGCAACAGGATAAGCAATCTATAACACAAAATTTTTGAAAAGAACTAAGCCCCTCTATGTAAATTGGAAGCTTAATGTCCCCCAATGTATTTTTAGTTTCTCCACTGAATCCCACGAGAACTGATGATCTTGGGATCATTTCTGATTCAGGAATATTCATCGTTTTGAGGACATCAAGTTGAATGATGTTCACTGAGCTTCCTCCATCTATCAAGATCCTGCGAACAAAATGATTAGATATAAAGAAAGTAATAACAAAACCGTCATGATGAGGATCCTGAACATCTACACGATCATCCTCATCAAAAGTTATGACTTTCTCCTGTGTAAGGGTCGAGGTTCGAATGGGTCTATCCCCATTATCCATCTTGGTTTCTTTGGCATGCCTCTTGGCTGCTGAAAAGGAAGTGCCACATATGTCTGATCCACCAGATATGAAGTTGATGATTTGTGCATCAGTGGGAGGAGCAGGAGCTCTTTCTGGAACTTTTTCAGGATCCTGGATCCTTGAATTTTTTCTTCCCAACAACTCCTTCAAGTGCCCCTTGCTTAACAGATAACCAATTTCTTTTCTGAGTGCAATTCATTCTTCAGTAAGATAACCGAAATCTTCATGACATGAACACCATTTGGATTTGTCTTTTGTTGCAGCTGGTTTATCGCTCTTTCTGGGCCATCTTGCTTTTTCACCTAGATTCTGCATTGTGAGGATTAGTTCATTGTTATCAACAGAAAAACAATATTCAGAAATGGGAGGATAATCCTCATCATCCTATTCCTGTTCAACTGCATGCACATTCTGATTATCAGACTTGTTTTAAGATTTGGACTTGTTGTTCCTGAAGTAGTATCCTTGTTTTTCCTGCTTCGAGGATCCTGCCAGTCTTTCTCGGATCCTTTTATCATCCTCTAATCGGATGAATCTAAGGGCCCTGGTTCTCACTTCATCAAGATTCCTGCAAGGGGTCATGACAAGATCATCATAGAACAATGAATCCCTGAGTATGTAGGATTGTTGTGAGACCTAAACGAGTCGATCAGAAGAGATCTCGTCCAATACGAAAGGCGGAAATAGACGTATCGGAGTTATTTCAGCTGATTTGCACTTAGATTCACTTAAACTGTCTCTTGTATTGATATCAGATCGTTTTACAATGCTGGAGACACTTCGGCAGAGCTTCGCTACCGGAATCGAAAACTACAAATGAAATGGACAAGGCACGTATTTATAGGCAAGCTCATTTTGCACGAATTGGAGTCACACGAAATGGCCAGTCCCATTTCGTGCGAAATTGACATGTTCCATTTCGTGCGAAATGGCCACATCTCACATATTTCTCGTTTTTCTCGTACTACGTGCCCTGATCTATCTAATATATTACAAGACTCGATACAAGACGAAGTCGACAGACATATGCACCAACAGACTCCCCCTTGGATGTTGACAAAGTCTTCAGTGTCGAGTCTTTGGTATGTCACATCTTCAGTCTTTATCAGTCTTCTCGCTCTCTTCCAAAGTATTCTCCATTGTAAGCATCAACAATCTCTATCTCTTCTCTTACTCTTCAGAATCACAACCCTGTCTCTATCTTCTCTTGATCAGATATCTTGATTCCTTAAGTTCTTCAGCATCAGCAGCTTGCGTGGACAGCAGGATTCAAACTTAGCTCTCTACCATTCAAACTCCCCCTTGAATGTTGATCCATAATCTGAAACTGGCTCTTATGTCTTCAGACTCCCCCTTTCGATAAGCTGGGATCGCAGTCTGACTTTCTCGTTCTAGGATCGTGACTTGGCTCAAATTCTGCTCAGGCTTAATGCAAAAAGTCCACAGGAATCGGAACCTGTCTTTCGCATATCTTTCAGGAGTCTTATCCTAGCTGCTTCTGCCTGCACAAACTCTACCTCAAACATAAATTTCACAAATTTAACAATTTGACAAATTTATAAATCACTTGCAGGTTTCGTTTAATCATCAACAACTTACTTTTGGGTAGATTTATTTATAACAATTTTCATTTCAAAATCAACTCTCCCAACCCACTGTTGTTCATCATGTTTAGCACTCGGAATTTTGAAAATCAGCTTTTCAACATCAGTTGTCGAAAATCTTTTTGTATTTTCAAATATTTATGCTAAAAACACAATATTTTTGGATTTTTGATATTAAATGGAAAGCAGTAAAGAAATATTTACAGACAATATTTTTGTGAGTTTGTGTAAGAGGATCATATTAGTTTATGAGACAAATCACTAACACCGTTAAGCTTTAAACATTTTAAGTTCTAAACGATTCACTTAGATTGTCAGTATATTGATCCACTTAAATTTTTACACAAAGTTCAACTGTTTCGAGATACGAGAATTAGTGTTTTAAGGAACTTGACTTATTCGCGTGTCCCACTTCAGAATATACTCCCGTATCTAGACTCCTATATTCAGTCTTACAGGTGAATGTACACTAATGATATCTGTAAGGGGTGAATGCGAGACCATGAGAGCTCAGGCTATTACTTCCGCAAAATCAGAGAGATGATGGTTCGACTTTAGGTGTGTTCCCTTTAGAGAATCTTTTCTTCAACAGCACATGATTAGCATTTTTCAATGTTTCATCATTTTTTATGCTGAGGGTGGGCTTTAAGATTAAAGCAATGTAAAGTATTATACGAGGACTAGGCTATTGCTCCCACAAAATCAGAAGTCCTGGTATAATACCCCAGATATCACCACGCACAAAGACCTAGTATGTCAGAAATAGAAAGCCCTTCAAACAAGATTTCGGGGGTTACCCATATATCCGAGAGATGTTCCCCACGAAATAAGTAAGTATTTGAAATTAATGTTTATATCTCGAAAACAATCTATTGAATGTATAAAAACCTACTGGCATATCATCCGTGAGATCGTTTATCACATTTGACTTTCCAAATCTTTAGCGTGTTGTGATAGTCCACTGATGTACTATCATTTCCTCTTTTTCACAACAAAACTCGTTTTGAATTTTCGATGTTATTGACCTTTAGATTTTAACATGTTTTTGGATTTTTCAAATTTTCAAAATTTCTAAAATTTTATACTCCCCCTAAAATAAAAAATATATTTCAATTTTTGATTTTCTGGGAAAATTTGAAAAAAAAAAACTGTACAAATAAAGTGACAACTGTTGTGAATTGCTTCAAATGGCCATCCACTTGGCATAAACAATCAGAACTCCCCCTGACAACAAACTATTTTCCCATTATGATTTCAAAACACTTAAGTTTGTTTTAATCAAAATGGTTTTTCCAGAAAATTAGTTTGGTTGAAACCACTTGTAAGATCGGGGATTGTTTCATCACATTGTTTTCTCAACCATTTGTATGAAAGTTAAATCAAGTTCAACTTAATGACCTTGATTAACCACTTGTAGGTGAAAATCCCTTTTTCAACCACATGTAGGTTCACTTATCATCAATACCACTTGTAAATTGAAATATGACTATTTTAAAATTTTGAGAAAAAAATGTCGATTCATGCTCCACGATTACCAACTTGGGAGCTTCGGCAAGTCCAGAGTTTAGTCATGATAGGTTCTATCCCAGTTACTAACCTGGGGTGAACCATCTTCATCTGGCTTACTCGTTTTCTTTTCATAAAATTCCTTTACCCCTTTAACCTTCCCGTCAATCATTTTTCCAAAAATATTTTGAACTGTGGGGTTAAAGACTTTTTCAACATCAAATTCTTTCTTTTTAGAAAAGAATTGATTTGAAATTTCAACTTTTCCAATTTTTTGTTTAAAATTTTCAGTCCGCAATGGTGGAAAATTTGCATCATCCAATGGCGGAACTGAATTTTCACTTTTTATCTCAACTTGTGGCTCCTCTGACTTTGACGAGTCAGATTCATTGCCAGAATTAGCATCTGAATTCTTAACAACCCACTTTTGGTTGTTAAGCTTCACTTTTCTTCTGTAAAATCTTTTTGAACACTCACCAACCTCAAACTTTGAATTTTTGAAAACTTTAAATTGTTTGGTTGGTGGTTCATTCTCAACCATCTTTTCTTTCAGTTTAAGAGAAACTCCCTGTTTTGTGTTGGATGCCTTTGGACAGTTCTAGGCAATGTGACCAACTTTTTGACATTTATAACAGGTTCTTGTTTCTTTCTTCTTCTGAGCAACTTCCTTCTTCATTCCCTCTTGCTTCTTCGCAAGGAATTCTTTGTTTGTCTGCTTCCTGAACAAATTTTCTTTTTCTTCTTCTGATGATGTCCCTGAAACTAATACATTTTTTGGTTTATAAATTTTCTCATTTTTATGATTTTTCGGTGGAATAAAACCTAGACCTTTCTTTTTGAAATTACCGTTATGGTTTGGTTTCTTTCGAAAATCCGAACCAGAACTGTAACTTTTTCCCTTGTTTAACCTTTGTTGAAATCTTGAAGTGTATTTCTTAGGTTTTCAAGAAAGATTTACATCTTTTATTTCAAAAATATTAATTTCTGTTAATTTGAAAACTGTTTTGATCGTTTCAGTTTTAACACCTCTTATTGGAAATTCTTCATCAGAATATAATTTGTCAGAATCATTCAAAGTATATGCTACTTTGAATGTTTCCTCATTCAAATTATTTTGTGATAACATAAAATCTTTATTGTAAACCCGTTTGCCCTTTTTGACTGATGGACTTGACGTGTTGGACTCAGACTTTGACTTTGACTCCTCCGTTTAATCTTTATCCAACACCTGATCGACCACTTTCTTAATTATCTCTGATTCATGATCAGTCAGACGATGTGAAAGTGACATCAATGTTGTCTGGCAAGTTATCTGAAGGTTCCGATTCCCACTGTAAGTTAGTTGCCTTTTTTACTCTTTCTGAATTTGGATTTCGTGAAGAATATCCATTTTCAAGCGGGGGTGGACACTTGTTACAGCCAAAACTTTGTTTCTTACCAGAATTCTTCACTTCAGTATCCTCTTTTGTTTTGAACTTCTTCACTTCAGATATTTCTTCTTCAAACGCCTTCATGCCTTCAACTGTAGGATAAATCCTGTCAATCACATAAGAAGAACATGAGTAACTTTTTAACAACTTATTTACTCTTTCAATTTCTATCCTCTGAGTTTCCAACTTCTTTTCAAGCTCAGCACACATATCAATGTAATAATTGACCATTTCCTGCTTTATCATGTATGCTCCATTGAGTGTCTTCATAGCTGTAGCTTGTTCACTGCTTGACTCGTTATATTGATTCATGGCTTTGTTTAGAACATCATACGATTCTTTCAATCTGTTCATGTTGTGAATTAACTCGTTGTTGTGTTTTTTCATAATCTCGCAGTTTTCACAATTCTCCGACACGTTTTCTGCATCTGCTTCCTTTTTAATCTCGAAAGCTGGAATTTCTTTGTCCTGCGTATTTATCACTCGGACTTCTTCATCATCATGTTTATTTCTCTTGGCTAGAAATTTTAAATGCTCTTTCATTCTTTCTACATAATACGAATGATCATCATCATGATCATCTTGTTTTTCAACCTTCTTCTTTGCCATTCGAGCCTTTTCAGCATCTCTCTCGGCTAGATATTTTAAGTGCTCTTTCATACTATCTGCCCAATACGAATTATCATCAGCACTGTCTTCAACGATTTTAGCAACAAAAGCTTTAGCCTTTAAGATTTTTTATCCGGACAATATTTGTCCCAGCTAAAACCTTCTGCCAATCTTTTATCCTCTTGATTAACTAGATAAGCTTTCTTTGGTTCTTCAATCTCCTTCCTTGCATGTGAAGTTTGTGGCGATTGTTGATACGGCTGTTGAGCAACTTGATGATAAATCGCTTTCCGATAATAATCATTATTTCCGAAAGGATTTTGAGCTCCACTTGCTTCGCGGTTTGTGCATTCTCGCTTGAAATGCCCTTTTTCCCTGCAACGAAAACAAGTAACTTTAGATTATCAAATCCTTAAGTAGAAACATTTGCATCACGGAAATCATCTCTTCCCGTAATCTGTTTAAACTTCTCAGCTCTTCACAACACACTAGCCAAACACCACTTAATATCCATTAATTCCATCTCCTCAGCATCGATCTGATCGTAATCCTCTTTTGTCAACATAGGATTTCCGATCCTTCCTGCAACTAAACTCCCATAAGACTCTAACACAGTCACCAACAAAGACATATGACTTTTGGCTACTTCTTCAGAGTAATTTTGATCATTCTCAAGATTTAAAGCAATGTTGCATTGTAGTACTTTGCCACTCTTGGTTGCTGAAAAATTTGGATCGAACGATGGATATGAAGAGAATTCAGTTTTGCTACTTGATCCTTGAGATGAACCTCCAGAAGAACTTTTTGCATTGAAAGTTGTTTCAATCTTTGGTGCAATGTTGGTCTTATCACTAGTACCTCCTTTGTAATACAGACCAATGTCTTGTTCACCATCATAGTGCTTCATTCTCGCTATCTTTCGTTGTTCCATCTCTTGAGCTTCGAGTTGTTCAATAAATTCGCTCAGCGTTAGGTTTATTTTTCAACATCATAAGATACGTGCACCAAACATCTTGTGGCAACGCATCGGCCAACTTTTCAATCAATTCTTCTTTATCTTTATTGATGTTCAATCTTTTCATATTCATCACCAAATTGCAATATCTTTCTATGATCTGCTTGGTGTTTTCAGTTCTTAATCACCGGAATAGATCAAATTCTTTCTTCAAAAGCGACATTTTGTTCTTGATCATCTCTTTACTTCCAACAAATTTTGATTTTAATTCTTTCCATATCGAATGTGCACTTCCGTTGTGTTGAAGTAAAATCAAGATTTCTTCCTTAATAGCTTGCTGCAAGAGACTAACCATCATCTTTTCATTTTTGTATTTCTTTTTCTCATCAACACCTAGATCTTTAATATCAACCTTCTGTCCGTTGTCCTTAACCGGTCTAATATATCGAAATTCAGTATATTCCCATGCATCTAAGTAATATGCTTGAACCCAATTTTCAAAACGTTCTGCCCATCCACTATACTCCTCAATTTTCATGCTTGAACTCATAAGCTTAGGCGGTTTTTGAGTGGTGCCCGTTTCATTTTCAAGCATAGCATTCTGAGTCACAGTTATCGGGGTAGCAAAGGCGTTGTAGAACTCGTTCTCCATGTTTCGGTTGCAAAAAATTTACAAACACAGACTTTCAAACGAAATGGAATGCACTCTCACACGAAATGGATTCTTTCAAGCGAAATGGTCACAATTCAAATGGAATGGAACCTTTTACCCACTTCGTACAAAATGGAATTCTGTTTCAAGCGAAATGGATCCTATCCTCCCAATTCGTGCGAAATGGTGTTCTGAATTACCAATTCGTGTGAAATGAAGATCTGATGTATTGTTTCAAGCAAATTGACACTTGATGCGAAATGGAAGCTTATCTCGTGCGGAATGAAAGCAAATTCAAACGTTCTGGTATCCAATTCATGCGAATTGGAGCTGACGTCACACAATCGGCTGGTTTTTGACAAAATTGATCAAGTTTTAGGTCGATTTAAGGTGTGATTCTTTCAAGGGTTTGTTAAAACAGTGTTTCGCACGTTATATGTGAAAATCAAGCCATTTTATCCGTGAAATCTCAGTTAATTTTGAAAAATGATGACGAAAGTGAGTAGAAATCAGAATTTTAGATGAAAAACAGCTGAAAATGGTAAGAACTCTTCCTCCTGAGCTCTGATACCACTTGTAGGATCATTGTGAGACCCAAACGAGTCGATCAGAAGAGATCTCGTCCAATACGAAAGGCGGAAATAGATGTATCAGAGTTATTTCAGCTGATTTGCACTCAGATTCACTTAAACTGTCTCTTGTATTGATATCAGATCGTTTTACATTGTTGGAGACACTTCGGCAGAGCTTCACTATCGGAATCGAAAACGTTACAAATGAAATAGACAAGGCATGTATTTATAGGCAAGCTCATTTCGCTCGAATTGGATTCACACGAAATGGCCAGTCCCATTTCATGCGAAATGGACATGTTCCATTTCGTGCGAAATGGCCACATCTCACATATTTCTCATTTTTTCTCGTACTACGTGCTCTGATCTATCTAATCTATTACAAGACTCGATACAAGATGAAGTCGACAGACATATGCACCAACAGAGTAAACCCATTTTGAAGGCTTCTACAGCCGTAGCAATATCCAAATTAGGAATATCCAAGGATTCTTTACTAAATTTAGTGATATAATCCCTAAGTGATTCATTTTGGCCTTGCGTTACCCTATATAGATCACTAGTTAAACGTTCAAATTTCCTACTGCATGAGAATTGGCTATTAAACAGGTTAACTAGATTAGCAAATGAAGTAATAGAGTAAGGGGGAAGACTTAGCAGCCATTTAAGAGCTGATCCTGTAAGCGTGGATCCGAAACCCTTGCATAGACATGCTTCTTTTAACCTCTCCGGGATGGGATTGATCTCCATCCTTTCTCTATATTGAGCTACATGCTCTTCTGGATCCGTCGAGCCATCATATAGCTTCATGGTCGGTATTTGGAACCTCTTTGGAATTTCTGCATCACAAATAGGTGGAGCAAAATGAGATATCCTGTGGCTTCCATCTGCAATTTCAAGAATGGGCTTAACCACTCCTGGAACGCTGGATATCATATCCTTCAGTTTCTGTAATTCCCTAGCCATAGCTTGGTTGATACCTGTATCCTGCATAAAGCCATGGTTAGTATTATAAGAATTATTCAAAGTGTTACCTCCTGAAGGATTCAAGTTTGGAACTCCAGATGTGAATCCATATTGGCGGGATTCTGGTATAATTGAGGGACCAGATGAAGCAATAGTCTGCATAGGGATGAAGTCTCCTAGATGAACATCTGAACCTCTGGGTTGTACACTCCTTAAGAATCCTTGATCCTGAAAGATGTTGGATCCTTGGTGTGTTGTGACTAGGGGTCTTGGAGGATAATCCATGGATCCGTATGTCACACCCGTTTCTAAGGCGGAAGCACGAGGTGTGATCTTGAAAGGTTCTCATTGCATACGAAAGGTAAACATACTACATGCTCGTAAAAATAACTCCAAATGCCAATAACATTACGTAATTAAAAACATAGGTTAAGTTTAGAGTTTACATCACAGCATAGAACATTGTCTGAAAAGTTTACAACATAATTCGGAGACAAACATAAAGGTTTTGGTCCATATATCACCACACGGAGTGGGACATAACAACCAAACCCAGCAAAACGGCATAGGAGTCTTGACACAACATGGCTAACAACATAAACAACATCCAAGAGCAAGAGTATAACCCGCGCGCACATCCATTTTAGTTACCTGAAATACATGTGAGTTTTTGGAAAATCCTCAACATAATATTGGTGTGAATTCATGCAGTTTTTGTATTGAACGTTTGTATACTTGAATGAAAACATGGTATGTAATTTGTATGAAACAAGTATTTCTGTAAATATAAGGAAATTGAGATCGCTAATGGTTTGCAAGGCCATTAACATGTGACACGACATAGGAAGCATCCAAACCATAGGCAATTTTAGCTGTGGAATCCACGGCTGTCGATTCACGACTAGAGAAACAAAAGCACTGCTTGGTACTAGTATCACCAAGAGTGTGGCTGCCTGAAACCCATTAGATCTAACCTTTTGTTCCGCGGTCTTGGTATGTAACTGATTAATGGTGCTTATGGTACCCTATTCGTGACATGATCTAAAGTATCATTCCTTAGTTTTAGTATCCAACATACCATAACACATGTATTTTCCCCAAGTTTAGAACACAAGTAAAAGTTTAAAAGTGGGGACATGAACTCACAACTTTGCGTTTCCTGCGCCGTAAACTTCACCGGCTTTGCTTATATAGCGTCGTGACCTATACGTGTTTTATTAACGTTAGTCACTAGACTTGTATCGCACAAGTACAAGTCACCATCTTTTATGTATGTGTTCTTTGTTGTTAAAAATAATTCATATTTTTAACTATGTATCTTACTTATATTATTTTCTCAAAAATAAATATAAGTATCTTGTATTTTTTTCACCCGAGTTATATCTTTTTGTCCAAAAAGACATTTTAAGTTCGTATCTTGTCCAAGTTACATAATCTATTAAGAAATATATTTTCATAAATATATTTTCTTGTATTTGTCTGAGCATGTTGTATGTGTATTTTTGTATTTTCACTCCTTAGGAGTATTTAGTGTATTTCAAGTCCTAATACACTATTACATACAATACATATTACATACACTTAGCACAAAATTTGGTGATCAATAAATATATATTTTCCTCAAAAATATACATACTTAATATCAATCTTTATCTTGAAGAAACCATCATTTCTTAACTTGAAATTTACAAAAATTAGGGAAACCTTAGTAAATATTTTTAGGTAAATTTTTAGGGAATAAGTTTCACCAAAACTTATATTTTTCTAAGTGTCAAAATCTTATAAAATTTTGACATAGTTTTCCCTAAAAATGGAGGTTTCCCATGTTTTCAAAACATGTGTTTATTTTCTTTCAAAATCATCATTAATCATCAACAACACAATCAAGACTTACCATAAGCCAAGATCATGTAAATTACACTACATAATGAACTTAAAGTTTTTGTAAGAACTTGTAGTAAATTACCATGTTAATTAGTAGGTTTAGTTACCCTTTAAAACATTGTTATTTGTTTGCAAATCACATTCTTGAAAGATTTAGTCATTTACAACTTGTATGATGATTTTTCTAAAAATATTTCTTTTGTATTTTTCTTGTTACAATCATGTTCCTAGTCTTGATTTAACACTAAAAATGTGATTAGTTTACCTAGAAACCATGACTTTGTAGATCTTATAAATAAACTTGGTTTCTTGAGAAAATTATTTTTGTAATCATCTATTTACAAGATTTGAATTTTGTTTAAATCATCTTTACATATGAAACCAATTTCATCATTCAAGTTCATGAAGACATAAAGCATGATGGTCCTGGTCTTTCACAAGATCACCACCTTAACTTACTAGATCATGTGTTTAATCACAATCTAGTAGGTTTCTTATGATGTCTTACATTACTAAACCAAACCATCAATCATCAAGAAGCAAATCAACACAATCAACATGTATTCATATGTTTATAAGCTTATGTTAGAGATTTATGATTATGTCTTTTAGTGTTCATCAAGATTAACAATGTTCATCATCTTTTGACCAACTAAATATGAAGTAACAAGGGATCATAAGGGTCTTACTATTAGCTCTATGGCTAGGGATGAACACAAGAGGTTGAAGATGACAAATGTGTTGGATAAAAGCAAATGGGAAAGGTCATTCAAGATCCACAAGCTCCAAACCTCCTTAGACACCTTCTAGCACCTTGTGATAACTTGGGATTGTATGAGAGACGGAGGAAGATGGTGGTGGTGTTGGTGTTGGTGTTGGTGTTGTGGGTTGATCCCGGCCGAAAGTGGGGCAAGGGAGGAAAAGAAGGTGTGTGGGTGTGAGATAAATGAGCCTTGATCTTTCATTCAATACTTATAAACAAGTTTACTGGTTTATCCATAGGTTAATATATCTCATTAGTACAAGACCATATCTTCTCACAAATCTTACAAGATCACATAATATCTAGGAAGATCAAGTGAGATCTTGGTGAATCAAGGGAAGATTTTTGGTGGGGCCACTCTTGTGACCGTCCACTTAAAGGGGGGGGGGGGTAAAGTGTAAGCTTCAATTACTAATTACATAAACAAGTTAGGTTTCAAGTGTCTTGATTAGGGATTTAATGTGTTAATATGTTATAAGAGGTGTTATGGTGTTCGGGGATCATAACTAGCTCAGAAACATTAAAACAATGCTTCTAGTATAATTTTGGTGTTTCGGTTAGATACCGGTTCGTTAAAGTGTCAAACTATTATGTTTAGTGATCTTTAAGTACCCTTTTGTGACACTTTTAATTCCCGACACTTAGGAAAGCATTCAGGGCCATTTATTCATATTTTTACATGTTACTATCTTGTCACAATGCTGAAATATGCAAAATTCAGTATTTAAAGTGTGTTTCGTGTGCTTTTTAGTGCATATTCTAGCTTCCGGAAAGTTTATATGTTAACCCTTGTATCCATACTTGGGTTTTAATGTATTTTAGAAGTTGGACCTACTCCCAGGCCCTAATTCCATTATCTGGCTGCTTTCTGCAGAGTAGCTGACACGGTGTGTCTTACCGTTGAGTTTACTAGTCTTTCTGACGCAATGCTAACAGTAATGCATAAAGCAAAATTTGAAGTATAAAACGTGCATGAATTCACAAGTATAGCATGAAATCAGACAATGTTGACATTTAAGCACATAATTGCAGATATTAAATAATAATCAAATTGTACGGAAATTACTGGTTTTGTGACAGTTGTCACAATCTCCCCCCGTTAGAAGATTTTCGTCCTGAAATTCAGGCTGGGTTATCTCCCGTAGGAGCTTTCTCGAACAGATGGGGGTACTTGTCTTTAAATTGGTCTTCACGTTCCCACGTGTACTCGGGTCCGTGCTTAGAGTTCCAACGTACTTTGACTAATTTGACACTACTCCTTCGGGTCTTGCTGACTTTCCAGTCTGTAACCTCAACGGGTTGTTCTGTAAATCGGAGTGTGTCGTCAATATGCACTTCATCCGCAAGGATGATTACTGTTTCTTGGGTTGGACTCTTCTTGAGGTTGGACACATGAAACGTATCATGTACTCCGTTAAGTTCTTCCGGTAATTCCAACTTGTAAGCCATGGTACCAATTCTTTCCAAGATCTTGAATGGTCTGATGTATTGGGGATTCAGCTTTCCACGTTTTCCAAATCTTACTACGCCCTTCCAAGGTGAGACCTTCAACAAAACTTTGTCTCCCACCTCGAATTCTAAGGGTTTTCGTCTTCGATCAGCTTAGCTCTTTTGTCGATCTCGAGCCGCCTTAATGCGTTCTCAGATATGCATGATTTTGTTGGTTGTCTCTTGAACAAGTTCAGGACCAACCATACATTTATCTCCAGCGTCTGCCCAACATAATGGCGAGCGGCACTTGCGGCCATTTAGAGCTTCAAACGGTGCAGCTTTTATGCTCGTGTGGTAACTGTTATTGTAGGAAAACTCAACTAAAGGTAGATGAGTATCCCAGCTGCCGCCTAGGTCCATAACACATGCGCGAAGCATATCTTCTAGCGTTTGTATGATCCATTCGCTCTGGCCGTTTGTTTACGGATGGAAGGCCGTGCTTAGATCTAGTTGAGATCCAAAGGCTTCCTGGAAGGATTGCCAGATCCTCGAGATAAAACGTCCATCTCGGTCTGAAATAATCGAGATAGGCACTCCATGACGTGCCACGATTTCTTTCAAGTACAGCTCAGCAAGTTTTCCATTGCTGTCCTTCTCTCGAATCGGTAGGAAATGCGCAGACTTCGTTAATCGATCAACTATCACCCATATCATATCATGCCCTCTAGGGGTCCTGGGTAATTTTGTTATGAAGTCCATCGAGATTTGCTCCCATTTCCACATGGGTATCTCGGGCTGTTGCAGTAGACCAGACGGTTTCTGATATTCAGCCTTAACCTTAGCACAGGTTAGGCATTTTCCAACATAGATAGCAACATCGCTTTTAAGGCTCGGCCACCAATAGTAATCCTTCAAGTCTTGATACATTTTGTCCGATCCTGGATGGATCGAGTATCTCGACTTGTGAGCTTCATTAAGGATGACTTCTCGATTATCGCCATAGAGCGGAACCCAAATACGCCCCTTAAAGTATAAGGTTCCCTCTTTGTTTGGCACCAAATTCTTCAGCATACCTCGGAGATATTCAGCTCTACGATTCTCTCCCTTAAGGGCTTCTTGTTGTGCGTCATGAATGCGTGTAGTGAGGTTCGTTCGAATGGTCATTTCCAATGCTCAAACCCTTAGGGTCTTACCCCTTTCTTTTCGACTTAACGCGTCTGCTACAACGTTTGCCTTTCCAGGATGGTACTTAATCTCACATTCATAATCGTTCAGCAGCTCGACCCATCGTCGTTGACGCATGTTTAATTCCTTCTGATCAAATATGTGTTGTATACTTTTGTGATCTGTGAAGATTGTACATCGAGTACCATATAAATAGTGTCGCCAGATCTTCAAAGCGAATACCACCACACCTAGCTCCAAGTCGTGAGTGGTGTAGTTCCTTTCATGCACTTTCAACGGCCTTGAAGCGTAAGCGATGACTTTTTGGTGTTTCATGAGCACGGAACCCAAACCTTGACGCGAAGCGTCGCAGTATACCACGAAGTCTTCAGTGCCTTCGGGTAAGGATAATATCGGTGCATCGCATAGCTTATTTTTGAGCAGTTGGAAGGCTTCTTTCTGCTTATTACCCCAGTCATACTTCTTCTCTTTCTGCGTAAGGGTTGTCAGTGGTTGAGCTATCTTGGAGAAATTCTCAATAAATCGTCGGTAATAGCCCGCTAAGCCCAAAAATTGTCAAACTTCATTTGGGGTTTTGATGGCTTCCCAATTCTTTATTGCTTCTATCTTGGCTGGGTCTACATGAATGCCCTTCTCGTTCACAATGTGACCAAGGAACTGTACTTCGCGAATCCAGAATTCGCACTTTGAGAACTTTGCATAAAGTTTCTCTTTCTTTAGTAGTTCCAAAATGGTCCTGAGGTGTTGCTCGTGCTCTTCTCTTGTTCGCGAGTAAATCAGGATATCATCGATAAATACAATCATGAATTTATCGAGATAGGGTTTGCAAACGCGGTTCATTAGATCCATAAATACCGCTGGCACGTTCGTCAGTCCGAATGGCATCACAAGGAACTCGTAATGTCCATAACGCGTTCTGAATGCAGTCTTTGGTATGCTCTCCTCTTGGATCCTTAACTGATGGTATCCAGATCGAAGGTCGATCTTGGAATAGTAGCTCGATCCTTGCAACTGATCGAATAAGTCATCAATCCTCGGTAGTGGGTACCGATTCTTGATTGTAAGCTTGTTCTACTCTCTATAGTCAATACACATCCACCGTGTTCCATCCTTCTTCTTCACGAACAATACTGGAGCTCCCCAAGGCGAGAAGCTTGGCCATATGAATCCTTTATCCAACAACTCCTAGAGTTGTGTAGATAATTCTTGCATTTCGGATGGTGCAAGCCAATAGGGTGCCTTAGCTACAGGAGCGGCTCCTGGAACCAAGTCTATATGGAATTCGACTTGTCGTTGCGGAGGTAGTCCTGGCAGATCTTCAGGAAAAACATCAGGGAATTCCTTCACCACAAGAATGTCTTCGAGTTTCGGCTCCTCAGCCTTCTTATCTACAACGTGTGCCAGGAAAGCAACACATCCTTTCCTTAAGCACTTCTGCGCCTTCATACAACTGATGATTCGTAGAGGCGCGCCTCGTTTTTCTCCATGCACGACGAGAGTTTCATCATTCACCAGAGGGATGCGAATGATTTTCTAGTGACAAACAACTTCAGCCTTGTTCTTGGACAACCAGTCCATTCCGACCACTACATCGAAGCTACCCAATTGAATAGGTAAGAGGTCGATACTAAATCTTTGCTCACCAAGTTCTAATGTGCAACCCCTAACAACTTCTCCCGATTCAACAAGTTTACCATTGGCTAGTTCTATGGAATAAGGAATATCTAATCTACTAGATTCTATTCCAAGCATACGTTTAAATTCCACAGACATGAAGCTATAATCGGCACCAGTGTCAAATAGTATGGATGCAAAGTGATTGTTAACGAGAAACGTACCAGTGACCACATTAGGGTCCTCGCGTGCGTTCCTTGCTCCAATCACGAATGCTCGAGCCTGAGCATTGTTCTCCCTTGGGCAATCTTTCTTGAAATGATCTTTGCTTCCACAACCAAAGCATCCTTGGTTCTGCCGTGCTCCATTACCATTTCGGTTACCATTGCCATTTCCAGCACCGTTTCTATTGCCAGCACCGTTGCGGTTTCCATTCCCGTTCCTATTACCACTTCCATTTCCTTTTCCCCAACAGTTCTCAGTATGGTGACCCCGCTTTCCACACTTGTCGAATTTTGGGATGCGACAAGCTCCTTCGTGATGACGCTTGCACTGGTTGCAGAGGGGGAGAGTGCCCTGGTATCCCCTGGCAGGAGCGTCATTCATGGCTGCAAGAGTTCTCGCCTCCTATGGCGGATTGGGGTCGCGCTTCTTATTGTTGGAACTCTTGTTGTTACGTGTCACTTGATTCAGGCTCGCATGCTTCCTTTTCTTGTCACCAGATGACTCAGCATGCGTCTCGGTCTTTTTAGTAGGGTTCAGTGATAACTTCTTCATATGAACAACATCTTCAGTAAGGCTGACAGCCAGAGTTACAGCCTGAGTGATCGTTTCAGGTTTTGCCGAAGTTACCATGCTACGAAACTCTAGAGCCAAACCCCAGATGTAGCGCTCGACACGCTTAAATTCGGGTGTCACCATATAAGGGATCACTCTCGACAAATCGTGGAACCTACGGGTATAACCAGCAATGTCTGCACCTTCCATGGTCAAGTGCCAGAACTCAGTCTCCAACCTTTGGAGTTTAGCACGAGAGCAATACTTCTCTCTCATACGTTCCTTTAGTTCATCCCACGTCATGTCGTACGCAGCATCATCACCCAGAGTCTGGACTTGCAAATTCACCAAGTCAAAGCTTCATCAACAAACAACCCCGTAACAAAAGTGACTTGCTGATCTGCGGTACACTTGCTCATACGGATAGTGGAATCAGTCTTCTCCGTCTAGCGTACAAAAGCCACTGCACCTCTAGTGCTGTCGTAGTTCAGTGGCTTACAGTCGAGAAACTGCTTAAAGGTGCAGCCTTGAGTTGTGTTTCCTCCAGATGTATCTCCCTGCCCATTACGTCTAGCATTGCTTGGTCCTCCACTTTGTTCGGTGCGGTTCGCCTCATATTGGGCGATAGCTGCGGAGATCATTTCTTCCAGTAAGGCGTTCAATTCTTCAGCAGTCCTTGGAAGAAGAGGAGGAGGGGCTTGATCGGAATCCTGATTGTTCACAGCCCTCCTAGGTGCCATATTCTGAAAGAACACAACACAATAAGTTTAGACATTTGTTTGATAGCGTCATACGAGACAGTAGTAGTATACACAGACATATACCCACATAAGTGACATCAAACAATCCGCCAAACTTATAAATCAATTCATACAGCAACAAGCATGCATAAATAGATAAATACTGATGTGTCATAAGATATTCACCGAGTCTCTACACATATTAGGGCAACTTGTTACATCATTGTTTGCGAAGTAAACAAAATGTATAAGGGTTACATCACCCCATAGTACAAGTTTAATATATGTAAAAGACTAAATATCTTTCTTCACATTGGCGGTTCTTGTCTTTATACCCTAAATCATTACTCCAACAGAGTATTTAATAGGCTGGGGGAAGGGTGAGGGTGTTCACGTTTGACCTTTTCTTGTATTGAAGGAATCTCGTTTGATACGTGACAAGACTTGATGTGGTTTCTGTGCACTGAATTCCATAATTATGTATGCATCCATAATTACGTAACTCCTTGCACAGTCCGCACAGTTCGTTTCATCCTCGTATCACTTCCTTCAGATAGGCCACTGTTTTCAGGAGAAGACACGAGTACCTGAGATATTCTGTTTCTAGTATATATATATATATATATATATATCAATTATTACACATAGTTGCAAGTAATTTCTAGTCGAAGACAAGTGCTACTCCAGTGCACCCTAAGTTTCGTAGTGTCCTTACTCGACTCTTTGAAAACAGTTTCAGGTAGTGGATGTCGCGGAAAGTTTTATGCAATGAAAACTTTTTGAAAAAAAATTGTTTTCGTGAGAGGATCCTAAAGATTGTAGTCTAGACTCGAGAAAGAATCCTAGTTCACTACAATCGCAGCTCTGATACCAATCTGTCACACCCCTTTCTAAGGTGGAAGCACGAGGTGTGATCTTGAAAGGTTCTCATTGCATACGAAAGGTAAACATACTACATGCTCGTAAAAATAACTCCAAATGCCAATAACATTACGTAATTAAAAACATAGGTTAAGTTTAGAGTTTACATTACAGCATAGAACATTGTCTAAAAAGTTTACAACATTATTCGGAGACAAACATAAAGGTTTTGGTCCTTATATCACCACACGGAGTGGGACATAACAACCAAACCCAGCAAAACGGCATAGGAGTCTTGACACAACATGGCTAACAACATAAACAACATCCAAGAGCAAGAGTATGACCCGCGTGCACATCCACTTTAGTTACCTGAAATACATGTGAGTTTTTGAAAAATCGTCAACATAATGTTGGTGTGAATTCATGCAGTTTTTGTATTGAACGTTTGTATACTTGAATGAAAACATGGTATGTAATTTGTATGAAACAAGTATTTCTGTAAATATAAGGAAATCGAGATCGCTAATGGTTTGCAAGGCCATTAACATGTGACACGACATAGGAAGCATCCAAACCATAGGCATTTTTAGCTGTCGAATCCTCGACTGTCGATTCACGACTAGAGACACAAAAGCACTGCTTGGTACTAGTATCACCAAGAGTGTGGCTGCTTGAAACCCATTAGATCTAACCTTTTGTTTGCGGTCTTTGTATGTAACTGATTAATGGTGCTTATGGTACCCTATTCGTGACATGATCTAAAGTATCATTCCTTTGTTTTAGTATCTAACATACCATAACACATGTATTTTCCCCAAGTTTAGAAAACAAGTAAAAGTTTAAAAGTGGGGACATGAACTCTTAACTTTGCGTTTCCTGCGCCGTAAACTTCACTGGGTTTGCTTATATAGCGTCGTGACCTATACGTGTTTTATTAACGTTAGTCACTAGACTTGTATCGCACAAGTACAAGTCACCATCTTTTATGTATGTGTTCTTTGTTGTTAAAAATAATTCATATTTTTAACTATGTATCTTACTTATATTATTTTCTCAAAAATAAATATAAGTATCTTGTATTTTTTCACCCGAGTTATATCTTTTCGTCCAAAAAGACATTTTAAGTTCATATCTTGTCCAAGTTACATAATCTATTAAGAAATATATTTTCATAAATATATTTTCTTGTATTTGTCTAAGCATGTTGTATGTGTATTTTTGTATTTTCACTCCTTAGGAGTATTTAGTGTATTTTCAAGTCCTAATACACTATTACAAACAATACATATTACATACACTTAGCACAAAAGTTGGTGATCAATAAATATATATTTTCCTCAAAAATATACATACTTAATATCAATCTTTATCTTGAAGAAACCATCATTTCTTAACTTGAAATTAACAAAAATTAGGGAAACCTTGGTAAATATTTTTAGGTAAATTTTTAGGAAATAAGTTTCACCAAAACTTATATTTTTCTAAGTGTCAAAATCTTATAAAATTTTGACATAGTTTCCTCTAAAAATGGAGGTTTCCCATGTTTTCAAAACATGTGTTTATTTTCTTTCAAAATCATCATTAATTATCAACAACACAATCAAGACTTACCATAAGCCAAGATCATGTAAATTACACTACATAATGAACTTGAAGTTTTTGTAAGAACTTGTAGTAAATTACCATGTTAATTAGTAGGTTTAGTTACCCTTTAAAACATTGTTATTTGTTTGCAAATCACATTCTTGAAAGATTTAGTCATTTACAACTTGTAAGATGATTTTTCTAAAAATATTTCTTTTGTATTTTTCTTGTTACAATCATGTTCCTAGTCTTGATTTAACACTAAAAATGTGATTAGTTTACTTAGAAACCATGACTTGGTAGATCTTATAAATAAACTTGGTTTCTTGAGAAAATTATTTTTGTAATCATCTATTTACAAGATTTGTATTTTGTTTAAATCATCTTTACATATGAAAACCAATTTCATCATTCAAGTTCATGAAGACATAAAGCATGATGATCTTGGTCTTTCACAAGATCACCACCTTAACTTACTAGATCATCTGTTTAATCACAATCTAGTAGGTTTCTTATGATGTCTAACATTACTAACACAAACCATCAATCATCAAGAAGCAAATCAACACAATCAACATGTATTCATATGTTTATAAGCTTATGTTAGAGATTTATGATTATGTGTTTTAGTGTTCATCAAGATTAACAATGTTCATCATCATTTAACCAACTAAATATGAAGTAACAAGGGATCATAAGGGTCTTACTACTAGCTCTATGGCTAGGGATGAACGCAAGAGGTTGAAGATGACAAATGTGTTGGATAAAAGCAAATGGGAAAGGTCCTTCAAGATCCACAAGCTCCAAACCTCCTTAGACACCTTCTAGCACCTTGTGATAACTTGGGATTGTATGAGAATTGGATGAAGATGGTGGTGGTGTTGTGGGTTGATCTCGGCCGAAAGTGGGGCAAGGGAGGAGAAGAAGGAGTGTGGGTGTGAGATAAGTGAGCCTTGATCTTTCATTCAATACTTATAACCAAGTTTAGTGGTTTATCCATATGTTAATATGTCTCATTAGTACAAGACCATATCTTCTCACAAATCTTACAAGATCACATAATATCTAGGAAGATCAAGTGAGATCTTGGTGAATCAAGGGAATATTTTTGGTGGGGCCACTCTTGTGACCGTCCACTTAAAGGGGGGGGGGTAAAGTGTAAGCTTCAATTACTAATTACATAAACAAGTTAGGTTTCAAGTGTCTTGATTAGGGATTTAATGTGTTAATATGTTATAAGAGGTGTTATGGTGTTCGGGGATCATAACTACCTCAGAAACATTAAAACAATGCTTCTAGTATAATTTTGGTATTTCGGGTAGTGTTCGGTTTTTCGGTTAGATACCGGTTCGTTAAAGTGTCAAACTATTCCGTTAAGTGATCTTTAAGTACCCTTTTGTGAAAATTTTAATTCCCGACACTTAGGAAAGCATTCAGGGCCATTTAGTCATATTTTTACATGTTTCTATCTTGTCACAATGATGAAATATGCTGAAATATGCAAAATTCAGTATTTAAAGTGTGTTTCGGGTGCTTTTTAGTGCATATTCTAGCTTCCGGAAAGTTTATATGTTAACCCTTGTATCCATACTTGGGTTTTAATGTATTTTAGACGTTGGACCTACTCCCAGGCCCTAATTCCATTATCTGGCTGCTTTCTGCAGAGTAGCTGACACAGTGTGTCTTACCGGTGAGTTTACTAGTCTTTCCGACGCAACGCTAACAGTAATGCATAAAGCAAAATTTGAAGTATAAAACGTGCATGAATTCACAAGTATAGCATGAAATCAGACAATGTTGACATTTAAGCACATAATTGCAGATATTAAATAATAGTCAAATTGTACGGAAATTACCGGTTTTGTGCCAGTTGTCACAATCTCCCCCCGTTAGAAGAATTTCGTCCCGAAATTCAGGCTGAGTTATCTCCCGCAGGAGCGTTCTCGAACAGATGGGGGTACTTGTCTTTAAACTGGTCTTCACGTTCCCACGTGTACTCGGGTCCGTGCTTAGGATCCTTGAGCCTGAGTCATTGCCAACGATCCATAGCGTATACTTGACAATCCACCTTGGTACTGAGAGCCAGATGCTGTAGAGTGCTGGGCTGTTATGGCTGGAGAATCAAAATTCAGTGACCTGGGCACCAATGGAGAGTGATCCTCCGCTGATCTCTTCAATTTCTTGATGTCATCAATCTCTCGAAGGATCCTGTCATTGGTTCTGTCCTGCTGCTGCATGTGATCCTTCATCTGCAAAATCAAAGAATAAAGATCATTTTTAGTAGGACCAGAAGAAGTGGTAGAAGTTGGTTTTGGGAAAAAGGGGGTTTTATTCTTCGCAGCATTTTCAGCATTCTTCTGGGATCCAAAAGGTGCTAGAGGCAAAGGTGGAATGCCCTGTGAAGAAGTGACCACCGGTATGGAGCTTGAAGTGTTCTTCGCTTGAGAAGCGATGTAGTTGAAGGTAATGAACCGAAATGAACAAAATTTCTTAGAAATGAAGCACCAATTGCCCCACGGTAGGCGCCAACCTGTTTTGGTCAAAAATCAGACTAGGATAATGCAACCAAATCTTATTTTGTGAGGTGTGATGCTTAAATGAATGAACAAATGTATGAACAATTTGTAAATGAAATGAACAAGAGACACAAGGATTAATACGAGTAAAAAGCCCTTGATTAATATATGATCTCCGGCATAAAAAACCTCGGGTGATGGAAACTACCGAACACCAACTATATTAAACAAGTAAAGGTTACAAATCGGGATGATAACAAGCTTGTTACAAGGATCACTAGTGTGCAAAGAGTATGAAATTGCCAATAAGTTGCAGAGAGTTTTCGAGTAGTGTGTGTTGCTAACTTGTTCTGACTATCAAGCTTGTTATCCCCTTATAAAAATGGAAATAATCTAACTAACTAACAATCCGCAAATCATGCTAGCTTCCCACGACTTCCATAACGGTCATACAAGCCATGCACGTGCAGAATAATGGAGCATATTCTCCTGGAATCTCGGCAAGACTAAGTCCCATGTGAATACCCCTATAAAACAAGTTCAAATATAGTGGAAACAACCGTTAGTGTAAGGATAATAATGAGGATCCTGGATCCTCAAACACGCAACGTCTTCTAAGGATCCTTAATTCAAACAGAGCTGAGGATCCGTGATCCTGGCTGCACTTGAGGATCCATGATCCATACATTAGAAAATCCATCCCTAACATGTAGCAGGTGTTTCTTGAATATGAGAGAGCGAGATAGCTGTAGAAACAAAAAGAAGGATCAGTTATCCTTAAAAGAAAAAGAATCCTACTTTGGTCCACGTCTAAGGATCCCATATCCTACCCTGGGTGATCCACCTTTTGTGAAGGTCTTTCCCATCTGGGATTGAGTCCCTCCTTACAAAGAAGAACTGGTTTCTCCAGTTGGTATCATTTTTGGTGGTTTTCAGAATTGGATGAGGCTGACCGGGTTTGTGCTTAAAAAGAAAGCGATGGGAACCATGGCTAACAAGATTGTACAACCGACTTAACTCAGACACCGCTATTTCAACACCCTCCCGCTTAATGATGTTTTCAAGAGTGTAAAGAACTCTACACATCATTGGCATGGCTTGAAGAATGATTGTGTTAGAGCAGGGAAAGGATAATTGAACCCTATCACAAAAGGGGTTGCCGGAAAAGTGATCCAGGCATCAGAGATACAATCGCTATTCATCGAAGTGTCGAATGATCTGAAGACTGCTTCTGCCGGGAAGCAATTACGTATCCGATCAATTTCAGGATCGGTGAAACGACAGAGTTCTAGTGAAGGATTTTTGGTTACACCCTGGCTCTTCAGAGGGTTGTCCTTCTTAGGATCCTTGGCAGGAGAGGATCGGAGATTCATCTTTGCCATGGTATTTTGAAGGAACAGGAAATCAGAAGAAGAAAATTTAGAGAGAAGGGAAAGAGAGATACCTGTTGGAGTCTCCGAAAGAAGATTTAAAGGAGAGAAACGCTCGAATTTAAAGGCATTTTGATCCTTATCTCTAACCCTGTATATATAATGATGATTGTGCATTAAAAGGCTGGGGTTTGAAAAGGTTTTTGCATTAAAAGGCTGGAGTATTTGAATAGGACATGGATAACGGATCCTCAGTTCAGTTTGAATTAAGGATCCTCAGAAGACGTTGCAGTATTAAGGATCCAGGATCCTCATTATTATCCTAATACTAACAATTGTTTCCATTATTTTTAAACTTTTTTTGTAGGAGTATTCGAATAGGACTTGGTCTAACCGAGATTCTAGGGGAATATGCTTCATTATTCTGCACGTGCTAAGCTCTTCGACCGTTATGGTGAACGTGGGGGACTTGCACCTTTTTCGGATTGTTAGTTAGCTTAGCTAGTTACTATTTTTAATGGGGATAACAAGCTTGTTTAGACAAAATTACTAGCAACACACACTACTCTCGAGAACTCTCTACAACTCATTGGCGATTACACACTTTTTGCACACTAGTGAACCTTGTACCAAGCTTGTTATCATCCCGATTTGTAAACATTGTTTATTTAATATATTTGGTGATCGATAGTTTCCATCACCCGAGGTTTTTTATGCCGGAGATCAGACATTGATCAAGGGCTTTTCCTCGTATAAATCCTTGTGTTCAACATTCATTTCATTCTTTCATTGTTCATACTTTTGATCATATAATCAAGCATCACACCTCACAAAATCGGATTTGGTTGCATTATCCTTGAGTGATTCTTGACCAAAACAGTTCCTCATCTGATTTTTTTCTTTGAGTGACCAGATCGAGAATTGTGTTTCAACAGCGCTGGTGTCTGACCAGCGGTAGAAGCATCTGTTTGCCATCTATATTTTTGTTGGATTTACTGATTTTGATTTGTTTTTGACAGACAATGATTTGTAGACAATTTGTTGATGTTTTGAATCAAACTAATCATCTGTGTTTTATAGTGTTTAAAACGCATCTATGTGGTAAATGAAGAGGTTAATTGTAATTATGATAGCCCGTTTTTTTATTTGAAGCTTTAAAATTTATCCCTTGGGTTTCTTGATATTTAATTTTATAGTTTTCCCATAAAAGTTGGGGTTTTAAAAGGTTTTTGCATCAAAAGGCTGGTGTTTTGAAATATAAATTTATATGTTTATATTAAAATTACACATTTTGCTTGGTTGGATTATTAAATGTACAATGAGTTTAAATCTGATCTCTTAGGCTGTTAGATATTTCACTATATAAACACATTGCCACTTCATCTGTTTTTTATTACGTTTTGCTACGAAGATAACATTCTTTCACGTTATTAAGTAATATATAAGTTAAAATGGCCTCATACACTTCTGCATGGTCTGGTGATTTAAAGCATCGCTTTTTCTGGCAAATTAAGGAACAGGTTTATGAGGATAGGGCTACTCTTCAAGAGCTGAAGAGATGTTTTGATGGACTGCATGTTGGTCTGTTCACGAGAGAGCAGGTTTCCAGAAACCTGATGCGGATGCCTTCAACTTCCTTTCGTGACCTTTGTGTTGTCGGTAATACAGAGTGCGGTGATAGAGACGTGGGGTTCATGGCGATGCTCAAGGATATACATCGAGAGGTTCATCAATCGATGGAGTTGAAACTAAAATTTCTTAATTCTTGCTGTTATTATTAGATTTGAAAGTTTCGTTGTTCAGTATGTTATGTAATTATTGATATTTTAATGTCATGAATAAATGAATGCAATTGTTTTCCTATTAATCTTTGTTGTTGCTTTTTTACTTTTACTTATTTAGTGTATGTGTTTGATTTAGATTATGTTGATGTTGAATTGTGTGTGAACAAATGTTTGGTAAGTCAACAGAGGTTTAATAGGATTAAGGTTGGTTTAAGGTGAACAGATGAGTGCAAAGACAAAATAATATATAAATTTGATCATCAATAAGAGTTTTTTTTTTAAGAATTAGCTCCTCAAAATTACAAACACATCAGTATTTGTTGTTGGAAAAGGTCTGTTGTAGCTATAAAAGGTAAAAGAGAACATTTGCTGATGAAGAAAGTCTGAAGAAGAAAAGGCCTGCTATGGGCCAACAAATGTTAAAGAACAATAGATGATATTCAAATTATGTTGCTCAATAGAGGTCTTTATAGTAACAACGGTTCGGATAATAGCAGATTTTGGGGTTTGTTAGATAATGTTGATGTTGAATTATGTGTGAACAGATGTTTGGTATGTCAATAGAGGTTTAATATGATTAAAGGTTGGTTTAAGGGTGAACAGATGAGTGTAAAGGCAAAATAATGTATAAAATTTGATCATCAATAAGAGTTTGTTGAAGAATTTGATCCTCCAAATTACAAAGAGTTAATACTTGCTGTTGTAAAAGGTCTGTTGTAGCCAAAGTCTGGCAAAAGAGAGCATCTGCTGATGGAGAATGTCTGAAGTCGCAAAGGTCTGCTATGGGCCAACAGATGTTAACGAGCAACAAATGCTATTCAAAATATGCTGCTCAATAGAGGTTTTCATAGTAGCAGTGGTTAGGCTAATAGCAGATGTTGGGAGTTTGTTAGGCTATTAGATGTTGCTCACTAGGTGAATATTGTAATTGTAATCTTTATATAAGCATGCTGCTGACATCATTCTTCTCATTCTTACAAAATAACTGTTTATCCTAATGATTGTTGATATACCACTGCTGAATAAATGAATAAATTTTAATCTTTGTTGTTTCATTTTACTTTTACTTATTTTTGCAAGCATAAGTATTATTATATAGTTTTGAATATCATCTGAGGATTGCAGACCGATATTAATGTAGATGTGTAATTGTGTCTGAGTTTGATTTAGATTTAGATTATGTTGATGTTGGATTGTGTGTGAACAGATGTTTGGTAAGTCAACAGAGGTTTAATAGGATTAAAGGTTGGTTTAAGGGTGAACAGATGAGTGTGAAGACAAAATAATGTAAAAAATTTGATCATCAATAAGAGGTTTTTGAAGAATCTGATCCTCCAAATTACAAAGAGTCAATACTTGTTGTTGTAAAAGGTCTGTTGTAGCTAAAGTCTGGCAAAAGAGAGCATATGCTGATGTAGAATGTCTGAAATAAGCCACAAAGGTCTGCTATGGGTCAACAGATGTTAACATAGAAAGATATAATGTATGAGAGCTATTACACACTACAGTTAACACTTGTAAGGATTTCGTATACTCTCGCCTTTCTCCATGTGATTTCATTCTCTCTTTTGTTTTTCAGATCGGTTAGCATGTCGCAGATTTTCCGATCCTGTTTTAGTAGTTGTGACAGAAACTCTTCGGCATTCTTCTGGAAATCTGATGGAGGAGAGTGGAGGATTTCATCAAGTAATGCTATGTTGTTCCAGGTTTTGTTGTAATTTTTGTCACTAATTATGCCGACTTTTCTGTTTAGTTCCTCATCTGATTTTTTTCTTTGAGTGACCAGATCGAGAATTGTGTTTCAACAGCGCTGGTGTCTGACCAGTGGTAGAAGCATCTGTTTGCCATCTATATATTTGTTAGATTTACTGATTTTGATTTGTTTTTGATAGAAAGTGATTTGTAAGACAATTTGTTGATGTTTTGAATCAAACTAATCATCGGTGTTTTATAGTGTTTAAAACGCGTCTATGTGGTAAATGAAGAGGTTAATTATAATTATGATAGCCTTTTTTTTTTCTTTGAAGCTTTAAAATTTGTCCCTTGGGTTTCTTGATATTTAATTTTTTAGTCTTCCCATAAAAGTTGTGGTTTGAAAAGGTTTTTGCATTAAAAGTGTTTTGGTCAAAATCACACAAGGGTAATGTAACCAAATCTGATTTTTGTGAGGTATGATGCTTGGTTAATTAGACAAAGATGTGAACAAAAAAATAAATGAAATGAATGATGAACACAAGGATTTGTACGAGGAAAAAGCCCTTGATCAATGAATGATCTCCGGCATAAAAAACCTCAGGTGATGGAAAATACCGATCACCAACTATATTAGATAAACAAAGTTTACAACTTGGGATGATATCAAGCTTGGTACAATGATTGCTAGTGTGTATGTGTATAATCGCCAAGTGAATGCAGAGAGTTCGAGAGTGTTGTGTATATGTGTGTTGCTATTTATATCTAAATCAAGCTTGTATCCCCTTTAAAATTAGAAACTATCTATGATAACAAACTATCTGAAAATGGTGCTAGCTTCCCCACGATCATCACAACGGTCATGCACGTGCAAAAATACCAAGCATATTCCCCTGGAATCTCGGTTGGACCAAGTCTCATTCGAATACACCTCCAAAACAAGTTAAAACATGATGGAAACAATTGTTAGTTTAGGATAATAATGAGGATCCTGGATCCTTATCCTTGCAGCATCTTTAGAGGATCCTTAATTCAAACTGAACTGAGGATCCGTGATCCAAGCTACACTTGAGGATCCGTGATCCATAAGCTATAAAATTCTATCCCTAACAATTACCCCAAACATGATTAGTTAATATCCAATTAGATAGTCATGTTTGAACGATTTTCGGACTAGCCGTTGCTTATAGATATAGCCGTTACAGTGCTAATGTCATCGTTAGTCATCACCTGCAACCATAATCATTTTAAATAGGTTAGAGATAAGGATCAAATCCTGCATTTATATTCGAGACCCTCTCCATTAAATCCACATTCGAAGATCCCAGCAGGTAATTTCTTCTCTCTTCTCTCTAATATTCTGATTTTTGATCCTTTGTTTTCTAAAAATTCATGGCGAAGATGAATACTCGTTCCTCCCCTGCCAAGAATCCTGATCACAACAGCCCATTGAAGAGTCTGGGTTTAACCGAAAACCCTTCAATGGAGCTTTGTCGATTCCCTGATCCTGAAGTTGATCAGTTCTGATCCTGCTTTCCTGATGGCACCATATTCAGACCCTTTGATTCTTCAACCAAGAGTGATTGCATATCCGACACTTGGATCACCTTCCCTACTGCCCCTTTCCAGATAGGGTTCACATATCCCTTCCCTGTTTTCACACAGGGATTCTTCGCACTTACCGGCCTTTGCTATATCCAGGCTATGCCGATGGTGTGGAGGGTCCTGTACACACTAGAGCACATCATAGAACAAGAAGGCATAGACATAGGGATGTCTGAGTTGAGCCAACTGTATAACCTTGTAAGCCATGGTTCCTACCGATACCTTTTCAAGTCCAAACCCCAAAAGCGTCTCCCAATCTTGAAAACCACCAAGAATGATACCAACTGGAGGAATCAATTCTTCTTCGTGAGGAGGGATTCTATTCCAAACAGGAACCAACTTCCCAAAAAGTGGAAAACAGATGGTAGGATATATGATCCTTAGATTAGAACAACCGATAAGAATCTTTCTTTTTTTGTTAAGGATAACTTATCCTTTAGCTTTGTTTATGCAGCTATAATCTTGTCACACATTCAAGAATCACATGCCACCCAAGAGAGAGTTGAAGCTTTCTGGAAGCTTGATCCTGTCATCAAAACTTTTCCACCACAATCGAAGGATTTAGAAAACATCTCATCCACTTCCTACACCAGGTCAAGTAAGTATCCACATTTGTATACATGTAAATATTTAATAAAAGAAGGATATGAATACTTATCTGTGTTTCATGCTTGTAGGTGCTGGCAAATTCTTAAAATCTGCTTCTAGGTTCAGCGTTGCTGACATTCAAGAGATTGCATCCTCACGGTCCATCAAGAAAGAGCTGGCTGTAAGCCCAAGCATCCTGGAGCCTAAGGGTATGAGCACCAGGGGCAAGGAGACAAAAAGGAAGAAGACTGTTGAACCCTCCGAAGGGCTGCCTCTAATGGAACGTTAGCTTCATGATTATGTCTCTGAGGTAAGGATCCTATATCCTGAAATCATGCCACTTTTTTTAGGATAAAGGATCCTGATCATAGAACTCTTCCTTGTGCAGAAATTTGCTGAGGTTCAAATCCTCCTTGATCAGCATGTAGCCGAAGGTGAGCAGAAGTGCCTTGATCTTCAGGCCATTTCAGTTGCTTAAGATAAGAAGATCTCCCAGTTTGAAAAGGAAAACAAGGAACTGCAGAAGGAGATGCTTCTCGCTGAGATTACAGCCCAGAAAGAAAGGATGGAGATCATGGATGGGGCCAAACTCTCCGCTACCATCGCCATGCTGAAGATCAAGCTGCAGATGGCCAAGGAGGCTGAGGATCCTTCTTTTGACAGGTCCGCCTGGGATTTGGAGGCCTGGAAGTAGAGGCTAACTGAGCTTGATGATGAGGATGAACCTGAGGAGACAGCAGCTCTTGAAGCCGGAGGCAGTGGATTGAAGGATCCTAAGGAGGCAGCTAGTGGCAGTGGCAAAGGTGGTGATGAGAAGGTTGAGGCAGCAAAGGTGTAGGCTGCATGAATGGGCAATGATGGATATTTCTAGACGCGGCCGGAGCCCATTTTTTATGGTTTAGCTGTTTTATTTGGTGGTGTTTTGATTTCAAACAATTATGGTCTGTAATAACTTTGAACAGTAGTTGTTAGGATTAAGGATCACTGATCCTTGGACGATAGGGGGTAGCAAAGGTGGATGGGTCCTTCTGTTTGTGGAGGATGAAGCCTTTGATGCCCCTCATCTTTTATTTCCTGCACTTAACGAACCATTAGTATGGACACCCTTTGCCAACCCAAGTGGACAGGCCACGATTTGCTGGTAGAAACTTGGGTTGGCAATTTTGACAAACTTTTAAAGGGTTAACTTTGATAAATAAACAAAACTTTAACTTTTGGTTATCTTTGTGTTGTTCATTTTGCGCACATTTACTTGTCAATTGTTATTGCATAATTGTAGAATTTACAAGTTATTGATAAAAGTATTAAATGGATACAAAAATCATTTTGTATCAAAGAGTCAGGATATGATCAGGGATCACATATCCTCTAATCAAAAAGTTTGAAAAGTGAGATGATTTAGGATGATATATCATGTTGTCAAAGAATAAGGGTATAATTGATAAACCAAGAATAAAGTTAAAGTAAACAAAGATCATACCAGAGAATCCAAGTTAGGATCCTATATCCTTAACTATTTAGCTTTGGAAACCTGAATATAATATAACTTGGGACTAAGCCAATTGTAAAAGAAAGTGTTAGTATCTGGGGACAAGCCCAACAATCTAGGGACAAGCCCAACAATCTAGGGACAAGCCCAATAAGCTGGGGACAAGCCCAAAACTGGGGACAAGCCCAAAACTGGGGACAAGCCCAAAGGATCTTGTGTAAACTGGAGTATGGCCCAGACTAGTGACTATCCAAACTTAGTGACATGAAGATGTCAAAACCTTAGCTAACGTGAAAACTTTAGAAACCTTAGGAACGGATGTATGGTATGTCTACCATTATACTTAGGATCCTAAATACAGCCATTACAATGAAATTGTCAGCCCCTAAAGCGGGTACTGGTCCCATTGCCTTTAACTGCACTAGGATAATCGTGCGCAACTAGCGAAGGTCTAAGAACCTGATTCGTAGAAGGTAGTAGATACCTTAAACTGGGGATAAACCCAAAGACTTAGGAGATTTCACTGAATACTTGATCCCTTGTCAAAGATGTACCAACTTCTGCAAAACTCAGAACTTAGTGAAGAAGGATAAAGGATCCTTCTCCTTGTAATCAAATAAATTAAAGGATTAAAGAAATGATAACAAAATCATTACCAGAGTGAGGATTGTTTTGGTCAAAAATCAAGCTAGGATAATACAACCAAATCTTTTGTTGTGAGGTGTGATGCTTGAATCAATGAACAAATGTATGAATAATTTGCAAACAAAATGAACAAGTGACACAAGGATTTATACGAGGAAAAAGCCCTTGATCAAGAGTTGATCTCCAGCATAAAAAACCTCGGGTGATGGAAACTACCGATCACCAACTATAATTAAACAAACGATTGTTACAACTCGGGATGATAACAAGCTTGTTACAAGGATCACTATAGTGCAATGTGTATGAAATCGCCAAATAAACTGTTGAGAGCTTGCGAGAGTGTGAGTGTTAGCTAACTTCGCCCCTTTCTTCTAATTCAAGCTTGTTATCCCCTTTTAAAACTAGAAATAACTAGAATAACTAACTATCCGCAAAAGGTGCTAGCTTCCCACGATCTCCATAACGTTCACAAAGGCTATGCACGTGTGGAATATTTAAGCATATTCCCCTGGAATATCGGCAAGACCAAGTCCAACGCATATACTCCAACAAAACAAACTTAAACATAGTGAAGGCAACCGTTAGTATAAGGATAACAATAAGGATCCTGAATCCTGATCCTGCAACGTCTTCTAAGGATCCTTAATTCAAACAGAATTGAGGATCCGTGATCCTGGCAGTACTTGTGGATCCGTGATCCTTAGGCTTAGAAAATCTATCCCTAACAATTGCCCCCAAAATATGAGGAGTAAAATGTAAATTAACGAGTCGTATTTTTTAATCTTATCTGCAACTAACTAGCCAACGGAATTATAGCCGTTTGAGTCGAACTAGCAGTTACACATCATGCGTCATTGACGTCACAATCCTGCAGAATCATCATTATATATAGGTTAGAGAAAAGGATCAATTTGCATTTAAATTCGAGCGATACTCCCTTTAAATCCTCATTCAAAGATCAATCAGGTATCTCTCTCCTCTTTCTCTCTTCATCTTCTTACTCTGTTCTTTTTCAAAATCTTTAGATCACAATTAAGCTATGATCCTCCCCCACCAAGGATCACCAGAAAGACAATCCTTTGAAAAGCCAAGGGATTATCAAAAATCTTTCGAAGGAACTCTGCAGCTTCACCGATCCGGAGATTGACCGAATTCGCCACTATTTTCCGGCGGATACCGTCTTCAAGCCTTTTGACCCTTCTGCCAAGAGTGATTCTGTCTCGAACACCTGGGTTGCTTTTCCGGCTACCCCATTTCTGATAGGATTCTCCTATCCCTTCCCTGCCTTCACCCAATCCTTCTTTTCCCTCACCGGCATGTGCTATATCCAGGCCATGCCAATGATGTGGAGGGTTTTATATACCTTAGAGAACATCATTGAGCAGGAAGGCATAGAGTTGGGAATGTCAGAATTGGCCGAACTGTATAACCTTGTGAGCCATGGTTCACACCGCTACTTGTTCAAACACAAACCTGGTGATTCTCACCCAATCCTCAAGACTATAAAAAACGATACCAACTAGAAGAAGCGTTTCTTCTTTGTTTGGAGGGACTCTATTCCTGATGGGAAAGATCTCCCCATAAAGTGGACCACCCATTGTAGGATATAGGATCCTTATAGAAGGATCATAGGATGATTCTATTTCTCTTGAGGATAACTGATCATTTTCTGTCTTTTTGTGCAGCTATCTCAGTCTCTCATATCATTCCATCACCTGCAACAAAAGAGAGGATCGCTGCTTTTTGGAGCCTTGATCCTGCAATTAGATCATTCCAAGCAAACACAAAGGATTCTCAAGAAGTATCCTCCGGTTCAGTAACCATGTCAAGTAAGTGTTTAAATTTATGTATAAATATAGATTAAGGATACTTATCTGTTATTTGTCCTTTGTAGGTGTTTTGGTCAAAAAATCTGTTGAGGATATTGCAACCAAACTCTTTGTTATGGGGTATGATGCTTGAAATATTGAACAATGACAAGGATCACTTCAATGTAAATTGCACAAACGACACAAGGGTTTATACGGGGAAAAAGCCCTTGATCAAGAGTTGATCTCCGGCACAAAAAACCCCGGGTGATGGAAACTACCGATCACCAAGTTCAAATAAATCAATAAGTGTTTACAACTTCGGATAGTAACGAGCTAGATACAAGGATCACTATCGTGAAATGTGTATATGTGAGTGAAAACGAATGAATGTTCGTCGAGAGCTTCAAGTGTGCGAGTATATGAGTGTGTGTAGCTGAGAAATGGCTAAGTGTTTTTCTACTAGCTCGTTACCCCTTTTTAAAATAGAAATAACTACCTAAACTAACTATCCGACTTTCGTGCCAAGCTCCCACGTTCTCCACAACGTTCATATTTGGCCAAGCACGTGCGGGATAGTTTGGGAATATTCTCTGGGAATGTCGCCAAGACTTGGTCCGACTTGTTACTCCTGCAAAACAATACGAAACACAAGTGAACAATTGTTAGTATGAGGATCCTTAAGGTGATCCATGATCCTGATCCTGAAACTCTTCTGAGGATTACTATCTGTCACAGAAGTAAGGATCACTAAAGAGGATAATAATTAAGGATCACGGGTCATTTAGAAATCCACCCCTAACAATTGCCCCCAAAATATAAGAAGTTAAATTGTAAATATGTGAGTTATATTTTCTTGATCTTATCCGCAACTAACTAACGGATATATAGCCGTTAAAATAGAACTAGCCGTTACGATCATGACATCACAGAAGTGACTACCCTGCAGAATCATAATTATAAATAGAGATATAGATAGGATCATTATGCATTCAAATTCGAAAGAAACTCCCTTTAAATTCTCAGTCGAAGATCAATCAGGTATCTCTTTCTCCTCTTTCTTCCTCTCTTACTCTGTTTTTCTTTCTTTATCACCAACACTTTGAGAATGATGCTCCGAAGCTCACCGGGCAAGGATCACAAAAAGGATAGCCCTTTGAAGAGTCAAAATATCATCAAAGACTCAGTGAACGAGAGGTGTTACTTTAATGATGCTCAGATAGACAAGATTCGTTGTTGCTTTCCGGCGAGTGCTTTTTTCAAACCCTTCGATCCTACTGTCCTGAGCGACTATGTTTCAGAAACATGGGTTGCCTTTCCATTTACTCCATTTGCCATAGGGTACACCTATCCTTTCCCAGAATTCACACAATCCTTCTTTTCCCTTACCGGCATTTCTTATATCCAAGCCATGCCGATGATTTGGAGGGTTTTGTACACCCTGGAGAGAATCATCGAGCAGGAGGGCATTGATTTAGGCATGTCAGAGCTAACACAATTGTATGATGTTACCACCTTTGGATCCCATCGTTATTTGTTCAAACGAAAACCCGGCGGAGAACACCCTCTTCTTAAAGTTACCAAGAATGACACAAATTGGAAACGTCGCTTCTTCTTTGTCAGGAGGGATACCATTCCCAACGGAAAGCATTTACAAGAACATGGTCCACCCATGGTAGGCCGGAGGATCCTGAGAAGGATCACCAGGTAGTCTTGTTTTTGTATAAGGATTACTGACCCTTTTTTTTTGTTTTGTGTTATGCAGCTATTTCTGTCTCACACATCATCACATCACCTGAAACCAAGGATAGGCTCGCTGCTTTTTGGAAGCTTGATCCTGAAACAAGGACATTCAAGATAGACACCCAAGACTCACAAGAAGTATCCTCAGGTTCCATTACCATGTCAAGTAAGTATCCTGCCTTTTACATAGTTAAAATAAATAAATAAATTGAAATAAGATAAGGATACTCATCTTGCTTTGAATGTGTAGGCGCTGGAAAATCTGCTAAGCCTGTATCCCAGTTCAACACGGCTGACCTTGATGTCGTACGATCCAGGAAGAAGAGATCCACTACCAGTCCTAGCATCTCCATTCCAAAGGCACCCACTAAAGGAAAGGGTGTCAAGAAGAGGAAAACTTCTGATGCTGAGGATCTTCAAGGCCTACCACTGATCCGCCACCAGTTCCTCGAATACTTCAACGATGTAAGGATCACTAACTCTGCCTAGGTATCCTACTCGTATAAGGATCACCTGATCTTGAACTGCTTTATCCTTTTCTTTGCAGAAACTTGCTGAGATTGAAGATTACGTGGGGAATGTTGAGGAGCAGGACAGGAAGATCGCTGACCTCCAACAGGTTGCAGTGCTCAAGGACCTTGCAATTGCTGATCTTCAAAAGGAACTCCAAGATGCCAAGACCAAGACGGCTAAGCTTCTGATTGACCTTGACTATGAGAAGCATGATCTCATAGAAAATGCTAAGGTCTCTGCCGCCATCACGATGTATCAGACAAAATTGAAGATGGCCCAGGAAGCTCAAGATCCTAGTTTTGACAAAAGCAGCTGGGATGTTGAGGGCTGGAAGGCAAGGTTGGCTGATCTTGAGGATGATGAGGAGGAGACTATTGAGGTCTTGGCGATTGAGGCAAGTGGCAGTGGAAAGGATCTGATAAAGGATACCGCAGCTGGAGGGGAAGAGGATGCAGCGAAGGCATAGGCTGCATGGATGGGCGATGAAGGACATTTCTAGACGTAGCCGGAGCCCATTTTTTAAGTTTGATAGTTTGTTTTGGTTGTGAAGTTGAACAATTTAATGGTTTGTACTTTGAACAATAGGTTTTAGGATTAAGGATCATGTATGATCCTTTGGACAATAGGCAGGATTGCAATTGGTGGAGGGATCCTCTGTTTGGGGGATGAAGCCATTGTGATCCTGCCGCCTTTATATTCCTGCACTACTTTTGAACTTATTATCATGGACACCCTTTACCTACCCCAGCGGACGGGCCACGTTTTGCTGGTAGATGCTCGGGTAGGTAATTTTGACAACCTTTTAAGGGTTAGTCTTTTGTTAATAAATAAAATCTTAACTTTTGTCGCTTATCTTGTGTTGTTATCCTTGTTAATATCTTACTTTCCAACTGTTGTAATGTTCATTCTGTTTATACTTATCAAACCTTGAAAAATTAAAAAAGATATCCAAAAAGTTTAGGATATGATCAAGGATCACATATCCCATAACCGATAAGTTCTAAAAAGTGATATAGTTTAAGAATCACAAGTTCAGTTGTCAAGTATAAGGGTTATTCAAATAAATAATGAATAGAATTAAAAATAGTTAAGGATCATACCTGAGGGTCCAAGTTAGGATCCTGACCATAATAAGGATAACTATAAGATAAACCTTAGAATAAAGTAAGGATCAAGGATCCCTAGTTGCCTATCTTCAAGAACTTGAAATAGAGCAAAACTTGGGACTAAGCCAACATAAGAAAAGAGTTAGCAACTGGGGACAAGCCCAATGATAACTGGGGACAAGCCCAAGGATAACTGGGGACGAGCCCAAGGATAACTGGGGACGAGCCCAAGGATAACTGGGGACAAGCCCAAGGATCGTATGTAAACTGGAGTATGGCCCTAACTGGCGACTATCCAAACTTAGTGACATGAAAATGCCAAAACCTTAGCTAACATGAAAACGTTAGAAACCTTAGCTAACGTTAAAACGTTAGAAACCTTAGGAACGGATGTATGGTACGTCTACCATTATACGTAGGATCCTAGGCATAGCCAGTACAATGGAATTATCAGCCCCTAAAACGAGTACTGGTCCCACTGCCTTGAACTATACCAGGATCATCATGCGCTACAGGCGGAACTGGGGTCAAGCCCAAATAACTGGGGTTAAACCCAAGGAGCGGATTGCTTCAGCGGATAATCAGTGTTATGCTAAGGATACCTGAACTTTCAAGACTTAAACTCACGTGAGAGATGGATAAAGGATACATGATCCTTATCCTTATATGAGAAAATAAAGAAATGAAATAGTTCAAGTTTAGGATATTACCTAAGTAAGGATCACCAATACTTTGAGGATCCTTTAAGGATATCCCTATCGTGAGGATCATCTGTGCCATGAGGATCCTGCTCACATGAAATATTTCTTCAAGTGGACAGCATTCCAAGCTCTTGGTAGCAAATCACCTTCCATGGTTAGCAATCTATATGCCCCCTTTCCTGCTTCAGCTTCAATCAAATAAGGGCCTTCCCATTTTGGAGCTAACTTTCCATCAGTAGGATTGGTGGTATTCTGAAATGCTTTTCTTAATACCATATCTCCAACTTGAAACCTCCTGATCCTGACATTTTTGTTGTAAGCACCAGCCATTCTTTGCTGATAACTGGCCATCCTTATCCTAGCCATATCCCTGATTTCTTCAATAGTATCCAGGTCTTGAGCCAAGTTCTCATCATTCTCCTCAGGATCACGGGTACTTGTTCTTGCAGTTGGAACCACCATTTCTGTTGGGATCACTGATTCTGCCCCAAATACCAAAGAGAATGGTGTTTGACCAGTAGCATTTTTAGGGGTTGTCCTATCAGCCCAAAGCACATAGGGTAGTTCTTCTGCCCATTTCCCTTTCTTGGATCCAAGCTTCTTCTTCAAATTGTTGATGATGATCTTGTTGGATGACTCTGCCTGACCATTAGCTTGTGGGTGGGCTGGTGTTGATGTTATTATCTTAATCCCCCAGCTGTCACAAAAGTTAGTGGTTCTGCCCCCAATAAATTGGGAACCATTATCACATATAATCTCAGAAGGAATTCCAAATCTAGTTATAATATTTCTTTTAATGAAGGATATAACTTCCTTTTCTCTGACTTGGGCAAAAGCTTCAGCCTCTATCCACTTGGAGAAGTAATCAGTCATAGCAAGCATGAATACTTTTCCACCAGGTGCCTTAGGGAGCTTACCGACTATATCCATACCCCATCTCATAAACGGCCAAGAGGAGGATATAGGATGCAATAATTCAGCTGGTTGATGAAGGATATTGTTGTGCCTCTGACAAGGATCACATCTCTTAGCATACTCCACAGCATCTCTCTGCATGGTTGGCCAGTAGTATCCTGTCCTCAGGATCCTTGAGAATAATGCCCTGCCTCCAGTGTGGTTTCCACAATCTCCTTCATGGAAGTCTTTTAAAACTTCTTGGATTTCAGGATCCTCAATGCATCTCAAGTATGGTCCTGCAAGAGATCGTCTATACAACATATTATTTAAAATTGTGAATTGAGATACCTTAGATTTGAAAGCCCTAGGGTTTTCTCCTGTAGGAATCTCTCCATGTTGTAAGTATCTCATAATTGGTGAGATCCATGATCCTGATCCTGAATGGGATTGAGTATCCTCACAAGGGATAATTGCATAATCATTTCCTATCTCCATAGCTTCGTGATCCTCGATAGCCGGGGTCAGGATATGGATAATAGGGATCTTGATATCCTCCGGGATCTTCAAGGATGATCCTAAGTTAGCCAATGCATCAGCCTCTGTATTTTCTTCCCTTGGTACCTGCGTCAAACTAAAGGAAACAAAAGTGAGTGCCAAACTTTTGACTATCTCTAAATATTTGGTTAGCTTTTCACCTTTAACAGCGTAGGATCCATTAAAGTGGTTTGTAATTAGCAATGAATCTACATGTACCTCAAGATACCTGATCCCCATATGCTTTGCAATTTGCAAACCAGCAATTAGGCTTCATATTCAGCCTCATTGTTAGTGGTTTGGAACTTACAAGCTATAGAGTGGGGTATTATGTCCCCCCTGTGGCGATTTTAGTAGTATTCCAAGCCCTGTGCCTTTGACATTTGAGGATCCATCAGTATAGAGTATCCAAGGATCCTTGGTCTCTTCTAGCTGCTGGACTTCTAACTCAGCTTCTTCTTGTAAATCACTACTGAAATCAGCCACAAAGTCAGCTAATGCCTGGGATTTGATAGCTGTCCTAGGCTCATATCTTATATCATATGCACTCAGCTTCACTGCCCACTTAGCCATCCTTCCTGACATTTCTGGTTTCCTGAGGACATTCTTAATTGGAAAATTAGTTTTAACAATGATAACATGAGTTTCAAAATAATGTCTTAACTTAGTAGATGCCATAATTAATGCAAGAATAAGTTTTTCAAGGTGTGAATACCTGGATTCGGCATCAAGTAAACTTTTACTTACATAATAGACAGGATGTTGTGTACCTTCATGATCCTTAACAAGGACCGCACTTACTGCTTTTGAGGATACTGCAAGATACAAGGATAGCACATCGCCTTTTTCTGGTTTCATCAAAGCCGGGGCTGAGGATAGGTAATCTTTGAGGGATCTTAAAGCATTTTCATGCTTCTCAGTCCACTCAAATTTCTTGTTTTTCCTTAGGATATCATAAAATTCTTTGCACTTCTCCGAGGATTTGGATATAAATCTGTTCAAAGCTGCTATCCTGCCTGTTAGCCTTTGAACATCCTTAGCATTGGCCGGAGATTTGATGTTCACTATTGCTTTGATTTGTTCCGGGCTAGCTTCAATGCCTCTTTTCGTCACCATATATCCTAAGAATTTACCTGCTTTAACACCAAAGTGACATTTTGAAGGATTAAGTTTCATGTTATATTTGTCAAGAATATCGAATGCTTCCTCCAAGTCCCTTAGGTGATCCTCAGCTTTTATGGATTTTACCACCATATCATCTATGTAAACCTCCATAGTTTGTCCAATCTGATCCTTGAACATCATATTCACCAGCCTTTGATATGTTGCACCTGCATTTCTTAATCCGAACGGCATAGCAATATAGCAGTATATACTAGTTGGAGTCATGAAGGCTGTATCCTCTTGGTCGGATGGTTCCATTTGGATTTGTTGGAATCCAGATGAAGCATCCATAAAAGTTAACAGTTCATGACCCGCAGTTGCATCCACCATGGAGTCAATGTGGGGTAATGGGAAAGGATCCTTGGGACATGCCTTATTTAGATCGGTAAAATCGACACATACCCTCCACTTTCCGTTTTTCTTTTGAACAACAACCACATTGGCCAACCATCTTGGATACTTGACCTCTCTAATCATACCTGCCCGGAGTAATTTCTCTACCTCTTCCTGGATAATGGCATTCCTTTCCGGTGCAAACTTCCTTCTCCTTTGATGGATTGGTTTGAAGGACCTGTCAATGCCAAGTTTGTGAGTGATTACATCTTTGGATATACCAGTCATGTCTTCGTGTTTCCATGCAAAGGTAGTCTTTCTCCTTTTGAGGAATGATACGAGGTCTTCTTTCATTTCGCCAAGGATCCCTGATCCGATATAGATTTTGGATTCAGGATCATCAGGATCCATGAGGATTTCTACCACATCCTGCTCTCTTGCCTCCAAGACATCCCTTGGAGGATACCTTGATTGGTATTGCTCCCTTGACTTCGAGGCCGGTTTCATCGATGAAGTGTAGCAATTCTTAGCCTCCTGCTGATCACTATCAATCTTCACTATTCCCCAAGGACAAGGGAGCTTCACACATTGATGGTAAGTGGATGGGACTGCCTTCATATCGTGTATCCAAGGCCTACCAAGGATAACATTACAACAAGATAAACAGTCAATAACACAAAATTTTTGATAAGAGTGTAGGCCTTCGATATATATTGGGAGTTTAATGTCCCCCAGGGTATTCTTAGTTTCGCCACTAAATCCCACGAGCACGGAGGATCTTGGTATGATATCTGATTCAGGGATACCCATCTTCTTTAGAACATCAAGCTGGATAATGTTCACTGAACTTCCTCCGTCTATAAGGATCCTGCGGACAAAATGGTTAGATATGAAAAGAGTAATAACTAAACCATCGTGATGAGGATCCTGGATATCAACACGATCCTCTTCATCAAAGGTTATGACTTTTCCTTCGGAGACACTTGATGTTCGAACTGGTCTTTCTCCATTATCCATTTTAGTTTCCTTTGCATGCCTTTTTACAGCTGAGAAGGATGTGCCACAAATGTCTGATCCTCCAGAAATGAAGTTTATCACTTGTGCATCTGCTGGAGGGGCTGGAGCCTTCTCAGGGATCCTTTCAGGATCCTGAGTCTTTGACTTTTTCCTTCCCAACAATTCTTTTAGATGCCCCTTGCTCAACAAGTATCCAATCTCCTTTCTTAGTGCAATGCATTCTTCTGTGAGATGCCCAAAATCTTCATGGTATGCACACCACTTTGATTTATCCTTAGTTGCAGCTGGCCTATCATTTTTTCTTGGCCATCTAGCTTTATCACCTAAGTTATGCATAGCAAGGATTAGTTCGTCGTTATCAACACAAAAACAATATTCAGAAATTGGAGGATAATCTTCATCATCCTCTTCTTGATCAACAGAATGCACGTTCTGGTTATCAGTTCTGTTGTAGGATCTGAACTTGTTGTTCCTGAATGAGGATCCTTGCTTATCCTGCTTTGAGGATCCTGCTAACCTCTCCTGGATCCTCTTGTCGTCCTCTAGCCGAATGAACCTAAGTGCTCGTGTTCTTACCTCATCTAAGTTCCTGCATGGTGTCATAACAAGATCATCATAGAACGACGAATCCCTAAGTAATCCCATTTTAAAGTCCTCAACAGCCGTGGCTATATCTAAGTTGGGGATGTCTAAGGATTCTTTACTGAATTTGGTAATGTAATCCCTTAATGATTCATTATGACCCTGGGTTATCCTATATAGATCACTAGTTAATCGTTCAAATTTTCTACTACAAGAAAACTGGTTATTAAACAAGTTAACTAGGTTAGCAAATGAGGTAATAGAATAGGGAGGAAGACTTAGCAGCCATTTGAGAGCTGATCCAGTAAGAGTGGATCCGAATCCCTTGCACAGGCATGCTTCCTTTAACCTTTCTGGAATTGGATTGATCTCCATCCTCTCCCTGTATTGTGCTATGTGTTCCTCAGGATCTGTCGAACCATCATACAGCTTCATTGTTGGCACATGAAACCGCTTGGGTATCTCAGCATCACAGATTGGTGGTGCAAAGCGAGATATCTTGTGGCTCCCATCTGTAATCTCTGGGATAGGTTTGACCACTACTGGGACACTTGATATCATATCCTTTAGCTTTTGCAATTCTTTGGCCATGGCATGATTGATACCTGGATCCTGCATAAGACCATGGTTAGTAGTATAAGAATTATTAAAAGTGTTACCTCCCATTGGATTCAGATTAGGAAGATTGGATGTTAATCCATATTGTTGAGGCTTTGGAATGATCGAGGGACCAGTAGAAGCATTGGTCTACATTGGAATAAAATCTCCCTGATGGACATCTGAATTTCCTGTTTGCAAACTCCTCAAGGATCCTGGCATTTGGAAGGATCCCTGAAATTGGGACGATCCTGGAACGAAGGAGGATCCTTGAAACTGGGATGATCCTGGAACAAAGGAGGATCCTTGAACCTGGGATGATCCTGGAACGAAGGAGGATCCTTGAACCTGTGATGATCCTGGAACAAAGGAGGATCCTTGAACCTGGGATGATCCTGGAACAAAGGAGGATCCTTGAACCTGTGATGATCCTGGAACGAAGGAGGATCCTTGAACCTGGGATGATCCTGGAACAAAGGAGGATCCTTGAACCTGGGATGACCTGGAACGAAGGAGGATCCTTGAACCTGGGATGATCCTGGAATGAAGGAGGATCCTTGAACCTGTGATGATCCTGGAACAAAGGAGGATCCTTGAACCTGGGATGATCCTGGAACGAAGGAGGATCCTTGAACCTGCTGCACTCCCGAATATCCTCCTGAATTCGTGAGGGACCCCATATGCTGAGGATAGGATCCCGCTGGCTGGAAATATGAACCTGATGCCTGGGTCACTGTTGTTGTTCCGTAGTGCACTCCTTTTGGTCCACCCACATATTGAACGTCTGGAACCACTGATGGCTGAGAAGTAATCACCGGAGTATCAAAATTCAAGGATTTCGGCACCAGTGGGGAATGATCCTCTGCCGTTGTCTTTTGTTTCTTGAGATCTCTGATTTCTTTGAGAATCCTCTCATTGGTCTTATCCTGTTGCCGTATCTGATCCTTCATCTGCAAAATCAAAGTAAACATGTCACTAGTAGTGGGAGTGTAAGAAGCAGAAGAAGTCGGAGGTTTTGAGAAAATGGGAGTTGGTTTCTTCGCAGCATTCTCAGCATTCTTCTGGGATCCAGAAGGTGGTGGAGGCAAAGGGGGAACGCCTTGTGAAGAAGTGAACGAGGGCATCAAATTTGAAGCATTCTTCGCTGAGGAAGCCATTTGCCTGGTTGTAGTGAACCGAAATGAGCACAGAAATGCGAATTTTTCTAAGGACGAAGCACCAATTGCCCCACGGTGGGCGCCAAACTGTTTTGGTCAAAAAATCTGTTGAGGATATTGCAACCAAACTCTTTGTTATGGGGTATGATGCTTGAAATATTGAACAATGACAAGGATCACTTCAATGTAAATTGCACAAACGACACAAGGGTTTATACGGGGAAAAAGCCCTTGATCAAGAGTTGATCTCCGGCACAAAAAACCCCGGATGATGGAAACTACCGATCACCAAGTTCAAATAAATCAATAAGTGTTTACAACTTTGGATAGTAACGAGCTAGATACAAGGATCACTATCGTGAAATGTGTATAAGTGAGTGAAAACGAATGAATGTTCGTCGAGAGCTTCAAGTGTGCGAGTATATGAGTGTGTGTAGCTGAAAAATGGCTAAGTGTTTTTCTACTAGCTCGTTACCCCCTTTTAAAATAGAAATAACTACCTAAACTAACTATCCGACTTTCGTGCCAAGCTCCCACGTTCTCCACAACGTTCATATTTGGCCAAGCACGTGCGGGATAGTTTGGGAATATTCTCCGGGAATGTCGCCAAGACTTGGTCCGACTTGTTACTCCTGCAAAACAATACGAAACACAAGTGAACAATTGTTAGTATGAGGATCCTTAAGGTGATCCATGATCCTGATCCTGAAACTCTTCTGAGGATTACTATCTGTCACAGAAGTAAGGATCACTAAAGAGGATAATAATTAAGGATCACGGGTCATTTAGAAATCCACCCCTAACAGTAGGTGCTGAAAAATCCTCAAAGTCAGCCACTCGCTTCAGAGTCACTGATCTTGACACTGTCTCTGGCCGGTCCGAAAAGAAGAAATCTGCTGCTAGCCCAATCGTTCCAATCCCTAGGCCTGTCACCTCCAAGGGCAAGGGAGGAAAGAAGAGGAAATCCACTGAAGCTGATAACCTTGAAGGCCTGCCCCTCATCCGTCATCAGTTTGAAGAATACTTCAATGATGTAAGGATCCTTGATCCTTAATTTTATCCTGTCCATTTGAGGATAATTGATCCTGAATTGTATTCTTCTTTCTTTTGCATAAATTCACTGAGATCCAGATGCTCTTTGATGCCTATGTTGAAGAGGCTGAGCAGAAGGAGCTGGACTTCCAACCTTGAGAAAGAGCTCAACTTGGCAAAGAAGCAGGTGGTCATGGCCCATATCACTGCTGATCAAGAGAAGAATGAGGTAATGGAGGATGCCAAGCTCTCTGCTGCCATTTCTACGTACAAGACCAAACTGCAGATGGCCCAGGAAGCTCAGGATCCTGGCTTTGACAGGGCCAACTGGGACCAGGAGGGCTGGAAGGCAAGGCTGGCTGAGCTGGATGATGAAGCGGAGGCTACAGAGGTCTTGATGCTTGAGGCAAGCGGCAGTGGAGCTAAGGATCAGGCTGGTGATGCTGGACCTGGAGGTGCTGGTGATGGTGATGCAGCGAAGGTGTGAGCTCCAAAAATGGGCGATGATGGATTTATCTAGACGCGGCCGGAGCCCATTTTTTATGGTTTGGTAGTTGTTTTTTTGTTTGATGGTGTTTTTCTCGAACAATGATGGTCTGTAATAACTTAGACAATAGTTTTTAGGGTTGAGGATCATGGATCCTTGAACAATAGGTAGGATAATGGGTGGTGGATGGATCCTCTGTTTGGGGGATGAAACCACTTGTTATCCTTCCGCCTTTATTTCCTGCACTCAGACCTTGTTAATATGGACACCCTTTGCTAACTCAAGTGGACGGGCCACGTTTTGCTGGTAGAAACTTGGGTTGGCAATTTTGACAACCTTTTAAGGGTTTAACTTTTGATAAATAAAAACTTAATCTTTTGGCTATCTCATGTGTTATTACGTTTGTGAATACCTTATCTTTCAGTTGTTATGATATATTTTGTTTGAATTCATAAGTTAAGAATAAAAGTTTACTAGATTATGTCAAAAAGTTTAGGATATGATCAATGATCAAATATCCTATAATCGATAAATTCAAAAGAGTAGTGTAATTTAAGGATCATGTGTCTTGTTGTCAAAGAGTAAGGGTCACTAAAAAAAATCAAAGTGATCAAGGATCATACCTGAGAATCCAAGTTAGGATCCTAAACCTTTAACATTTACAATCAGGATAACCAAAAAACAAACCTTAATAAAAGGTTAGGATCAAGGATCCTTAGCTGTTCAACTTCAAAAACCTGAAATGGAACACAACTTGGGAGTAAGCTAATATAGGAGAAGAGTTAGCAACTGGGGACAAGCCCAACAATTCTGGGGACAAACCCAATATACTGGGGACAAGCCCAAAAAAAACTGGGGACAAGCCCAAAAAACTGGGGACAATCCCAAAAAAACTGGGGACAAGCCCAAAGGATCTTGTGTAAACTGGAGTATGGCCCTCACTGGCGACTATCCAAACTTAGTGACATGAAAATACCAAAACCTTAGCTAACGTGAAAACGTTAGAAACCTTAGGAACGGATGTATGGTACGTCTACCATTATATGTAGGATCCTGAATACAGCCAGTACAATGAAATTGTCAGCCCCTAAAGCGAGTACTGGTCCCATTGCCTTGAACTGCATCAGGATCATCGTGCGCTACTGGCGATACTAGGGACAGGCCCAAAAACTGGGGACTAGCCCAAATAACTGGGGTCAAGCCCAAAAAACTGGGGTCAAGCCCAAATAACTGGGGTCAAACCCAAATAAATGGAAACTTCTGTGGATACTCAATCCTTTGTTGAGGATATATTAACCTTCTGCAAAACTCAAAACTAAGTGAAAGAAGGATGTAGGATCCAGGATCCTTCTCCTTGTATATAAGATAATTAAAGAATTAAATAGATTAAAATTAGTTCATTGCCAGAATGAGGATCATCTATCTTCTAAGGATCCTTTGAGGATATCGGCCATGAATGTTGCTAAGGATCCTAAATCCTTATTACATGAAGTATTTTTTCAAGTGGACAGCATTCCAAGCTCTTGGTAGCAAATCACCTTCCATTGTTAACAATCGATATGCCCCCTTTCCTGCCTCAGCGTCAATAAGGTAGGGACCTTCCCATTTTGGTGATAACTTGCCATCAGCAGGATTGGTGGTGTTCTGAAATGCTTTCCTCAATACCATATCACCAACTTGGAACTTCCTGATCCTGACATTCTTATTGTAGGCTCCAGCCTTTCTCTGTTGATAACTAGCTGTCATTATCCTTGCCAAATCCCTGAGTTCTTCTATGGTATCCAAGTCTTGAACAAGTTTTCAGCATTTCCTTCAGGATCACGGATGCTTGTTCTTGCAGTAGGAACCACCATCTCTGTAGGGATCACTGATTCTGCTCCAAATACTAAAGAGAATGGAGTTTGGCCAGTGGCATTCTTGGGAGTTGTCCTGTCATCCCATAGTACATAAGGTAGTTCTTCTGCCCACTTTCCTTTCTTGGATCCAAGCTTCTTCTTCAAGATGTTGATGATGATCTTGTTGGATGATTCTGCTTGACCATTAGCTTGTGGGTGGACTGGTGTTGATGTTATCATCTTAATCCCCCAGCTGTCACAAAAGTTAGTAGTTCTACTCCCAAAAAATTGGGATCCATTATCACTAACAATTTCAGAAGGGATACCAAATCTAGTAATGATATTTCTTTTAATAAAGGATATCACTTCTTTCTCTCTGACTTGAGCAAAGGCTTCAGCCTCTATCCACTTAGAGAAGTAATCAGTCATGGCAAGCATGAACACCTTTGCTCCTGGTGCTTTGGGAAGTTTGCCAACTATATCTATTCCCCATCTCATGAATGGCCAAGAAGAGGATATAGGATGCAAGAGCTCTGCTTGTTGATGAAGGATATGACTATGTCTCTGACAAGGATCACACTTCTTGGCATAATCCACAACATCCTTCTTCATAGTAGGCAAATAGTATCCTGTCGTAAGGATCCTTGAGAACAGTGCCATGTCCCCAGTGTGGTTTCCACAATCTCCTTCGTGAAAATCCTTCAGGACTTCTTGGATTTCAGGATCCTCAATGCACCTTAGATATGGACCTGCAAGAGATCGTTTATATAACATGTTATTTAATATTGTAAATTGAGATACCTTCATTTTGAAAGCCCTGGGGTTTTCTCCTGTAGGAATCTCTCCATGTTGTATATATCTCATGATTGGAAGGATCCATGATCCTGAATGAGACTGTGCACCATCGCTAGGAACCATTGCAGAATCCTCTTCTATCTCCATAGTTATGTGATCCTCAATAGCAGGAGCCAAAATATGGATGATAGGGATCTTGATATCCTCTAGAATTTTCAATGATGATCCAAGATTGGCCAATGCATCAGCTTCTGCATTCTCTTCCCTAGGTACCTGTGTCAAACTAAAAGAAATAAAAGAGAGTGCCAATTCCTTGACTATCTCTAGGTATTTGATTAGCTTTTCACCTTTAACAGCATAGGATCCATTAAAGTGATTAGTAATTAACAATGAATCTACATGTACCTCAAGATACTTGATCCTCATATGCTTGGCAATTTGCAAACCAGCTATCAAGGCCTCATATTCAGCCTCATTATTAGTAGTTTGAAACTCACAAGCTATTGAGTGGGGTATTATGTCCCCCTGTGGTGATTTTAGTTGTATTCCAAGTCCTGTTCCTTTGACATTAGATGCTCCATCAGTGAAGAGTATCCAAGGATCCTTAGTCTCTTCAAGCTGCTGAACTTCTAACTCAGCTTCTCTTTGTAAATCACTACTAAAATCTGCCACAAAGTCAGCTAAGTCTTGGGATTTGATGGCAGTCCTTGGTTCATATCTTATATCATATGCACTAAGCTTCACTGCCCATTTAGCCATCCTTCCTGACATTTCAGGTTTCCTGAGAACATTCTTAATTGGAAAGTTAGTCTTAACAATAATGGCATGAGTTTCAAAATAATGTCTTAGTTTAGTAGATGCCATAATTAAAGCAAGGATAAGTTTCTCTAAATGAGAATACCTGGATTCAGCATCAAGCAAACTCTTACTTACATAATAGACAGGATGTTGTGTACCTTCGTGATCCTTAACAAGGACTGCACTTACTGCTTTAGAGGACACCGCTAGATATAAGGATAATATATCCCATTTTTCTGGTTTCATCAAGGCAGGAGCTGAGGATAGGTAATCCTTAAGGGCTTTGAGAGCATTTTCATGCTTTTCAGTCCATTCAAATTTCTTGTTCTTTCTCAAAATGTCATAGAATTCCTTGCACTTTTCTGATGACTTGGATATGAACGTATTCAAGGCTGCGATCCTCCCTGTCAACCTTTGCACATCCTTGGCATTGGCAAGAGATTTGATATTCACAATTGCCTTGATTTGCTCTGGACTTGCTTCTATGCCTCTTTTGAATGCTTCCTCCAGGTCTCTAAGGTGATCCTCAGCTCTCTTGGACTTAACCACCATGTCATCTATATATACTTCCATAGTGTGTCCTATTTGTTCCTTAAACATCATATTGACTAGCCTTTGATAAGTAGCACCTGCATTCCTTAGTCCAAATGGCATAGCAATATAACAATAGATACCAGTTGGGGTCATAAAGGTTGTATCATCTTGATCAGATGGTTCCATCTGAATTTGTTGAAATCCAGATGAAGCATCCATAAAAGTCAACAATTCATGACCCGCGGTAGCATCCACCATGGAGTCAATGTGGGGTAATGGGAAAGGATCCTTGGGACATGCCTTGTTTAAATCAGTGAAATCGACACATACCCTCCACTTTCCATTTTTCTTTTGAACAACAACCACATTGGCTAACCATCTTAGATACTTAACCTCTCTAATCATACCTGCTCGGAGTAATTTGTCTACCTCTTCCTAGATAATAGCATTCCTCTCAGGTGCAAACTTCCTCCTCTTCTGATGTATAGGCTTGAATAACCTGTCAATGCCAAGCTTATGAGTAATTATATCTTTAGAGATACCTGTCATATCTTCATGCTTCCAGGCAAAGGTAGTTTTTCTCCTCTTAAGGAAGGATACTAGATCCTGTTCAATGTTGCTGGGGATCCCTGATCCTATGAAGACTTTGGATTCAGGATCATGAGGATCCATAAGGATATCTTTCACATCCTGTTCTCTTGCCTCCAAGACGTCTCTTGGAGGATACTTTAGTTGCTATTGCTCCCTTGGTCTTGAGGCTGGCTTCATTGATGAGGTATAGCAATTCTTTGCTTCTTGTTGGTCACTCTCAATCTTTATCACCCCCCATGGACTAGGAAGCTTCACACATTGATGATATGTAGATGCAACTGCCTTCATGTCATGTATCCATGGCGTGCCAAGGAGAACATTGCAACAGGATAAGCAATCTATTACACAAAAATTTTGATAAGAATGAAGTCTTTCAATGTAGATGGGAAGTTTAATGTCACCCAATGTATTCTTGGTTTCTCCGCTGAATCCCACAAGAACTGAGGATCTTGGGACAATATCCGATTCAGGGATGTTCATTTTCTTGAGGACATCAAGCTGAATGATGTTCACCGAGCTTCCTCCATCGATTAGGATCCTGCGAACAAAATGGTTAGAAATGAACAAAGTAATGACAAGACCATCATGATGAGGATCCTGAACATCAACACGATCATCCTCATTAAAAGTTATAACTTTCTCCCATGTGACAGTAGAGGTCCGGATAGGTCTGTCCCCATTATCCATCTTGGTCTCCTTGGCATGTCTTTTGGCTGCTGAAAAGGAAGTACCACAAATGTCTGATCCACCAGATATGAAGTTTATAACTTGTGCATCTGCCGGAGGAGCAGGAGCTCTTTCTGGAACCTTTTCAGGATCCTGGATCCTTGACTTCTTTCTTCCCAAAAGTTCCTTCAAGTGCCCCTTACTTAACAAGTAACCTATCTCTTTTCTAAGTGCAATACATTCTTCAGTGAGATGTCCGAAATCCTCATGATATGCACACCATTTGGACTTGTCTTTTGTTGCAGCTGGTTTATCACTTTTTCTATTCCATCTTGCTTTCTCACCTAGATTCTGCATTGCAAGAATTAGTTCATTGTTATCGACAGAAAAACAATATTCAGAAATGGGAGGATAATCCTCATCATCCTCTTCCTGTTCTACTGCATGCGCGTTCTGGTTATCAGACTTGTTGTAAGATTTGGACTTGTTGTTCCTGAAGTAGGATCCTTGCTTTTCCTGCTTCGAGGATCCTGCCAGTCTTTCCTGGATCCTTTTATCATCCTCTAGTCGGATAAATCTAAGGGCCCTGGTTCTTACCTCATCAAGATTCCTGCATATCATCATAGAATAATGAATCCCTAAGTAAACCCATTTTAAAGGCTTCCACAGCCGTAGCTATATCCAGATTGTGAATATCTAAGGATTCTTTACTAAACTTAGTGATACAATCTCTAAGTGATTCATTTTGACCTTATGTTACCCTATATAGATCACTAGTTAAACGTTCAAATTTTCTACTACATGAGAATTGGCTATTAAACAGATTAACTAGATTAGCAAATGAAGTAATAGAGTAAGGGGGAAGACTTAGCAGCCATTTAAGAGTTGATCCTGTGAGTGTGGATCCAAACCCCTTGCATAGACATGCTTCTTTTAACCTCTCAGGAATTGGATTTATCTCCATCCTTTCTCTGTACTGAGCTACATGCTCCTCTGGATTCGTTGAACCATCATATAACTTCATGGTTGGTATTTGGAACCTCTTTGGAATTTCTGCATCACAAATGGGTGGTGCAAAGCGAGATATCCTGTGGCTTCCATCTGCAATTTCAGGAATGGGCTTAACCACTCCTGGAACGCTGGATATCATATCCTTTAGTTTTTGTAATTCCCTAGCCATAGCTTGATTGATACATGTATCCTGCACAAAGCCATTGTTAGTGTTATAAGAATTATTCAAAGTGTTACCTCCCGGAGGATTCAAGTTTGGAATCCCAGATGTGAATCCATATTGACGAGATTCTGGTATGATTGAAGGACCAAAAGAAGCAATGGTCTACATTGGAATGAAGTCTCCTTGATGAACATCTGAGCTTAAGAGTTGCACGCTTCTTAAGAATCCCTGATCCTGAAAGCTGTTGGATCGTTGCTGTGCAGTGACTGGGGGTCTTGGAGGATAATCCATGGATCCGTGAACCTGAGGTGAGGATCCTTGAATCTGAAAGGATCCTTGAACCAGAGACGATCCTTGAACCAGAGAGGATCCTTGAACCTGAGAGGATCCTTGAACCAGAGAGGATCCTTGAACCATGTGCGTCCCCATATATCCTCCTGAGCAAACGAAGGATCCATGTTGCTGGAAAGAGGATCCCGAAGGCTGGAAGTGAGACCCTAAAGCCTGACTCATAGTTGTTGATCCATAACGCCTTCCCAATGGTCCACTCTGGTACTGGATGTCCGGAGCTGCAGATTGCAGGGCGGTTATAGCTGGAGTGTCGAAATCCAGTGATCTAGGTATCAGAGGAGAGTGATCCTCCCCCGATTTCTTCTGTTTCTTGATGTCACCAATCTCCCAGAGGATCCTTTCATTGGTTTTATCCTGCTCTTGTATGTGATCCCTCATCTGCAAAATCAAAGTAAAAAGATCACTGTTAGTAGGGTTAGAAGAAACAGCAGATGTTGGTGGTTTTGGGAAAATGGGGCTTTGTCTCTTTGGAGCATTTTCAGCATTCTTCTGGGATCCAAAAGGTGGTGGAGGCAAAGGTGGAACGCCCTGTGAAGAAGTGACTGCCGGCATAGAGCTTGAAGTGTTCTTTGCTGAAGAAGCCATATGGTTGAAGATAATGAACCGAAATGAACACAATGAGCAATTTTTTTCAGAAATGAAGCACCAATTGCCCCACGGTGGGCGCCAAACTGTTTTGGACAAAAATCAAGCTAGGATAATACAACCAAATCTTTTGTTGTGAGGTGTGATGCTTGAATCAATGAACAAATGTATGAATAATTTGCAAACGAAATGAACAAGTGACACAAGGATTTATACGAGGAAAAAGCCCTTGATCAAGAGTTGATCTCCGGCATAAAAAACCTCGGGTGATGGAAACTACCGATCACCAACTATAATTAAACAAACGATTGTTACAACTCGGGATGATAACAAGCTTGTTACAAGGATCACTATAGTGCAATGTGTATGAAATCGCCAAATAAACTGTTGAGAGCTTGCGAGAGTGTGAGTGTTAGCTAACTTCGCCCCTTTCTTCTAATTCAAGCTTGTTATCCCCTTTTAAAATTAGAAATAACTAGAATAACTAACTATCCGCAAAAGGTGCTAGCTTCCCACGATCTCCATAACGTTCACAAAGGTTATGCACGTGAGGAATATTTAAGCATATTCCCCTGGAATATCGGCAAGACCAAGTCCAACGCGTATACTCCTGCAAAACAAACTTAAACATAGTGAAGGCAACCGTTAGTATAAGGATAACAATAAGGATCCTGTATCCTGATCCTGCAACGTCTTCTGAGGATCCTTAATTCAAACAGAATTGAGGATCCGTGATCCTGGCAGTACTTGAGGATCCGTGATCCTTAGGTTTAGAAAATCTATTCCTAACAAGGATCATGTATCCTTTGAGGATCCTGGATCCTTAATCATAATTCTGTCTTAGCTGAGGATCCTTGATCCTTTTTACATGAAGTATTTTTTCAGATGGACAGTATTCCAAGCCCTTGGTAATAGATCACCTTCCATTGTTAATAAACGATATGCCCCCCTTCCTGCCTCAGCTTCAATCAGATTGGGGCCTTCCCACTTTGGTGCCAACTTGTCATCAGCAGGATCTGTGTTATTTTGGAATGCTTTCCTCAACACCATATCACCAACTTGAAACTTCCTGATCCTGACATTCTTGTTATAAGCTCCAACCATCCTTTGCTGATAACTAGCCAATCTTATCCTTGCTAAATCCCTGAGTTCTTCTATGGTATCCAAATCTTGAACCAAGTTTTCAGCATTTCCTTCGGGATCACGGATGCTTGTTCTTGCAGTAGGGACTACCATCTCTGTAGGAATCACAGATTCAGCTCCAAATACTAAAGAAAATGGAGTCTGGCCAGTAGCATTCTTGGGAGTCGTTCTATCAGCCCATAACACATAGGGTAGTTCTTCTACCCATTTCCCCTTCTTGAATCTAAGCTTCTTTTTCAAGTTGTTGATGATGATCTTGTTAGATGATTCTGGTTGACCATTAGCTTATGGGCGGACTGGTGTTGAGGTTATCATCTTAATCCCCCAGCTGTCACAAAAGTTAGTAGTTCTATTCCCAATAAATTGGGATCCATTATCACAAACAATTTCAGAAGGTATGCCAAATCTAGTAATAATGTTTCTTTTAATAAAGGATATCACTTCCTTTTCTCTGACTTATGCAAAGGCTTCAGCTTCTATCAATTTGGAAAAGTAATCAGTCATAGCAAGCATAAACACTTTTCCACCTGGTGCCTTGGGAAGTTTGCCAACTATATCCATTGCCCATCTCATGAATGGCCAGGAAGAGGATATAGGATGCAGGAGCTCCGCTGGTTGATGAAGGATATTGCTATGTCTTTGACAAGCATAACATTTCTTTGCATAATCCACAACATCCTTCTTCATGGTAGGCCAATAATATCCTTTTCTAAGGATCCTTGAGAACAGTGCTCTGCCCCCAGTGTGGTTTCCACAATCTCATTCATGAAAATCCTTTATAACTTCTTGAATTTCTGGATCCTCAATGCACCTTAGATATGAACCTGCAAGAGATCGTTTATATAACATGTTATTTAGTATTGTAAATTGAGATGCCTTGACTTTGAAAGCTCTAGGATTTTCTCCTGTAGAAATCTCTCCATGTTGTATATATCTCATGATTGGAAGGATCCAGGATCCTGAACTTGACTGTGCACCATCACTAGGTATGATTGCAGAATCCTCCACTATCTCCATGGCTGTGTGATCCTCTATAGCAGGAGTTAAGATATGAATAATTGGTATCCGAACATCCTCTGGAATCTTCAATGATGATCCAAGGTTGGCTAAAACATCAGCTTCTGCATTTTCTTCCCTAGGTACCTGTGTTAAATTAAAAGAAGCAAAAGAGTCTGCCAATTTCTTGACTATCTCTAGATATTTGATTAGCCTTTCACCTTTAACAGCATAAGAACCATTAAAGTGGTTAGTAATTAACAATGAATCTACATGTACCTCAAGATACCTGATCCTCATGTGCTTGGCAATTTGCAAACCAGCTATTAAGGCTTCATATTCAGCCTCATTATTAGTAGTTTGAAACTCACAAGCAATTGAGTGGGGTATTATGTCCCCCTGTGGCGATTTTAGTTGTATGCCTAGTCCAGTTCCCTTGATATTTGAAGCCCCATCTGTGAAGAGTATCCAAGGATCCTTAGTCTTTTCAAGTTGTTGAACTTCCATTCCAGCTTCCCTTTGTAGATCACTACTGAAATCAGCCACAAAGTCAGCTAAGGCTTGGGATTTAATGGCAGTTCTTGGTTCATCTTTGATATCATATGCACTAAGCTTGACTGCCCACTTTGCCATCCTTCCTGACATTTCAGGTTTCCTAAGAACATTCTTGATAGGAAAGTTAGTCTTGACAATAATAGGATGAGTTTCAAAATAATGGCGTAATTTAGTAGATGCCATGATTAAAGCAAGAATAAGATTTTCTAAATGAGAATACCTGGACTCGGCATCAAGTAGACTTTTACTTACATTGTATAAAGCATGTTGAGTACCTTCATGATCCTTAACAAGGACTACACTTACTGCCTTAGAAGAAACTGCCAAGTATAAGGACAATATATCCCCTTTTTTTCTGGTTTCATTAAAGCTGGAGCTGAGGATATGTAATCCTTAAGGGCCTTGAGGGCATTCTCATTGTGACAACTCGTATTTTAGAACCTTTCTTTGTACTTTGATGTAACCTAAATGAATACTACATGACTAATTGTTATAATTGATTTTAATGGAATGTTATGTTTATTATGTTATGTGGATGTGCATAATGTATGTATATATGTAATGTGGTCGCGCAACACAACCCCAACCGCACAACTTGAGTCGGATCACACGACACCTTTTGGCCGCGCATTATGTTTCTATCCACTTACTTCTCTTGGCCCACTATACTTGAAATCGAGACCAAGGGGCAGCCCATGCAAGGGTTCGGCCCATTTCCCTATTTAAACCCACACATAACCCTTATGAGGTTTTGTTTCCTCATTATTTGCAAAAACACTCAAACACACAAACCCCACTCTCCTTCTCTCCTCTCGAAGCCGATGGCAACCTTTCCTCTTCCTCGAAGATCTCCTTGCTCGGGAAGATCCTGTTTCACCCTCCAATCGGTTAGTGTTTCGTTATAGTTGTTCGAATGTTAATTGATGTTGTGATTATACATGAAAATAGGATTACATGTTAGTAGTTATGTTGATGGAAGTCTTGATGCTTGCTTCGGAAATAGGGTTCGGCCTCTATATATATAATTGTGCGATGGAACTGTTTTAGTTGATGGTTTATGTAATGATTCATGATAACCTAGGACCGAATACGTGCTAAAGGGATGCGATCTTGATTACATGTTGGTTGATTGTTGATGTTCATGACTTAGGTTGCATGCTAGTATATGAAATCATTATTTTGAATGATTCGAATTAATAAATTTGGATGTTACTAACTGTTGTTCGGAACTAGTTGTTAATGGTTAATTAGGGTTCATAAGAAATAATGGAAATCCCTTGATTTGATCGATTAAAGGAACAATTGGAAAACTGTTAATTGTTAATGGGATTAAATAAAAGGAAACTGTCAAGTTGTTGTAACTGATTGCATGATTTAAGGAAGTATATAACTAATCACACAAGACAGTCGCACAAGCTTGGTGCAACTGTTTAAGCTCACAGTACAACCTAGTTATGCATGATCGCACAAGGCGTAGTGGATCGCACAAGATTGTGCTGATCGCACAATGCCTTGGGCCACACAATTTATTAATTTATGCTATGTTATTGGGCCGAACAGCCCAAACCCAATCACACAAGTTATGCTAAATCGCACAAGTCCATATGGACCGCACAAGTTAAGTGTTTGCTTAAATGTTTGGGCGTATAAGTTTTAGATTACATTTGTTGTTGGGCCGGGTTTGTTTTAGATCACACAACCCGTTGTGAGACGCACAAGTTGGGGCGATCGCACAACAGGTTGGGCCGGATGTTTATTGGGCTTTATCCTTTGGATCGCACAAGATGACTGGGCTTGCACAACCATAATGGCCCAATCACTCGGGTCGCAGAAGTTGGGTTATGTTTATGTGAACTGTATGCCACTATTTAACATGTCGAGTGTGGATTAATTAGTTGCCATGATCCTACATGTTTGCCATGATCGTTATGTGTTCGTAACTTGTTAGCTTATGTGTAAACTTACGTGCACTACTTGAACCTAGACCTGACTTGTATGGTAACCATGTTAGGACGTGGTTGACCCAAATAGCTCAAGTGACCTTTTGTGTATCTGCCGAGCTAACCTAAGGTGAGTTCACACTTTCTACAAGGCATGGGATTCCCGGTGGTTGGGAATGGGTAATTGATTGAAAAGGAAACCTGTGTATTCTCCTTGTTTGGAATACGTACCTCCACCCTCTTAATTGAAGGGTGACAACATTGGAACCTGCGTGATCTCCTTGTATGGGACACGTACCTCCACCCTCTTAACTGAAGGGTGACAACATTGTTACTATACCAAAAACTCTATCATTAAGTCCCTCATTTTTATATCGACTTAATCGCTGGGCCAATGGCGAACGGGTCATTAGTTAAATAACACTATTAGGTTTGACAAGCGTCACACCGTGCCGCAGAGGACGGGAGTGGACTAATGGATCTGGGCACGTCAATGATGATAGACATTGACTTAGGGCACCCATCTTTCTCAGTCAGTAGTCGATATGGTAATGGGTCTAGTGGGATATTTATTCATGGGGTAGCCCCTACGCCTGGGAGCCAGAGTAAAAGGAAAGGTATAATCATATTTTTTTTTAAACTATGGGGTAACCCCCACGGCAAGTAAGCCAGCTAAAGAAACTTATGTTTTTGGAAAAAACTTAAAACGAACACCCAACTGTGAACTCGCTCAACTTTGTTGTTGATTCGTTACTATATGCCTTGCAGTTCGTTAGGTGCTTAGATGGAGCTTGCACAGGAGGTCAAGGTCGTTGTGGGACATGGATTGTTGGGTTCCATGTTAAACATTTGAACTTTTAAACTTATGATTTGGTTTTAAACTTTATGCTTCCACTGATAACTTGAACTTAGTTGATTTGTTTTGGACACCAATTATATTGTTGGTTGGTTTTATGTTTACTTTAATACATTGTTCAATAAGATTGGTGGATTGATCCTGGTCATGTCATGCTCCCTGCGGTGGTACTCCGCGTGTGGAATTTGGGGGTGTGACAGATTGGTATCAGAGCCATTGGTTATAGTGAACTTGGTTTTAAAAAGGGAAAAGCTTTTTGACAAAACCAGACTATAACCTGTACAGTGCTCAACGATCCACAACGACGCTTCGCTCTACGTGCAAGGCTCAACACTTTAGGTGATGTGATTTAAGTTTATGTTGCCTACTTGCTAGGGTACTTTTGCATAATGTGTTGTTTATGGTATGTTTATTTAGAGTAGTAGCACGTTGTCTATTATCCTTACTGCGTTCCTTATGACACACAATTGTTTACTTGAAGTTTGACAAGTAGTGGTCAAATTCTTTCCTGATTTCTCGTCACCCCGCTACAACGATTGTTTATGCGTTCTATCTATTCATACGCTATCTCGACATGACGTCGCCATTTGACCCTCCGTACATTCGGTTTGCACGTCAACATTCACGAAGACCAGATCTGGCTCAAATGAACTCGGGATTAGGAGAACTATACCCACGCATCCCTGTTGACGAACCTCATCATCTCCACTGGTCGTTGTTACCAGAAACGAAGCAGCCACAGTTACACGCGTTCGTCGTTTTACAACTCGCAACCCTACCAATCAAATTCTGTTTTAGACAAATGATATACTTCCATGACCGTGATGCAACGAGCTTCCCTTTTTGTGTGGTGCCGGCATACCTCACTACTAGAATTGCTTCTAAGCAACAGATTACTTGGTTGAATTCTTCGGTTATTGTTGGACCCTTGTTTTTGCTCTATTTTTCGTATGAACCTCATTAATTCCCTGTTTCTTCGATTGACAACCGATTTAACAAAACGCCAATAATCATACCACAATTTCCACCGATCACAAGACTACCTTATTACCCTGTTGGATGGTTTCTTCTTATTCTACTTGATTAGCTCTCTCGTATACCCAACTTAGCGAATGAATGCCATTATTGGTGAAATAGTCTTCAAGACATTTGGGGACGGAGATATTGATCACTCAACCCACCGGCGAACACGATAATTTATACGTTTACCTAACCCACCTTACACTACAAGAGACGTACTTTAATTTTATGATAGTTTTTCTTAAATATGCGGAATCTTTGCACTAGCTCTTGCACCGACACATGATTATTGATTAATGATATGTCCAATTTCTACCATTGGCTTAGACCAAACCATCCCTCTCTTACCACAGTGACATTACGTTCTCGCTACTTCATACTGAGATACTAAAATGAACACGCACTAGCTTAGAAAATTTGGAAGGCTCGACTTTCGATCATTGGTGATCACTCCTTGAAACCTTGAGGGTAGTGATGTATTGTTGATACTATCATACTCTCTTGAACACGTTTTCACGTCTTTGCTTTGGAACTTCTCGACTACGCAGATGCATTTTGGATTCATTCGCACGACCCAAGGAACTCCCCCTAACTCTAACTTGGTTGCTTACTTGATGAATCACAAACACACCTAAGTTCATGGATTCAGGTGAATTGTTCCTCCTTCGCATGTGGGCGAGTCCAACGACTTTTGATGGAAGTCTCAGTAAATCTTAACACTACACACTTGTACGACAAACATGCTGCTATGTTGAATTCTTGTTCTGATTGATTTAACCCCGTGACAGCTATATCTGATCAACGACATACTTTATCTTAACTGTACCCAACTTGCGCACGACCAGCTGTACCTTCGACATTAGGTAAACCCCTGTTGTGGATTCTTAAACGCTTACTCATCGATTACGACTACTCTTTCTTATGTTTTCACATCCATACACGATATACTTTTGGGATTTTGTGATCCTAACAACAATCCCCACGGACACTCGCTTGGACAAGTTACACTCTACGCACATTACTCGATGAGCATTGGGCCATAAATATGATGATACCACATGTACTGTACTTTGATCTTGATACGACCGATATGGATTCTCAGACGCGACATTCGAATCTAGTCTAACCTGACAAATATGTCACTTGTTTTCATCGACGACATCCTTATCTATTCCAAGAGTCAGGAGGAACACAAGTGTCATCTGCGACTCATTTTGGAACTTCTTCGAGCAGAAAAACTCTATGCCAAACTTTCGATATGCTACTTCTGGCTTTGTGAAGTCCATTTCCTAGGCCATGTGGTTAATGAGGATGGGATTCATGTTGATCCATCCAAGGTTGACTCAATCAAGAATTGGCCTGCATCTCTAACTCCAACTGAAATCCGTCAATTTTTAGGTTTGGCGGGTTACTATTGAAGGTTTATTAAAGACTTCTCGAAGATTGCGCAGCCTCTTACTGTTCTAACTCAGAAGGGCGTCACCTACCATTGGGGTGATGCTCAGGAGTCCGCATTTCAGCAGCTGAAGTTAATGCTTTGTAGCGCACCTATTCTCTCGTTGCCTGAGGGCACAGACGACTTTGTGGTTTATTGTAACGCGTCAATCCAAGGACTTGGTTGTGTGTTGATGCAACGTGAGAAAGTCATTGCTTACGCATCACGCCAACTTAAAGTTCACGAAAAGAACTACACTACTCACGACTTAGAGTTGGGAGCAGTGGTATTTGCTCTTAAGATATGGAGACATTACTTGTACGGTACCAAGTGCACCATTTACACCGATCACAAGAGTCTTCAGCATATCTTCGATCAGAAGGAGTTGAACATGCGACACCGTCGATGGGTCGAACTCCTTAACGACTATGAATGCGCAATCAAGTACCATCCAGGCAAAGCCAATGTGGTGGCTGACGCCTTCAGTCGAAAGGAAACCAAGCCTAAGAGTGTACGTGCGTTACAGCTTACCATTCATTCTAGTCTTCCTTGTGACAACCCTCACCAAACCAGGTATCCGTACGAATTAATTAATATTTAATTACTGCTTAATTTCTGTGCTTACTTACAACTGTGATTAAAACTGCTTACTGATTTCTGATACATACATACTCATGCATCACATCTTATACTGTCACTCTATTATTTACACACAAACCTTAGTGACAACCTTGATGCACAAAAGCACAGTGAGCACACTATACGGATAACCCAGTAAACATGCTGACATAGCTAGCATCAGACAGACACTGTCTCTAAGGTCAGTATGAGCCGGGAATAGTTTACTACACTAGTAGGGAGTGTAGGGAGGTGAGGATTGTAGAACTGCGTCACTAGGCGATATTTATAGTGACCGGATGTGCCTAAAACGTATTTTGAGTACAAAATTCAGCACTTTAAATAAGAATTCAGCATTTATTTAACTAATAAAGTGCCAAAAAATGAGAAAAATATTACTAGACACTTTCCAAAGTGTCGGGAACAAATTGTGTCACTAAAAGAAATAATAACGACACTTTATACACTTATTTAGCACTTTAACGGAGTAATATCCAACCGTACAACCGGACTTAACCCGGGACATAAAAATATTGACTTGACATTGTTTTTCTTTTTCTGAGCCAGTTAGGGTCCCTGAATACCCTAACACCCGTTATAAATTACCACACACATAATACACTAATTAAACTCCCTAACTAAATCAACTAACTCTAACTATCTAGTTCAATTCCAACAAATTACCCCCCCCCCCCCTTTTATGACCGAACGGTCACCACAAGGTAACACCCCCTTGTCCTTGTTAATTATTTTAATCCTAAATGCTTCATATCTAGATGACATTGTATCCTAAGGATAATTAGGATGATTGGTTATTAAATAAGAATGTTGGTCCACCAATCCATTCACAAACCACCAACAAAACTTTACATCTTTCTTTTCCTCTTTGGCTACTCACGGCCGAGACCAAGCACACATCCACCACCACTTTTCAATCTTGATCTTGTAATTCCAAATACATACAAAGGTGAAGGATCACGCATAAGGAGGCTCGGTGCTTACGGATTGCCAAGGACCTCTTCACATCGCTATTAACCGCCTATTTTTCGTCTAGTTTCTTCCCTAGCCTCGAGCTAGTAGTAAGTGACTCTAAACACCCTATTGATCTTGTCTAAAGTGGTTAATAAGAAATTTAACGGGTAAAAATTATGAACACTAGAGAACAAAACTAAAAGTCTACTAAAAATAATAAACATGGTGGTTAATGAATGAATGTTAGTGTAAAACTTTTGAAACTAGTTTTGTTATGATTATTTAATGTTGTTGATTGCTAGTGTTGGAATGAATCGTCATCAAACCACGCTAGATCATGTTCATGGAACATGAACTAGCCTTATGTTAAGTCGTAAAGTTATTAGATGACGAACCCTTTCAACCATAAACATGAACTTGTGTAAAAAAAAAAAAACAATTTTTCTTATGAAATGGAGTTCTAAACTAGTAGATCTAAAGATCTACAAGTGGTATTTTCGAAGAACCAACTGTAAGACAAAACCATGTTTTAAAACCGGATCTTTCCCAAACTCAAGGTGTTTTGTGAACAAACAAGTGTGTAGACACTTGTGTAACGAAAGGTTTTAACAAAGAATTATTTTTGAGATTTTTGACAAGAAGTTGTAAACTTACACTTTCTTTAAAAATAAGATTTTTAAGAAACCGATTTCATTTATAAGAATAAAAAGATCTAGGGAAGATAATGGAAGGTTACTACCTACTTTTACACAAACTGCAAGTTCATGTGTTTGCGGTCTATGTATATTTTTTACTAGTTTGATGTTGAAACATTGTTTGTTGATGTTGGGAACATTGTTGGTTGAATTTATAAAAGAAATTGATACGCTTGAAAGCGTGGCCACCTCCAGTTACAGAGGAAACTCTGGCGAAATTTTTACAGAAATATAAACACTTGGAAAATATTTTTTTTTACAACAAGTGTTATAACTATATTTTTAACTTGTTATCAAAATGTAAATTTCGCCACAATTTTATTACAAAACTTCCAAGTGTCGGAGGTGGGATTTTCATAAATAAAACTTGTTAAAATATATATTTAGTATATATTTTTCATCATAGCACTTGTGTGAATTTTTATGGTTAGTTTGTGAACTACATAAATATTATTTTTAGAATAAAAATAATATTACTGGAACACACTGAATATTCACGGCTCCAAAATAATACGAACGCCTACACAATAAATATTTAAGTTACACCGGTAATATTTATACCACCCGAACCTTACAACGTAACTTACGTATTTTCAGAAAATACTCATAAGTGTGTATTTTGACAAGGATATTATTGTGAAAATTATATAGAATAAAATATAATATTTTTGGGGAAAATATTTATATTTTGGAAGTAAAGTATTTTGGACACATGAAATAAAATGTATTACATTAACTCAAAATCGAAATTTCATTCATACTTGCCAAGTGAGACTTAATAATATATTACATTAAGTGAGACTTAATAATATATTTCGAAGTTATACGAACGCACATGTATTAAAACCCCCATCCTTGGGAAGGAATATATTTACAAAATAATTACGAAGTGTAATTACGAAATAGTTGCCTAACTATTTCCCAAAGACATTAAACCTTAAGCTAAGGCACGGTCGTCCGTCTAATAGAAGTTAGTACGTGTAGGTCGTCGCACAGTAGGTGGACCGGGAGATTTCTTGTTAGAGACGCACTTCGGTGAGTTCATGTCCCCCTTTTCTCTTAACTGTTTTCAGTTTTCTAAACTGCGGGGGTGAAATACATGTTACTATGATTACGAATACTTTTTACATGGTATGGTTAGCTTAAGGAGGGTTAGGACGTACAGATCATGTGAGTGAGTAGGCGCAACTTGAGGCCATTAATCCTCATTGTGGGACCGAGGGTCGAAAGCGGTAGATCTATCTGGGTGTAGCGAGCCCAACCCCTGAGCCCGCCTAATGGACCAGGTGGTGACTTTGAACCCGACGCAAAATCCGCTAGGTTTGAGTCTTCCTACGGCACTTCACACATATCAATGGCCTTGCAAACCATTGGTGATCTCTGTATTTCCTTATTTGCTACATACCAGGATTTTTATACTTACAAAGGTTTTACATACTCACTACACATGAACTCGCTCAACAATTTTTGTTGATTTTTCCAACTTACATGTATTTCAGGGAACTAAGGATCTGGCACGGTATGCTACGTTTTCACGCTGCGTTAGAGTTATGGGATCATCCGAGTTTAGGGGTTGTGGCTTTTACCTGGACGAGTCACAGTTCTTAAACTACGTCTATTTTAAGTTTGTGGTTGTGTCTTTCAAACAATGTTTTTATGTTATTAGGTTGTAATTTCCGTTGCATGTGTCAACGCCTTAAGACAATGTTCTGGTATTTTACTTTTCAAACTTAAATCAATGGAAGATCTGCATGGTTTTACTTTCATATAGCTTTGTTGTGATTAAGCTATGGTATTAAGAAGTCACACCAAATAAACCCACGCTTCCGCAAAGCCAGGGTGTGGCAGCTTGGTATCAGAGCTCTGATCATAGCGAACTAGGATTCCTTCTCGAGTCTAGACTATGATCACTAGGGCTCTCACGAAAACATTTTTACACTGCATACCACTTAAGTCCAGATCCAGGTCACAAAACGTGTTTACAACCAAATGTTGAGCACATTTTATTTGTTAGTTATGGCACAGTCTGGGAGGCTGAAAGAATTGTCTAGTGGGACTAGGGAGTCAGTCTGGGAGGCTGAGAGAGTTGTCTAGTGGGACTAGGGAGTCAGTCTGGGAGGCTGAGAGAATTGGCTAGTGGGACTAGGGAGTCAGTCTGGGAGGCTGAGAGAATTGTCTAGTGGGACTAGGAGATTCAGTCTGAGAGGCTGGGAGGCTAGTGGGACTAGGAGAGCTATTTGATTGTTTATTGGTGACTAATATGTTTATCTGACTATATGATTGATTATTTGTGCATATGTGTGTTTGTGTTACAGTCGATATGCCCTCATCCGGCACAGGAGAGTCAGATACCACTGACCCCATGCCCATAGTATCGGACGACAGAGTGTCATCAGAGCACGAGGTGCATACTTCGGACACCACCAGCACGGATGAGGACGATTTTCAGCCATTCGCGCTGCCCGATGTCGTTGCTGAGCCCGCTGATGGCCCTATCGCTGGGGATTTGCTGCTTGCGGTGATCCCTGCTCCTATACCTCTTGCAGCTTATCCTGTTATCGACATGCCCCTTGACGTAGTCGCTGACGACGACGTCGACTTGTTTGACGAGGATCCACTAGAGGACGACTTTGAGGGCGAGGCCCACATAGCTGCTGGCGATCTCTTACTTCTCGCGGATGCTCCTGCAGAGGAGGCACCCATCCATTCACCCGTCCCAGACTCCTTTGAGTCTGTGGCATCTGCACCATCACACGCGCAGGGCGCGCAGCACTATTCGTATGATACAGACCCTGATAGAGCATCGTCCGCTGCACCTGCCCCTGCCCCTAGTTTTGCGATCGATCATGACATTGATGATGATTCAGACCCCGTTTTTCCACCTGGTTATGATCCAGACCAGGAGGTTGAGTTTATCCACCTAGATCAGCCCATGGAGGACCCTGTTGACCCCGTTGATCCCATGTTCGCTGATCCCGCTGATTTCGAGATGGAGTTTGACGATCCAGAGCCTGCTGTGGCCCCCGAGCCAGTAGTTGCTCCAGACGCCGCATTCGAGCATGACCCTATTCATGCTGATGTACCCGCTGTTGATCCTTTGATTGCTGATTTGCCTGTCGATGATCATCTTGATGTGGCTCCACAGTTGGTGGATGATCATATTGCTATTGATGCTCCTCATATTGCTGATATACCTGCTGATCCTGTTGTTGCCCCTCTTCTTGATCCCGCGCCTGTGCAGCCTGATCATGCACCCTTTGCGACACACGTTGACCCACAATATGCTGACACCCGAAATGGGTGGATAGACGATGATGATGACTACCCGTCTTTTGTGGTACCTGTTACACCTGCTTCAGCACCTGTTTCAGTTCCTACTGACGTTCCTTTGCATCCCGTTCATACTACCGGTGTTCACCACAATGACTTACCTGTTATGTTCCGTCAGTTTACACCGCCATCGCGCCCTGGAGAGGGTTCCTCAACTCACCCCTTTGGTCATGTGCCGACATCTGTCCCGGTCATACCACAGTTTTCTTCTACTGTTCCCCCAGTTTCACCATTTACTGTGCCACCCATTGTTCCACCTGGCGAGCCTTTTCTCTGGACTTCACCACCCATTATGCCACCGATGGATCCGTATCACCCATATCATGTGGGGTCTTCTACCGAGGATGTTCTTGTTTCTTTCATGATCCAGCAGGAGGCACTGACTCGTCGCGTGCAGGAGCTTGAGAGAGCACAGCGACCACCATGCCAGTGCCAGGGCCAGACTCACCCTGCGATATCACACCCTCCTCGTCCGTTATCTCCCGACTCTACTGCTCGTTTTTGGACTCAGGAGCAGCAGATAGCGTATCTGTTGCGTTCTCATCGAGCCATGGAGGAGGATTGGCTTCACATGGGCTGATTGCTCTTTTCTCATTTTCCCCCTCCTCCACCGCCATCAGCGTAGGGCTATTTTGTACGACACGGGTGGACTTTTGTTGAGAAGACGGCGATTGCACAGATTGCACAGCTTTTGGGAGACTGCATATTGATCCTGACTTTTATTGTTATGTATATTGGATATTGTTGACACTGATTTGATATTTTGGACTGGGGTGATGTAGCCCTTAGGCATTGATGTTGTATGATACAGTTGTGTACTTGTAAACTTTACATTGTGGTCTCGATTTATGGCAATGCAATCGCAGTATTCTCATCATATGTGATGTTTGATTGATTGTTTATGTTCTATAACATGAGATGTTATGTGTTTGGTTTATTTTAACATGAGATGTTATGTATTATTACTATCGTTATATACGCACACTTTACTTACATATGACCTGACCTACGTGAACCATCTTTTAGAGGATGCCACCAAAACGCGATCCGCGCATGCCTGCCAACGAGGCAGAACTTCAACAAATCATCGTTGCCGCCATAGCGCAGTACGCAGCCTCACAAGGAGGACCCAGCGGGAGCAGTTCGAACAATAACGGCAATAACAATCCACCTCATGGTAATACTAAGTCATTAAGGCATACCATGATACAATTGGATATCTCTAGCATGTTTGCTAATGACATTTGTATATTCTAACGCATGTGCAGGGTGCACATACAAGCAGTTTCTTGACTACAAGCCTGTAAACTTTGACGGCACCGGAGGTGCTGTTGCTTTTGTCTGGTGGGCCGAGAAGACAGAATCAGTTCTCTGAATGAGCAAGTGCGCTCCAGACCAGCAAGTGACTTACATTTCTGGGCTATTCCTAGACGGAGCCCTGTCCTGGTGGAATTTACAAGTTCAAACTCTGGGTGAAGCCGCTGCTTACGCGTTGACCTGGGCTGAGTTAAAAGAGTTAATGCGAAAGAAGTATTGCTCTCGTGCTGAGATACAAATGTTGGAGACTGAGTTTTGGCATTTGAGGATGGACGGTCCCAAAATCGCGGAGTACGTTCAGAGATTTCACGACTTATCTCATGTGGTTCCTTACATGGTTACACCGGAATTCAAGCGAATCGAGCGCTTCATTTGGGGTTTAGCTCCTCAAATCATAAGTATGGTGACCTCTTCAAAGCCGGCAACAATCACTGAGGCAATTGATCTGAGCATGGCTCTTACTGAGGAGGCTATCCGCCTAAACAAGTTTTCTGATGTTGAGCAAAAGAAGAAGGAGACTCACGTAGAGTCGTCCGGGGGTAATAAAAGAAAATTCTCGAACTTCAAACAAGGCACAAGCAGTGATGGCAGGAAAGGAGAACCAAGCGCACCGGTTCAAGCTACAACCGGTAGTGGAAAGAAAGGAAAAGGGTATATGGGTACACACCCCAAGTGTAACACCTGCGAACGTCACCATTCAGGCCGGTGTGGTTCAAGGGCATGCGAAGCTTGTGGAAAAACCGGACATTTGAAGGATAACTGTTGGGCTAACGCTGGCCGGGGAGGCCAAGGAGGTTCTGGAAATAGAAACAATAATCGTGGTGGTAATGGAAATCGTGCTCAAGGAAATAATGGAGGAAATGCTATTCGAGGCAACAACGCGAATCAAGCTGGTGCTGTGAATCGGAACCAAAACAACAATCAAGTTGGGAATGGAGGTGGAAACGGGCAAAGACCAGGTTGTTTTAACTGTGGTGACTTTGGGCACTATAAGAGGAACTGCCCAGAATTGAACCAAGCATGGGGAAGGGTTTTCAATATCGAAGCGAGGGAAGCGCGCCAGGATCCCAATGTTGTTACTGGTACGTTCCCTATAAACCAACGCTTTGCATCCGTTTTATTTGATACTGGTGCCGATTATAGCTTCGTATCGTTAGAGTTTAAGAATATGCTTGGTTTAGCCGCTAGTAAACTAGATATCCCGTACTCGATTGAATTGGCGAATGGAAAGTTAGTAGAAGCTAATGAAGTGGTCAGAGGTTGTGTAATCGAATTGGGAGAGCGTGAGTTTGCTTTGGATCTACTACCAGTCAAGCTGGGGAGCTTCGACGTGGTAGTAGGAATGGATTGGTTATCAAGTAACAAGGTAGAAATTGTCTGCCATGAAAAGATCATTCGCATCCCAACCGAAGATGGTGAAACGATTGTGGTTCATGGTGAAAAGCGTGATACGCCTTTAAGAATCATCAGCTGCCTGAAAGCGTGAAAGTGTTTACAAAAGGGATGTGCGGCCTTCCTAGCACACATCGTGGATAAGAAAGCTGCTGAGCCAAAAATCAAAGACATCCCTGTCGTAAGGGAGTATCCTGAAGTCTTCCCTAAGGACTTGCCAGGATTGCCACCCTAGAGGCAAGTGGAGTTCCGTATAGACTTAGTTCCAGGCGCCGCGCCTGTAGCTAGGGCACCTTATAGACTTGCACCGTCAGGAATGCAGGAATTGTCGACACAACTCCAAGAGTTGCTAGACAAAGGATTCATCAGACCAAGCTTCTCACCTTGGGGAGCTCCGGTCCTGTTTGTTAAGAAGAAAGACGGTAGTTTTCGTATGTGCATTGACTACCGGGAGTTGAACAAGTTGACTATCAAGAATAGGTATCCCCTGCCAAGGATCGATGACTTATTCGATCAGCTCCAAGGTTCAAGCTTTTACTCTAAGATCGATCTTCGATCTGGATACCATCAGCTAAGGATACAAGAGGAGAGCATCCCGAAGACAGCCTTCAGAACTCGTTATGGACATTACGAGTTCCTAGTTATGCCGTTTGGGTTGACAAACGCGCCTGCTGTTTTCATGGACCTAATGAACATGGTTTGCAAGCCATACTTGGATAAGTTCGTGATTGTGTTTATCGACGATATTTTGATTTATTCAAAGATGAAGGCTGAACACGAACAGCACTTAAGAGCTGTTTTGGAGTTGCTGAAAAAGGAACAGTTGTATGCCAAATTCTCTAAGTGCGAGTTTTGGCTACGTGAAGTCCAATTCCTTGGACATGTGGTGAATGGAGATGGAATCCATGTTGATCCCACAAAGATAGAGGCGATCAAGAATTGGGAGACCCCAAAGACGCCAACCGAGATTCGACAATTCTTAGGCTTGGCTGGCTATTATCAAAGGTTCATTGAGGATTTTTCAAAAATCTCTCAACCACTAACACTCCTCACGCAGAAAGATAAGAAGTTTGATTGGGAAATCAAACAGGAAGGAGCATTTCAGCTATTAAAAGACAAGCTCTGCAATGCGCCAATCTTAGCACTACCAGAGGGTACAGATGATTTTGTGGTATATTGCGACGCTTCGCGTCAAGGCTTAGGTTGCGTGTTGATGCAACACCAGAAAGTTATAGCTTACGCATCGCGCCAGCTGAAGGTACATGAAAAGAACTATACCACGCATGTTTTGGAACTAGGCGCAGCGATATTTGCATTAAAGATCTGGAGACACTACCTATATGGTACAAAGTGTACAATCTTCACAGATCATAAAAGCCTGCAGCACATATTCGACCAGAAAGAGCTAAATATGAGACAAAGACGTTGGGTTGAATTGTTGAACGATTACGACTGCGAGATAAAGTACCATCCAGGGAAGGCGAATGTGGTCGCCGATGCCTTAAGTCGAAAAGAAAGGATCAAGCCCATAAGGGTTAGGGCTTTAGAAATGATTATCCAAACAGATCTTTCTCTGTGCATTCGTGTCGCGCAGAAAGAAGCTCTTAAGGAAAGAAACCTTGAAGAAGAATATCTCCATGGGATGGAGAAGCAATTAGTGCCAAACGAGGAAGGAACGTTACGTTTTATGAAAAGGATTTGGGTTCCTCTGTTTGGTGGTTTGAGAAAAGTTATTTTTGATGAGGCACACAAATCACGGTACTCTATCCACCTAGGAGCGGATAAGATGTACCAGGATCTTAAGGATTATTATTGGTGGCCTAGAATGAAAGGCGACGTTGCTGTTTACGTGAGCAAGTGTTTAACGTGCGCCAAGGTTAAAGCTGAATACCAGAAGCCTTCAGGACTTCTACAACAACCTGAGATTCCCAAGTGGAAATGGGAACAGATTTCAATGGACTTCATAACTAAGTTGCCAAAGACGCCCAAAGGCCATGACACTATTTGGGAAATAGTTGACCGTCTGACCAAGTCCGCGCACTTCTTGCCGATCAAAGAGAAAGAGAATACGAGTAAACTTGCTGAAATATACATGCGAGAGATTGTTGCACGTCATGGAGTGCCCCTCTCGATCATCTCTGATAGAGATGGACGTTTCACATCAAGGATTTGGCAATCCTTCCAAGAAGCTTTTTGCTCACAATTAAATCTGAGCACTGCATTTCATCCGCAAACTGATGGGCAAAGTGAAAGAACTATTCAGACATTGGAGGATATGCTGAGAGCATGTGTAATGGATCTTGGTGGTAGCTAGGATAGACATTTACCATTGGCCGAATTTTCATACAACAACAGCTACCACACCAGCATTGGAGCCGCGCCATTTGAAGCTCTTTACGGACGCAAGTGTCGATCACCACTATGCTGGGCTGATGCAGGTGATAGGCAGCTTGTTGGTCCTGAAATAGTCCCAGAGACTACAGACAAGATCGCACAAATTCGAAAGCGCATCGAGGCGGCTCGCCACAGGCAGAAAGCCTATGCAGATCCAAAGAGGAAACCTTTGGAATTTCAAGTTGGGGATATGGTTTTATTGAAAGTTTCGCCCTGGAAGGGTGTGGCACGCTTCGGAAAGCGTGGGAAGTTGAATCTGCGTTACATTGGCCCTTTCAGAATCCTGCAAAGGATTGGGCTTGTAGCCTACAAGTTGGACCTACCTGCTGAACTCAATGGTGTTTACGATACAATCCATGTATCCAATTTAAGAAAGAGTCCAACACGAGACACAGTGATCATTCCTACTGACGAAGTTCATATCGATGAATCGCTCCACTTTACTGAAGAACCTGTCGAGGTCACAGATTGGAAAGTTAATAAAACTCGCAGGAGCAGTGTCAAACTCGTCAAAGTTCGTTGGAATGCAAGGCATGGGCCGGAATTCACGTGGGAGCGTGAGGATCGAATGAAAGAGAAATACCCCCATTTATTTCCTAAGACCCCTGCATCTAGTAGCAGACCCTAAATTTCGGGACGAAATTTATTTAACGGGGGGAGAATGTGACAACCCTCACCAAACCAGGTATCCGTACGAATTAATTAATATTTAATTACTGCTTAATTTATGTGCTTACTTACAACTGTGATTAAAACTGCTTACTGATTTCTGATACATACATACTCATGCATCACATCTTATACTGTCACTCTATTATTTACACACAAACCTTAGTGACAACCTTGATGCACAAAAGCACAGTGAGCACACTATACGGATAACCCAGTAAACATGCTGACATAGCCAGCATCAGACAGACACTGTCTCTAAGGTCAGTATGAGCCGGGAATAGTTTACTACACTAGTAGGGAGTGTAGGGAGGTGAGGATTGTAGAACTGCGTCACTAGGCGATATTTATAGTGACCGGATGTGCCTAAAACGTATTTTGAGTACAAAATTCAGCACTTTAAATAAGAATTCAGCATTTATTTAACTAATAAAGTGCCAAAAAATGAGAAAAATATTACTAGACACTTTCCAAAGTGTCGGGAACAAATTGTGTCACTAAAAGAAATAATATCGACACTTTATACACTTATTTAGCACTTTAACGGAGTAATATCCAACCGTACAACCGGACTTAACCCGGGACATAAAAATATTGACTTGACATTGTTTTTCTTTTTCTGAGCCAGTTAGGGTCCCTGAATACCCTAACACCCGTTATAAATTACCACACACATAATACACTAATTAAACTCCCAAACTAAATCAACTAACTCTAACTATCTAGTTCAATTCCAACAAATTACCCCCCCCCCCCTTTTATGACCGAACGGTCACCACAAGGTAACACCCCCTTGTCCTTGTTAATTATTTTAATCCTAAATGCTTCATATCTAGATGACATTGTATCCTAAGGATAATTAGGATGATTGGTTATTAAATAAGAATGTTGGTCCACCAATCCATTCACAAACCACCAACAAAACTTTACATCTTTCTTTTCCTCTTTGGCTACTCACGGCCGAGACCAAGCACACATCGACCACCACTTTTCAATCTTGATCTTGTAATTCCAAATACATACAAAGGTGAAGGATCACGCAAAAGGAGGCTCGGTGCTTACGGATTGCCAAGGACCTCTTCACATCGCTATTAACCGCCTATTTTTCGTCTGGTTTCTTCCCTAGCCTCGAGCTAGTAGTAAGTGACTCTAAACACCCTATTGATCTTGTCTAAAGTGGTTAATAAGAAATTTAACGGGTAAAAATTATGAACACTAGAGAACAAAACTAAAAGTCTACTAAAAATAATAAACATGGTGGTTAATGAATGAATGTTAGTGTAAAACTTTTGAAACTAGTTTTGTTATGATTATTTAATGTTGTTGATTGCTAGTGTTGGAATGAATCGTCATCAAACCACGCTAGATCATGTTCATGGAACATGAACTAGCCTTATGTTAAGTCGTAAAGTTATTAGATGACGAACCCTTTCAACCATAAACATGAACTTGTGTAAAAAAAAAAACAATTTTTCTTGTGAAATGGAGTTCTAAACTAGTAGATCTAAAGATCTACAAGTGGTATTTTCGAAGAACCAACTGTAAGACGAAACCATGTTTTAAAACCGGATCTTTCCCAAACTAAAGGTGTTTTTGTGAACAAACAAGTGTGTAGACACTTGTGTAACGAAAGGTTTTAACAAAGAATTATTTTTGAGATTTTTGACAAGAAGTTGTAAACTTACACTTTCTTTAAAAATAAGATTTTTAAGAAACCGATTTCATTTATAAGAATAAAAAGATCTAGGGAAGATAATGGAAGGTTACTACCTACTTTTACACAAACTGCAAGTTCATGTGTTTGCGGTCTATGTATATTTTTTACTAGTTTGATGTTGAAACATTGTTTGTTGATGTTGGGAACATTGTTGGTTGAATTTATAAAAGAAAATGATACGCTTGAAAGCGTGGCCACCTCCAGTTACAGAGGAAACTCTGGCGAAATTTTTACAGAAATATAAACACTTGGAAAATATTTTTTTTTACAACAAGTGTTATAACTATATTTTTAACTTGTTATCAAAATGTAAATTTTGCCACAATTTTATTACAAAACTTCCAAGTGTCGGAGGTGGGATTTTCATAAATAAAACTTGTTAAAATATATATTTAGTATATATTTTTCATCATGGCACTTGTGTGAATTTTTATGGTTAGTTTGTGAACTACATAAATATTATTTTTAGAATAAAAATAATATTACTGGAACACACTGAATATTCACGGCTCCAAAATAATACGAACGCCTTCACAATAAATATTTAAGTTACACCGGTAATATTTATACCACCCGAACCTTACAACGTAACTTACGTATTTTCAGAAAATACTCGTAAGTGTGTATTTTGACAAGGATATTATTTTGAAAATTATATGGAATAAAATACAATATTTTTGGGGAAAATATTTATATTTTGGAAGTAAAGTATTTTGGACAAATGAAATAAAATGTATTACATTAAGTGAGACTTAATAATATATTTCGAAGTTATACGAACGCACATGTATTAAAACCCCCATCCTTGGGAAGGAATATATTTACAAAATAATTACGAAGTGTAATTACGAAATAGTTGCCTAACTATTTCCCAAAGACATTAAACCTTAAGCTAAGGCACGGCCGTCCGTCTAATAGAAGTTAGTACGTGTAGGTCGTCGCACAGCAGGTGGACCGGGAGATTTCTTGTTAGAGACGCACTTCGGTGAGTTCATGTCCCCCTTTTCTCTTAAATGTTTTCAGTTTTCTAAACTGCGGGGGTGAAATACATGTTACTATGATTACGAATACTTTTTACATGGTATGGTTAGCTTAAGGAGGGTTAGGACGTACAGATCATGTGAGTGAGTAGGCGCAACTTGAGGCCATTAATCCTCATTGTAGGACCGAGGGTCGAAAGCGGTAGATCTATCTGGGTGTAGCGAGCCCAACCCCTGAGCCCGCCTAATGGACCAGGTGGTGACTTTGAACCCGACGCAAAATCCGCTAGGTTTGAGTCTTCCTACGGCACTTCACACATATCAATGGCCTTGCAAACCATTGGTGATCTCTTTATTTCCTTATTTGCTACATACCAAGATTTTTATACTTACAAAGGTTTTACATACTCACTACACATGAACTCGCTCAACAATTTTTGTTGATTTTTCCAACTTACATGTATTTCAGGGAACTAAGGATCTGGCACGGTATGCTACGTTTTCACGCTGCGTTAGAGTTATGGGATCATCCGAGTTTAGGGGTTGTGGCTTTTACCTGGACGAGTCACAGTTCTTAAACTACGTCTATTTTAAGTTTGTGGTTGTGACTTTCAAACAATGTTTTTATTTTATTAGGTTGTAATTTCCGTTGCATGTGTCAACGCCTTAAGACAATGTTGTGGTATTTTACTTTTCAAACTTAAATCAATGGATGATCTGCATGGTTTTACTTTCATATAGCTTTGTTGTGATTAAGCTATGGTATTAAGAAGTCACACCAAATAAACCCACGCTTCCGCACAGCCAGGGTGTGACATTCCTGCCCAAATTCGTGATGATCAGGTCGAAGCATTGAAAGAAGAGAACATCAAGGTTGATTCCCTGCGAGGATTGGAGAAACGGTTAGAACTGAAGGAAGACGGTGCTTACTACTTAGCGGGGCGCATCTGGGTTCCATTTTATAGAAATCTACGTGAGCTTGTGATGGATGAAGCACACAAGTCTTGTTACTCAGTACATCCTGGTTCTGATAAGATGTACCACGACCTCAAAACTACGTACCGGTGGCCCCACATGAAGGCTAACATAGCGACCTATGTCAGTAAATGTTTGACCTGTGCTAGGGTCAAGGTTGAATACCAGAAGCCATCAGGACTACTTCAACAACCAGAGATCCCGACATGGAAATGGGAGTAAATTTCCATGGACTTTGTTATTGGCTTACCTAGATCTCAACAAGGAAACGACACCATTTGGGTGATAGTGGATCGACTAACCAAGTCTGCACACTTCCTAGCTATTAAAGAAACGGATAAGTTCTCTACTCTAGCAGACATCTACCTAAAGGAAGTAGTCTCGAGGCACGGGGTGCCAACCTCCATTATTTCTGATTGTGGTCCACGTTTTACCTCTGATTCATGGCAAGCGATGCACAAATCCTTTGGCTCGCGTCTAGACATGAGCACAGCATATCATCCACAGACGGATGGGCAGACTGAACGCACCATTCAAACTCTTGAAGGCATGCTTCGAGCATGTGTAATCGACTTTGGTAACGGTTGGGAAAGGCACCTACCTTTGGTAGAGTTTTCGTATAACAATAGTTACCACACTAGCATCAAGGCTGCTCCGTTCGAGGCGTTGTATGGACGGAAATGCCGATCACCCTTATGCTGGGCAGAAGTTGGTGACAGCCAAATCACTGGCCCAGAACTCATCGTCGACACGATAGAAAAGATTGCCTAAATACGAAAACGAATGGCGGCAGCTTGTGACCATCAGAAAAGCTACGCTAATAAGCGTAGGAAACCGCTCGAGTTCCAGGTTGGGGATCGAGTGCTACTAAAAGTCTCACCTTGGAAAGATGTGGTTCGCTTTGGCAAGCGACGCAAGCTGAATCCACGTTATGTTGGACCTTTCGAAATCACTGAGAGAATTGGCAAAGTGGCGTATAGACTGAATCTACCTGAAGAACTCAGTGGAGTTCACAACGTATTGCATGTGTCGAATCTGAAGAAGTGTCTGTCAGATGAGACTCTCATAGTTCCTCTCAAGGAACTCACTATCGACGATCAGTTGCGATTCGTCGAGAAACCAGTAGAGATTGCGGACCAAGAAGTTAAGGTTCTCAAACGTACCAGGATACCCATCGTTCGAGTTCATTGGAACTCCCGTCGAGGCCCAGAGTTTACCTGGGAATGAGAAGATCAAATGAAACACAAGTATCCCAAATTATTCGAGAAAAGCGAAACCACTACTGAGGCTGAAGCTACTGCGGAATTTCGGGAAGAAATTACAAACCAACGGGAGAAGGATGTGACACCCCAGGAAAACCAGGAAACCACGCAACCTAACTAGCTTCCTCAGTGACTACGTGCTAAATTTCGGGACGAAATTTCTTTCAACTTGGGGATAATGTGACAACTCGTATTTTAGAACCTTTATTTGTACTTTGATGTAACCTGAATGAACACTACGTGACTAATTGTTATAATTCATTTTAATGGAATGTTATATTTATTATGTTATGTGGATGTGTGTAATGTATGTATATATGTAATGTGGTCGCACAACACAAACCCAACCGCACAAATTGAGTCGGATCACACGACACCTTTGGGTCGCACATTATGTTTCTATCCACTTACTTCTCTCGGCACACTATACTTGAAATCGAGACCAAGGGGCAGCCCATGCAAGGGTTCGGACCACTTCCATATTTAAACCCACACATAACCCTTATGAGGTTTTGTTTCCTCATTATTTGCAAAAATACTCAGACACACAAACCCTACTCTCTTTCTCTCCTCTCGAAGCCGACGGCAACCTCTCCTCTTCCTCGAAGATCTCCTTGCTCGGGATGATCCTGTTTCACCCTCCAATCGGTTAGTGTTTCGTTATAGTTTTTCTAAAGTTAATTGATGTTGTGATTATACATGAAAATAGGATTACATGTTAGTAGTTATGTTGATGGAAGTCTTGATGCTTGCTTTGGATATAGGGTTCGGCCTCTATATATATAATTGTGCGATGGAACTGTTTTAGTTGATGGTTTATGTAATGATTCATGATAACCTAGGACCGAATACGTGCTAAAGGGATGCGATCTTGATTACATGTTGGTTGATTGTTGATGTTCATGACTTAGGTTGCATGCTAGTATGTGAAATCGTTATTTTGAATAATTCGAATTAATAAATTTGGATGTTACTAAATGTTGTTCGGAAGTAGTTGTTAATGGTTAATTAGGGTTCATAAGAAATAATGGAAATCCCTTGATTTGATTGATTAAAGGAACAATTGGAAAACTGTTAATTGTTAATGGGATTAAATAAAATGAAACTGTCAAGTTGTTGTAACTGATTGCTTGATTTAAGGAAGTATATAACTAATCGCACAAGCCAGTCGCACAAGACAGTCGCACAAGCTTGGTGCAACTGTTTAAGCTCACAGTACAACCTAGTTATGCATGATCGCACAAGGCGTAGTGGATCGCACAAGACTGTGTTGATCGCACAATGATTTGGGCCACACAATTTATTAATTTATGTTATGTTATTGGGCCGAACAGCCCAAACCCAATCGCACAAGTTATGCAAAATCGCACAAGTCCATATAGACCGTACAAGTAAGTGTTTGCTTAAATGTTTGGGCCGTATAAGTTTTGGATTACATTTGTTGTTGGGCCGAGTTTGTTTTGGATCGCACAACCCGTTGTGAGTCGCACAACTTGTGCCGATCGCACAACAGGTTGGGCCGGATGTTTATTGGGCTTTATCCTTTGGATCGCACAAGATTATTGGGCTTACATAACCATAATGGCCCAATCACTCGGCTCGCAGAAGTTGGGTTATGTTTATGTGAACTGTATGCCACTGTTTAACATGTCGAGTGTGGATTAATTAGTTGCCATGATCCTACGTATTTGCCATGATCGTTATGTGTTCGTAACTTGTTAGCTTATGTGTAAACTTACGTGCACTACTTGAACCTAGACCTGACTTGTATGGTAACCATGTTAGGAGGTGGTTGACCCAAATAGCTCAAGTGACCTTTTGTGTATCTGCCGAGCTAACCTAAGGTGAGTTCACAATTTCTACAAGGCATGGGATTCCCGGTGGTTTGGAATGGGTCATTGATTGAAAAGGAAACCTGCGTATTCTCCTTGGTTGGAATACGTACCTCCACCCTCTTAATTGAAGGGTGACAACATTGGAACCTGCGTGATCTCCTTGTATGGGACACGTACCTCCACCCTCTTAACTGAAGGGTGACAACATTGTTACTAGACTAAAAACTCTATCATTAAGTCCCTCATTTTTATATTGACTTAATCACCGGGTCAATGACGAACGGGTCATTAGTTAAATAGCGCTATTAGGTTTGACAAGCTTCACACCGTGCCACAGAGGACGGGAGTGGATCTGGGCACGTCAATGATGATAGACATTGACTTAGGGCACCCAAGTTTCTTAGTCAGTAGTCGATATGGTAACGGGTCTATTGGGATATTCATGGGGTAGCCCCCACGGCTGGGAGCCAGAGTAAAAGGAAAGGATTAATCATATTTTTTTAAACTATGGGGTAACCCCCACGGCAAGTAAGCCAGCTAAAGAAACTTATGTTTTTATAAATAACTTAAAACGAACACCCAACTGTGAACTCGCTCAACTTTGTTGTTGATTCGTTACTATATGCCTTGCAGGTCGTTAGGTGCTTAGATGGAGCTTGCACAAGAGGTCGAGGTCGTTGTGGGACATGGATTGTTGGGTTCCATGTTAAACATTTGAACTTTTAAACTTATGATTTGGTTTTAAACTTTATGCTTCCGCTGATAACTTGAACTTAGTTAATTTGTTTTGGACACCAATTATATTGTTGGTTGGTTTTATGTTTACTTTAATACATTTTTCAATATGATTGGTGGCTTGATCCTGGTCATGTCATGCTACCTGCGATGGTACTCCGCGTGTGGAATTTGGGGGTGTGACACTCATGCTTTTCAATCCACTCAAATTTTTTGTTCTTTCTCAGGATTTCATAGAATTCTTTGCATTTTTCTGATGACTTTGAGATGAATTTGTTCAAGGCTGCAATCCTTCCTGTCAATCTTTACACATCCTTAGCATTGGTAGGAGATTTGATGTTCACAATGGCCTTGATTTGTTCTGGACTTGCCTCTATCCCCCTTTTAGTCACCATATAACCTAGAAACTTGCCAGCTTTTACACCAATGTGGCACTTGGAAGGATTCAATTTCATGTTGTATCTATCAAGGATATCAAATGCTTCCTCTAAATCTCTAAGGTGATCCTCAGCTCTTTTGGACTTAACCACCATGTCATCAATATAGACTTCCATTGTATGTCCAATTTGTTCTTTAAACATCATATTAACTAGCCTTTGGTATGTAGCACCTGCATTTCTTAGTCCAAATGGCATAGCAATATAACAATAGATACCAGTAGGGGTCATAAAGGTTGTATCCTCTTGATCAGATGGTTCCATCTGAATTTGTTGGAATCTAGATAAAGCATCCATAAAAGTGAACAACTCATGACCCGCTGAAGCATCCACCATGGAGTCAATGTGGGGTAATGGGAAAGGATCCTTGGGACATGCCTTATTTAAATCAGTAAAATCGACACACACCCTCCACTTTCCATTTTTATTTTGAACAACAACCACATTGGCTAACCACCTTGGATACTTCACCTCTCTAATCATACCTGCTTTGAGCAGTTTATCTACCTCCTCTTGGTTGATGGCATTTCTCTCAGGTGCAAACTTTCTCCTCTTCTGATGTATAGGCTTGAAAGACCTGTCAATGCCAAGTCTATGAGTAATAATATCTTTGGAAATACCTGTCATGTCCTCATGTTTCCAGGCGAAGGTAGCTTTTCTCCTTTTTAAGAAGGATACTAAATCTTGTTCAATGGTATCGAGGATCCCGGATCCTATAAAAAATTTGGATTCAGGATCCATCAGGATATCTTTAACATCTTGCTCTCTTGCCTCCAGGACATCTCTTGGAGGATACTATAATTGCTATGCCTCCCTAGGTCTTAAGGCTGGCTTCATTAATGAAGTGTAACAATTATTGGCTTCTTGTTGGTCACTTTCTATCTTCACTACACCCCATGGAGTAGGGAGTTTAACACACAGATGATATGTAGATGGAACTGCTTTCATATCATGTATCCATGGCCTGACAAGGATAACATTGCAACAAGATAAGCAATCTATGACACAAAATTTTTGAAAAGAATTAACTCCCTCTATGTAAATAGGAAGTTTAATGTCCCCCAATGTGTTCTTGGTTTCCCCACTGAATCCCATAAGAACCGATGATCTTGGGATAATTTCTGATTCAGGGATGTTCATTTTCTTGAGCACATCGAGTTGGATAATGTTCACTGATCTTCCCCCATCTATGAGAATCCTGGGAACAAAATGGTTAGAAATAAACAATGTAATGACAAGACCATCATGATGAGGATCCTGAATATCTACACGGTCATCCTCATTAAAGGATATAACTTTCTCCTGTGTAAAGATGGAGGTTCGAATAGGCCTATCCCCATTCTCCAATTTTGTCTCTTTTGCATGCCTCTTAGCTGCCGAAAAGGAGGTGCCACATATATCTGATCCACCAGAGATAAAGTTGATAATTTGGGCATCAGCCGGAGGAGCAGGAGCCCTTTCTGGAACTTTTTCAGGATCCTGGATCCTTGATTTCTTTCTTCTGAATAGTTCCTTCAAGTATCCTTTGCTTAACAGGTAACTGATCTCTTTCCTGAGTGTTATACATTCATCAGTGAGATGACCAAAATCTTCATGATATGGACGCCATTTGGATTTGTCTTTTATAGCGGTCGGCTTGTCATTCTTTCTAGGCCACCTAGCTTTGTCACCTAAATTCTACATAGCAAGGATCAGTTCATTGTTGTCAACAGCAAAGCATTATTCAGAAATAGGAGGATAATCCTCATCGTCCTCCTCTTGCTCCACAGCATGCACATTTTGATTATCAGACTTGTTGTATGATTTTGATTTGTTGTTCTTGAAATAGGATCCTTGCTTTTCCTGTTTTGAGGATCCTGACAGTCTCTCCTGGATCCTTTTATCATCCTCTAAACGGATGAATCTAAGGGCCCTGGTTCTTACTTCATCAAGGTTCCTGCAAGGTGTCATAACAAGATCATCATAGAATTGTGAATCCTTAAGTAAACCCATTTTGAAAGCTTCTACAGTTGTTGCTATATCTAAGTTGGGAATTTCTAAGAATTCTCTACTTAATTTAGTTATATAATCCCTTAGTGATTCATTGTTACCTTGAGTTACCCTATATAAGTCACTAGTTAATCGTTCAAATCTCCTACTACATGAAAATTGGCTATTGAACAAGTTAACTAGATTAGAAAATGAAGTAATAGAGTAAGGAGGAAGACTTAGCAGCTATTTAAGAGCTGATCCTGTCAGTGTGGATCCGAAACCCTTGCATAGACATGCTTCTTTAACCTTTCAGGAATGGGGTTGATCTTCATTCTCTCCCTGTATTGAGCTACATGCTCTTCTGGATCGGTTGTACCATCATAGAGCTTCATATTTGGTGTTTGAAATCTCCTTAGTATCTTTGCATCACATATAGGTGGTGCTAAACGAGATATTCTGTGACTTCCATCCAGAATCTCAGGGATGGGTTTAACCACTCCTGGAACACTGGATATCATATCCTTGAGTTTTTACAACTCTCTAGCCATAGCTTGGTTGATTCCTGGTTCCTGCACAAAGCCATGGTTAGTATGATAAGATGTATTTAAAGTGTTACCTCCTGATTGATTTGAGGCTGGGGTTCCAGATGTGAATCCAATTTGATGTGATTCTGGTATGATCGAGGGACCAGATGAAGCAATAGTTTGCATGTGGATGAAGTCTCCCAAATGAATCTCTGAACTTCTGGGTTGTAGACTCCTTAAGGATCCTTGATCCTGAAAGATGTTGGATCCTTGATACACCGACGCTGGAGGTCTTGGAGGATATTCCATGGATCTGTGAGCCTGGGATGAGGATCCCTGAACCTGAGATGAGGATCCTGGATTCTGAGAGTAGGATCCTTGAACTGACTGCGTCCCCATGTATCCTCCTGAACTGGAGAAGGATCCTTAATGCTGGAAGGAGGATCCTTGAGGCTGAAGAGAGGATCCTGAAAGTTGGAAGTAGGATCCTTGAGCCTGTGTCATCGCCGATGATCTATAATGCATACTCGATGATCCACCCTGGTACTAGACACCTGATGTTGTGGAATGCTGGGTAGTTGTGGCTGGAGTATCGAAATTCAGTGATCTAGGCACCAATGGAGAGTGATCCTCCGCTGATCTCTTCAGTTTTTTGATTTCATCAATCTCACGAAGGATCCTGTCATTAGTTTTGTCCTGCTGCTGCATGTAATCCTTCATCTACAAAATCAAAGAATAAAGATCAATGTTAGTAGGACCAGAAGAAACAGCAGTAGTTGCTTTTGTGAAAACGGGGGTATGTTTCTTTGCAGCATTCTCAGCATTCTTCTAGGATCCAGAAGGAACAGGAGGCAAAGGTGGAATGCTCTGTGAAGAGGTTGAAGGTAATGAACATAAATGAATGAAAAGAACAAGATTTTTCAAGAATGAAGCACCGATTGCCCCACGATGGGCGCCAAACTGTTTTGATCAAAAATCACACAAGGATAATGTAACCAAATCTGATTTTTGTGAGGTATGATGCTTGTTAATTGGACAAATACAACAAATAAATGAAATGAATGATGAATACAAGGATTTATATGAGGAAAAAGCCCTTGATCAATGAATGATCTCCGGCATAAAAAACCTCGGGTGATGGAAACTACCAATCACCAACTATATTAGATAAACAAAGTTTACAACTTGGGATGATATCAAGCTTGGTACAATGATTGCTAGTGTGTAAGTGTATAATCGCCAAGTGAATGCAGAGAGTTCGAGAGTGTTGTGTATATGTGTGTTGCTATCTATATCTAAATCAAGCTTGTATCCCTTTTAAAATTAGAAACTATCTATGATAACAAACTATCCGAAAATGGTGCTAGCTTCCCCACGATCATCACAACGGTCATGGAGGTCATGCATGTGCAAAAATACCAAGCATATTCCCCTGGAATCTCGGTTGGACCAAGTCTCATTCGAATACACTTGCAAAACAAGTTAAAACATGACGGAAACAATTGTTAGTTTCGGATAATAATGAGGATCCTGGATCCTTATCCTTGCAGCATCTTCTGAGGATCCTTAATTCAAACTGAACTGAGGATCCGTGATCCAAGCTACACTTGAGGATCCGTGATCCATAAGCTATAAAATTCTATCCCTAACAAAAAGGTTGGTGTTTTGAAATATAAATTTATATGTTTATATTAAAATTACGCATTTTGCTTGGTTGGATTATTAAATGTGCAATGAGCTTAAATCTGATCTCTTGGGCTGTTAGATATTTCACTATATAAACACATTGCGACTTCACCTGTTTTTTATTATGTTTTGCTATGAAGATAACATTCTTTCACATTATTGAGTAATATATAAGTTACAATGGCCCCATACACTTCTGCAGGGTCTGATGATTTAAAGCATCGCTTTATCAGGCAAATTGAGGAACAGGTGTATGAGGATAGGGCTACTCTTCAAGAGCTGAAGAGATGTTTTGATGGACTACATGTTGGTCTGTTCACGAGAGAGCAGGTTTCCAGAAACCTGATGCAGATGCCTTCAACTTCCGTTCGTGACCTTTGTGTTGTCGGTAATATAGAGTGCAGTGATAGAGACGTGGGGTTCATGGTGATGCTCAAGGATATACATCAAGAGGTTCATCAATCGATGGAGTTGAAGTTAAAATTTCTTAATTCTTGCTGTTATTGTTAGATTTGAAAGTTTCATTGTTAAGTATGTTATGTAATTGTTGATATTTTAATGTCAAGAATAAATGCTAGCAATTGTTTTCCTATTAATCTTTGTTGTTGCTTTTTTACTTTTACTTATTTAGTGTATGAGTTTGATTTAGATTATGTTGATGTTGAATTATGTGTGAACAGATGTTTGGTAAGTCAACAGAGGTTTAATAGGATTAAAGGTTGGTTTAAGGTGAACAGATTAGTGCAACGACAATATAATGTATAAATTTGATCATCAATAAAAGTTTTTTGAAGAATTTGCTCCACAAAATTACGAACACATCAGTATTTGATGTTGGAAAAGGTTTGTTGTAGCTATAAAAGGTAAAGAGAACATTTGCTGATGAAGAAAGTCTGAAGAAGATAAGGTATGCTATGGGCAAACAGATGTTAAAGAACAACAGATGATATTCAAATTATACTGCTCAATAGAGGTCTTTATAGTAACAATGGTTAGGATAATAGCAGATTTTGGGGTTTGTTAGATTATGTTGATGTTGAATTATGTGTGAACAGATGTTTGGTAAGTCAACAGAGGTCTAATATGATTAAAGGTTGGTTTAAGGGTGAACAGATGAGTGTAAAGACAAAATAATGTATAAAATTTGATCATCAATAAGAGTTTTTTTGAAGAATTTGATCCTCCAAATTACAAAGAGTTAATACTTGCTGTTGTAAAAGGTCTGTTGTAGCTAAAGTCTCGCAAAAGAGAGCTTCTACTGATGAAGAATGTCAGAAGTCCCAAAGGTCTGCTATGGGCCAACAAATGTTAATGAACAACAGATTCTATTTAAAATATGCTGCTCAACAGAGGTTTTCATAGTAGCAGTGGTTAGGCTAATAGCAGAGGTTGGGAGTTTGTTAGGCTATTAGATGTTGCTCACTAGGTGAACATTGAAATTGTAATCTTTGTATAAGCATGATGCTGACATCATTCTTCTCATTCTTACGAAACAACTGTTTATCCTAATGATTGTTGATTTACCACTGCTGAATAAATTTTAATCTTTGTTATCTCATTTTACTTTTACTTATTTTAGCAAGCATAAGTATTATTATATTGTTTTGAATATCATCTGAGGATTGGAGACCGATATTGATGTAGATGTGTAATTGTGTCTGAGTTTGATTTAGATTATGTTGATGTTGAATTGTGTGTGAACAGATGTTTGGTAAGTCAACAGAGGTTTAGTAGGATTAAAGGTTGGTTTAAGGGTGAACAGATGAGTGTAAAGACAAAATAATGTATAAAATTTGATCATCAATAAGAGTTTTTTGAAGAATTTGATCCTCCAAATTACAAAGAGTCAATACTTGTTGTTGTAAAAGGTCTGTTGTAGCTAAAGTCTGGCAAAAGAGAGCATCTGCTGATGTAGAATGTCTGAAATAAGCCACAAAGGTCTGCTATGGGTCAATAGATGTTAACGAACAACTGTTTATCCTAACGACTATTCATCATTCTTTTCATTCTTATGAAACAACTGTTTATCCTAACGACTGTTCATTTACCACTGCTGAAAACAACTGCTGAAAGGTATTGTCTTTTGTCATAACGTTTGTTTATCCTAATGACTGTTGATTTACTATTGTTTCCAACCTCTTTTGTTGCCCAACAGAGGTTTCCAAACAATTTATCATCCATTATTAGAGTTGCTTAGGTTAAAAGCATGATCATAAAGCATTCCTCTCATTCTTATGAGAAAAAAGTTTCTTATTCTGCTATGCATATATTTCCATTTCTATTTTATCTTCTTCCATTGTGATCACCTTAACTGTCACGACAATAATAACTTCTGTTTATGCTAACGACTGTTGACTTATGTTGTTTCTAACTTATGTTGTTGGCCAACAGAGGTTTCCAGACAACTATCATCCATTATTACAAGAAAGGTTCTGACGTGGACAGATGTTAGCCATCAGATATTTGTAACTACTGCCACGTCAGCATTCACTTAGTTACAAAAGTGTTGGTTATATAATTATTTTAAACATATTTAATTTTAATATATTTATATATAGTATAAATTTTACAATTTTATCCCTTAATTTTAATATATTTAGTTTTAATTAACTACACATTATGTTACCCTTATGTAAATATCATAAATCAATAAGGGGTGTTTGTGTAACTATATGTTAAATCAGTTTAAATTTGGGGGAACTAACAGTTCTGTGCATACAGACCATTATTACACATCAACAACTATCATCTTTCAAATCTTCATCCAAAATACTTCTTCATCACCGTGTTCATCTAGGGTTCAACATTCATCGCCTTCTTCTTCAATGACAGACTTCAATCGACCGATTTCATTGTTGATTTACTAAGAACATGTATGTACATTCAACTTGTTTTGGTCAAAAATCAAGCAATGATAATGCAACCAAACTTTCTGTTGTGAGGTATGATGCTTGAATCAATGAACAACACTAAGGATCACTCAGAAATGAAATGAACAAGTGACACAAAGATTTATACGAGGAAAAAGCCCTTGATCAATGGATGATCTCCGGCATAAAAAACCTCGGGTGATGGAAACTACCGATCACCAACTCAAATTAAACAAGAAATGTGTTACAACTTCGGATGATAGCGAGCTAATTACAAGGATCACTATAGTGTAATGTGCAAAAAAGTGTGTAATCGCCAAATGAATTGTCAAGAGCTGGTGAGAGCAGTTGCGAGTGTGTGTGTTAAGCTAAAAATAGCCAAGTGTCTCTATTTAGCTCGCTATCCCGTTTAAAAATGGAAAATATCTAAGCTAACAAACATTCCGCATTTCATGCAAGTCCTCCACGACCTCCACAACGTCCATTTCAGCCATGCACGTGCGGAATAAAGATGGAATATGCTCCAGGAATATCGCCAAGACCAAGTCCTAACTCGCACTCCTGCAAAACAACTTCATATTCAAAGTAGACAATCGTTAGTATAAGGATCCTTAAGATGATCCATGATCCTGATCCTGTAGTACTTCTGAGGATCACCAATTCAAACAGAAGTGAGGATCACTAAGCCCAACAGTAATTGAGGATCACTGATCATTGGAAAATCCTCCCCTAACAATTGCCCCCAAAATATAAGGAGTAAAAATGTAAATAACGAGTTATATTTTCTGTTCTTATCCGTAACAAATCAACGGATAACTAGCCGTTGTAGTCGGACTAGCCGTTACCATCCTGACGTCATTGAGGTGACTATCCTGCAAAATCATCATTATAAATTGAAGTTAGGGATAGGGATCAATTTGCATTTAAATTTCAAGAGAGACTCCCTTTAAATCCACATTCGAAGATCAAGCAGGTATCTCTCTCCCTCTTCTCCCTTTACGTTTTCTTTCTCTGTTCATCTTGTTCTCTACCGTCATGACCAAGATGATGCTAAGATCCTCTCCGGCTAAGGATCACACGAAAGACAGTCCTCTTAAGAGCCAGGGAATTATCAAAGATTCGGCAAAAGAACGATGCTGCTTCACTAATCCACAGATAGATAGGATCCGACATTGCTTTCCGGCAAACACTGATTTCAAACCATTTAATCCCACCGTTCTAAGTGACTATATTTCTGAAACTTGGGTAGCCTTTCCGGTCACTCCATTCACAATTGGATACTCATATCCTTTCCCTGAATTCACCCAGTCTTTCTTCTCCCTCACCGGCATCTCCTATATTCAAGCTATGCCAATGATCTGGAGGGTCTTATATACCCTTGAAAGGATCATTGAGCAAGAAGGCATTGATTTAGGAATGTCGGAGTTTGCAGAGATGTATGACCTCGTTAGCCATGGATCCCACCGATATCTACTCAAACATAAACCTGGTGAAGAACATCCCATCTTCAAAGCCACTAAGAATGACACCAACTGGAAACGGCGATCCTTCTTTGTCAGAAGGGATTCTATCCCTGATGGAAAGGATCTGCCAAGGAAGTGGAGCACCCATGGTAGGATAGAGGATCCTGCGAAGGATCACCAGATGACCTTGTTTTCGTCTTAGGATCACTAACGTCCTTTTGTTTCTTTTTTGCAGCTATTACTGTCGCACACCTCATCACAACACCTGCAACAAAGGAAAGGCTTGCCGCTTTCCAGAGACTTGATCCTGCAAGAAGATCATTTAAAGCAAACACCCAGGATTCTCAAGAAGTATCCTCAGGTTCTATCACTATGTCGAGTAAGTATCCTGTTTTTTGCATAATTAAATGTTTAAATAAATAGTTAAATAGAAATAGGATAAGGATACTTATCTGTTTTGGGTGTGTAGGCGCTGGAAAACCTTCAAGATCTGCCTCCAAATTCAGTGTCACTGATCTTGACACTGTCCGATCCTCAAAGAGAAAGTCTGCTGCTAGCCCCTCCGTCATAGTCCCCAAGGCAACCACTTCAAAGGGAAGAAGTGGAAAGAAAAGGAAGACCTCTGAAGCTGAAAACCTAGAAGGCCTGCCTCTGATCCGCCATCAGTTCCTCGAGTACTTTGCTGATGTAAGGATCACTGACTTAACTTGATTATCCTGCCCATTTGAGGATCACGTGATCCTGAACTTTACATTGTCTTCTTTGCAGAAATTTGCTGAAATCGAAGACTATGTTGGGAACGTCGAAGAGCTTGAGGAGAAATACTCTGATCTCCAAAAAGTGGCGGTGCTCAAGGATCACAAGATTGCTTCCCTCAAAAAGGACCTCAATGATACCAAAACTCAGATGGTTGCAGCTCAGATCAATGCTGACTATGAGAAGCACGAGATCACGGAGGATGCTAAAGTCTCCGCTGCCATTGCCATGTACAAGACCAGGTTGCAGATGGCCCAAGAAGTTCAGGATCCTGCCTTTGACAGGAGCAACTGGGACATGGAGGGCTGGAAGGCTAGGCTGGCTGAGTTGGAGGATGAAGAAGAGGCTGAAGAGGTTCTGGCAATCGAGGCCGGTGGCAGTGGCAAGGATCATGTGAAGGATACTGGAGCTGGAGGAGATGGTGATGCAGCGAAGGTGTAGGCTGCATGAATGGGCGATGAAGGACATTTCTAGACGTAGCGGGAGCCCATTTTTTTAGAATTCGGTAGTTTATTTTGGTTATGTTGTTTTTGTTGAACAATGATGGGCTGTATCTTGAACAATAGTTACTAGGTTAAAGGATCATGGATCCTTAAACAATAGGCAGGATAATGGGTGGTGGATGGATCCTCTGTTTGGGGGATGAAGCCACTCGTTATCCTTCCGTCTTTTATTTCCTGCACTACAAAGACCCGTAAATAATGGACACCCTTTGCCAACCCATGTGGACGGGCCACGTTTTGCTGGTAGAAACGTGGGTTGGCAATTTTGACAACCTTAGAGGGTTTAATGTTTTGTGAATAAATAAAACTTTAACTTTTTGGCTTATCCTGTGTTGATATCCTTGTTAGTATTTTACCTTTCAATTGTTGTGATATTCATTTTGTCTAAACTTTTCAAGTAAAGGAAAAATTTAATAAATATCCTCAAAAAGTTTAGGATATGATCAAGGATCACATATCCTATAGCCGATATGTTCTGAAAAGTAATATAGTTTAAGGATCATAAGTTCAGTTGTCAAAGGATGAGGGTTACTCAAATGAATAATGAATAAAATCAAAATAGTTAAAGATCATACCTGAGAATCCAAGTTAGGATCCTAACCTTTAACACTTATAATCAGGATAATCCAAAAGACAAACCTTAGTAGAAGGTAAGGATCAAGGATCCTTGGTCGTTTAGCTTCAAAAACCTGAAATAGGATACAACTTGGGACTAAGCCAATATAAGATAAAAGTTAGCAACTGGGGACAAGCCCAACAATTCTGGGGACAAGCCCAATATACTGGGGACAAGCCCAAAGGATAACTGGGGACAAGCCCAAAGGATAACTGAGGACAAGCCCAAAGGATCGTATGTAAACTAGAGTATGGCCCTCACTGGCGACTATCCAAACTTAGTGACATGAAAATGCCAAAACCTTAGCTAACGTGAAAACGTTAGAAACCTTAGGTACGGATGTATGGTACGTCTACCATTATACGTAGGATCCTGAATATAGCCAGTACAATGAAATTGTCAGCCTCTAAAGCGAGTACTGGTCCCATTGCCATGAACTATACCAGGATCATCGTGCGCTACTGGCGAAACTGGGGACAGGCCCAAACTGGGGTCAAGCCCAAATAACTGGGGTCAAGCCCAAATAACTGGGGTCAAGCCCAAATAACTGGATACTTCTGTGGATAATCAGTCCTTTGTTAAGGATACCTGAACCTTCAAAACTCAGAATCAAGTGAAAGGAGGATAAAGGATGCAGGATCCTTATCCTTACATAAGAAAATAAAAGAATGAAATAGTTTGAGATTAGAATGTTACCAAAATGAGGATCATCTATTCTGTAAGAATCCTTCAAGGATACTTGTCATGTAAGGATCATGGATCCTGATCACATGAAATATTTCTTCAAATAGACAACAATCCAAGCTCTTGGTAGCAAATCACCTTCCATTGTTAGCAATCGATATGCCCCCTTTCCTGCTTCGGCTTCAATCAAATAGGGGCCTTCCCACTTTGGTGCTAGCTTTCCATCAGCAGGATTGGTGGTATTCTGAAATGCTTTCCTTAATACCATATCACCAACTTGGAATTTCCTGATCCTGACATTTTTGTTGTAGGCTCTAGCCATCCTTTGTTGCTAACTAGCCATCCTTATCCTTGCCAAATCCCTGATTTCTTCTATAGTATCCAAGTCTTGAACCAAGTTTTCAGCATTTTCTTCAGGATCACGAATGCTTGTTCTTGCAGTTGAAACCACCATCTCTGTAGGGACCACTGATTCTGCCCCAAATACCAAAGAGAATGGAGTTGTTGATGATGATCTTGTTGGATCCAAGCTTTTTCTTCAAGTTGTTGATGATGATCTTGTTGGATGATTCTGCCTGACCATTAGCTTGTGGGTGGACTGGTGTTGATGTTATCATCTTAATCCACCAGCTGTTACAAAAGTTAGTAGTTCTACTCCCAATAAATTGGGATCCATTATCACAAACAATTTCAGAAGGAATACCAAATCTAGTAATAATGTTTCTTTTAATAAAGGATATAACTTCTTTTTCTCTGACTTGAGCAAAGGCTTCAGCCTCTATCCACTTGGAGAAGTAATCAGTCATAGCAAGCATGAATACTTTTTCACCAGGTGCCTTAGGAAGCTTATCAACTATATCCATTCCCCGCCTCATAAATGGCCAAGAAGAGGATATAGGATGTAAAAGTTCTGCTGGTTGGTGAAGGATATTACTGTGTCTCTGACAAGGATCACACTTCCTGACATACTCCACAGCATCCTTCTTCATAGTGGGCCAATAGTATCCTGTCCTCAGGATCCTTGAGAATAATGCCCTGCCCCCAGTGTGGTTTCCACAATCTCCTTCATGGAAATCCTTTAGGACTTCTTGGATTTCAGGATCCTCAATGCATCTTAGATATGGTCCTACAAGAGATTGTTTATACAACATATAATTCAATATTGTAAATTGAGATACCTTAATTTTGAAAGCCCTAGGGTTTTCTCCTGTAGGAATCTCTCCATGTTGTATGTATCTCATGATTGGGAGGATCCATGATCCTGAATGAGATTGAGTATCATCGCTAGGGATGATTGCAGAATCTTCTCCTATCTCCATAGCTACATGATCCTCGATAGCAGGGGTCAGGATATGGATAATATGGATCCTTATATCCTCCGGGATCTTTAAGGATGATCCTAGATTGGCTAATGCATCAGCCTCTGCATTTTCTTCCCTTGGTACCTGTGTCAATCTAAAGGAAACAAAAGAGAGTGCCAATTCTTTGACTATCTCTAAATATTTGATTAGCTTTTCGCCTTTAACAGCATAGGATCCATTAAAGTGATAAGTGATTAATAATGAATCTACATGTACCTCAAGATACCTGATCCTCATATGCTTAGCAATTTGCAAACCAGCTATCAAGGCTTCATACTCAGCCTCATTATTGGTAGTTTGAAATTCACAAGCTATGGAGTGGGGTATTATGTCTCCCTGTGGCGATTTTAGTAGTATTCCAAGCCCTGTTCCTTTGACATTAGAAGCACCATCAGTGAAGAGTATCCAAGGATCCTTAGTTTCTTCAAGCTGTTGGACTTCTAACTCAGCTTCCTTTTGCAAGTCACTACTGAAATCTGCCACAAAGTCAGCTAAAGCTTGGGATTTAATGGCAGTTCTAGGCTCATATCTTATATCATAAGCACTAAGCTTTACTGCCCACTTAGCCATCCTTCCTGACATTTCAGGTTTCCTGAGAACATTCTTTATTGGAAAATTAGTCTTAACAATAATGGCATGAGTCTCAAAATAATGTCTCAATTTAGTAGATGCCATAATTAATGCAAGGATAAGTTTTTCCAAATGTGAATACCTGGATTCAGCATCAAACAAACTCTTACTTACATAATAGACAGAATGTTGTGTACCTTCGTGATCCTTAACAAGGACCGCACTTACTGCTTTTGAGGATACTGCTAAGTATAAGGATAATATATCTCCTTTTTCTGGTTTCATCAAGGCCGGGGCTGAGGATAGGTAATCCTTAAGATAATCCTTAAGAGCTTTGAGGGCACTTTCATGCTTCTCAGTCCATTCAAATTTCTTGTTCTTCCTCAGGATGTCATAGAATTCCTTGCACTTTTCTGAGGATTTGGATATGAATCTGTTCAAAGCTGCGATCCTGCCCGTCAATCTTTGCACATCCTTAGCATTGACAGGAGATTTGATATTCACAATAGCTTTGATTTGCTCTGGACTGCCTTAACACCAAAATGACACTTGGAAGGATTTAGTTTCATATTAAATTTATCAAGGATATTGAATGCTTCCTCCAAGTCTTTAAGGTGATCCTCAGCTTTCTTGGACTTAACCACCATGTCATCAATATAGACTTCCATAGTGTGTCCAATTTGTTCCTTGAACATCATATTGACTAGCCTTTGATAAGTAGCACCTGCATTCCTTAGTCCAAATGGCACAGCTGTTTTGGTCAAAAATCAAGCAATGACAATGTAACCAAACTTTTTGTTGTGAGGTATGATGCTTGAATTGATGAACAATAATAAGGATCACTATGAAGTGTAATGAACAATTGACACGAAGATTTATACGGGGAAAAAGCCCTTGATCAAGAGTTGATCTCCGGCACAAAAAACCCCGGGTGATGGAAACTACCGATCACCAACTCAAATTAAACAAACAATCTGTTACAACTTCGGATGATAGCGAGCTAAGTACAAGGATCACTATAGTGTATCGTGTAGAAATGTATGAAAAATGCTAAGTGTTTTGTCGAGAGCCGGTGAGAGCGGTTGTATGAGTGTGTGTGTAGCCAAAAATAGCCAAGTGTCTCTAAAATAGCTCGCTACCCCTTTAAAAATAGAAAATATCCAGCCTAACTAACATTCCGCAATTCGTGCAAGTCTTCCACGACTCCACAACGTCCATTTCTGACCAAGCACGTGCGGAATAGACTGAGAATATTCTCCAGGAATGTCGCCAAGACTAAGTCCAAGTTGATATTCCTGCAAAACATTTACGAATTCAAAGTAGACAATCGTTAGTACAGGGATCCTTATAGTGATCCATGATCCTGATCCTGCAACACTTCTAAGGATCACTACTTCAGACAGAATTGAGGATCACTAAATCCAACAGTAAATAAGGATCACTGGTCATTTAGAAATCCACCCCTAACAATTGCCCCCAAAATATAAGGAGTAAATATGTAAATAAATGAGTTATATTTTGTCGATCTTATCCGCATTTAACCAACGGATAACTAGTCGTTATAAGTGGACTAGCCGTTACGATCATGACGTCAGCAAGGTGATTATCCTACAGAATCATCATTATAAATAGGAGTTAGAGATAGGGATCATTTCACATTTAAGTTCAAGAGAACTCCCTTTAAATTCTGCTTCGACGATCAAACAGGTAACTCTTTTCCTTTCTCCTTTCTCATATTCTGCTTTTCTTTCTTTACCATCATTTCGTTCAAAAATGATGCTCCGAAGCTCACCGGGCAAGGATCACAAGAAGAACAGCCCCTTAAAAAGTCAAGGGATCATCAAAGATTCCGCAAAAGAACGCTGTTGTTTCACCGATGCACAAATTGATAGAATCCGCCACTGTTTTCCAGCAAATACTGTTATCAGATCCTTTGATCCCACTGCTCTTAGTGACAACATCTCTGAAACTTGGGTAGCTTTCCCAGTTACACCTTTCACCATAGGATATACCTATCCTTTTCCAGACTTTACCCAATCCTTTTTCTCCCTTACCGGCATCTGCTACATCCAAGCTATGCCGATGATCTGGAGGGTCCTATACACCCTTAAAAGGATCATCGAGCAGGAAGGAATTGATCTAGGAATGTCGGAGTTGGCTGAGATGTATGACCTCACAACATTTGGATCCCACCGATATTTGTTCAAACGTAAACCCGGAGAAGAACATCCCATCTTTAAGGCTACTAAAAACGATACCAACTGGAAACGGCGGTAGGGATTCTATCCCGGATGGAAAGGATTTGCCGAAGAAATGGAGCACTCATGGTAGGATAGGAGGATCCTTAGAAGGATCACTAAGTAAGCTCATTCTGATAATGATTACCAATATGCTTTTGTTTCTTTTTTGTACAGCTATCACATTCTCGCATATCATTCCTTCAGCTGCCACCAAGGGGAGACTTGCTGCCTTTAGAAAGCTTGATCCTGAAACAAGATCATTCAAGACAATCTCCCAGGATTCACAAGAGGTATCCTCAGGCTCTGTCACCATGTCAAGTAAGTATCATGTTCTTTTTATATTCAAATGTTTAAATAAATAGTTATATATGAATAGAATAAGGACACTTATCTGTTTTGGGTGTCTAGGCGCTGGAAAATCATCAAGATCCGCTTCCAAATTTAGTGTCACTGAGCTTGACACCGTCCGATCCTCCAAGAAGAAGCTTCCTGCCAGCCCAACTGCTTCGATCCCCAAGGCACCCGCTAAAGGAAGGGGTGGCAAGAAAAGAAAAGCCTCCGAAGCTGAGGATCTGCAAGGTCTGCCCCTGATCCGCCACCAGTTCCTTGAATACTTCAACGAGGCAAGGATCCTTGTCCCTGCTTTAGGTATCCAGCTCATTTGAGGATCATCTGTTCTTGAACCGTTCTTTATCTTCTTTGCAGAAATTTGCTGAGATTGAAGACTATGTTGGGCATGTCGAGGAGCAGGACAAGAAGATTGCTGACCTCCAACAAGTCGCATTGCTCAAGGATCTTAAGATTGCTGACCTCCAAAAGGATCTCAAAGATGCCAAAGCTCAGACAGCTACAATCCTGATTAATTTTGATTATGAGAAGAGCGAGATCACGGAGGATGCTAAAGTCTCCGCTGCCATAGCCATGTACAAGACCAAGCTACAAATGGCTCAAGAAGCTCAGGATCCTGCCTTTGACAGGAGCAACTGGGATGTGGAAGGCTGGAAGGCCAGGCTGGCTGAATTGGAGGATGAGGATGAGGCTGATGAGGTTCTGGCAATTGAGGCTAGTGGTAGTGGCAAGGATCATGGTGGTGAAGCTAGTGGAGCTGGAGATGGTGATGCAGCGAAGGTGTAGGCTGCAACAATGGGCGATGATGGACATTTCTAGACGTAGCCGGAGCCCTTTTTTTTAGTTTGGTTATGGTTTTTTTGTTTTGATGATGTTTTGATAAACAATGGTTGGTTTGTACTTGAACAATAGTAATTAGGGTTGAGGATCATGGATGATCCTTTGAACAATAGGTAGGATTACAAATGGTGGAGGGATCCTCTGTTTGGGGGATGAAGCCATTGTGATCCTGCCGTCTTTAATTTCCTGCACTTGTTAGACCTACAAACAATGGACACCCTTTGCCAACCCATGTGGACGGGCCACGTTTTGCTGGTAGAAACGTGGGTTGGCAATTTTGACAACCTTAAAAGGGTTTAAGCTTTTGTGAATAAAAATGACTTTAACTTTTTGGCTATATCCTGTGTTGATATCCTTATTGTTATTTTATTTTTCAATCTATTGTGATGTTCACGTCGTTTAAACTCATCAAGTAAGGAAAAATTTAAAAGAAATCCCTTTAGAGTTAAGGATATGATCAAGGATCACATAAAAAATAATTTAAGGATCATAATTTCAGTTGTCAAAGGATAAGTGTCACTTAAATACATAATAAAATCAAAACAGTTAAGGATTATACCTGAGAATCCAAGTTAGGATCCTATCCTTCAATACTTAAAATTAGGATAACCCAAGATACAAACCTTAGTTGAATGTAAGGGTCAAGAATCCTTGGTCATTTATCTTCACAAACCTGAAATAAGATATTACTTGGGACTGAGCCAATATAAGATGAATGTTAGTAACTGGGAACAAGCCCAACAATTCTGGGGACAAGCCCAATATACTGGGGACAAGCCCAAAAGATAACTGGGGACAAGCCCAAAGGATAACTGGGGACAAGCCCAAAGGATCGTATGCAAACTGGAGTATGGCCCTTACTGGCGACTATCCAAACTTAGTGACATGAAAATGCCAAAACCTTAGCTAACGTGAAAACGTTAGAAACCTTAGGAACGGATGTATGGTACGTCTACCATTATACGTAGGATCCTGAATATAGCCAGTACAACAAAATTGTCAGCCCCTAAAGCGGGTACTGGTCCCATTGCCATGAACTATACCAGGATCATCGTGCGCTACTGGCGAAACTGGGGACAGGCCCAAACTGGGGACTAGCCCAAACAACTGGATACTTCTGTAGATACTCAACGCTTAGTTAAAGATACCTGAACCTTCAAAACTCAGAATCAAGTAAAAGGAGGATAAAGGACGCAGGATCCTTATCCTTGTAAGAATAAAAAGAATGAAATAGTTTAAGATTGGAATGTTACCAGAAAGAGGATCATCTGTCAGCGGGGATCCTTCAAGGATACTTGTCTGGTAAGGATCATGGATCATGATCACATGAAATATTTCTTCAAATGGACAGAATTCCAAGCTCTAGGTAGCAAATCACCCTCCATTGTTAGCAATCGATATGCCCCCTTTCCTGCTTCAGCTTCAATCAAATAGGGGCCTTCCCATTTTGGTGCTAGCTTTCCATCGGCAGGATTGGTGGTGTTTTGAAATGCTTTCCTTAATACCATATCTCCAACTTGGAATTTCCTGAGCCTGACATTTTTGTTGTAAGCTCCAGCCATCCTTTCTTGATAACTGGCCATCCTTATCCTTGCTAAATCCCTGTTTTCTTCTATAGTATCCAAGTCTTGAATCAAGTTTTCAGCATTTTCTTCAGGATCACGAACGCTTGTTCTTGCAGTTGGAACCACCATCTCTGTAGGGATCACTGACTCTGCCCCAAATACCAAAGAAAATGGAGTTTGGCCTGTAGCATTCTTGGGAGTTGTTCTATCAGCCCACAGCACATAAGGTAGTTCTTCTGCCCATTTTCCTTTCTTGGATCCAAGCTTCTTCTTCAAATTGTTGATGCTAATCTTGTTGGATGACTCTGCCTGACCATTAGCTTGTGGATGGACTGGTGTTGGTGTTATCATCTTAATCCCCCAATTGTCACAAAAGTTAGTGGTTCTACTCCCAATAAATTGGGATCCATTATCACAAATAATCTCAGAAGGGATGCCAAATCTAGTAATAATATTTCTTTTAATAAAGGATATAACTTCCTTTTCTCTGACTTGAGCAAAGGCTTCAGCCTCTATCCACTTAGAGAAGTAATCAGTCATAGCAAGCATGAATACTTTTCCACCTGGAGCCTTAGGAAGCTTTCCAACTATATCCATTCCCCATCTCATGAATGGCCAAGAAGAAGATATAGGATGCAAGAGCTCTGCTGGTTGGTGAAGGATATTACTATGCCTCTGACAAGGATCACACTTCTTGGCATACTCCACAGCATCCTTCTTCATAGTGGGCCAATAGTATCTTGTCCTCAGGATCCTTGAGAATAATGCCCTGCCCCCAGTGTGGTTTCCACAATCTCCTTCATGGAAATCCTTTAGGACTTCTTGAATTTCAGGATCCTCAATGCATCTCAAATATGGTCCTGCAAGAGATCGTTTATACAACATATTATTTAATATTGTAAATTGAGATACCTTAATTTTGAAAGCCCTTGGGTTTTCTCCTGTAGGAATTTCTCCATGTTGTATGTATCTCATGATTGGGGGTATCCATGATCCTGAATGAGATTGGGTATCATCACTAGGGATGATTGCAGAATCTTCTCCTATCTCCATAGCTACATGATCCTTGATAGCAGGGGTCAGGATATGGATAATAGGAATCTCAATATCCTCAGGAATCTTCAAAGATGATCCTAGATTGGCTAATGCATCAGCTTCTGCATTCTCTTTCCTTGGTACCTGTGTCAAACTAAAGGATACAAAAGAGAGTGTCAATTCTTTGACTATCTCCAAATATTTGATTAGCTTTTCACCTTTAACAGCATAGGATCCATTAAAGTGATTAGTGATCAATAAAGAATCTACATGTACCTCAAGATACCTGATGCTCATATGCTTTGCAATTTGCAAACCAGCTATTAAGGCTTCATATTCAGCCTCATTGTTGGTAGTTTGAAATTCACAAGCTATAGAGTGGGGTATTATGTCCCCCTGTGGTGATTTTAGTAGTATTCCAAGCCCTGTTCCATTCATATTGGAGGATCCATCAGTAAACAGTATCCAAGGATCCTTGGTTTCTTCAAGCTGTTGGACTTCTAGTTCAGCTTCCTTTTGCAAATCACTACTGAAATCTGCCACAAAGTCAGCTAATGCTTGGGATTTAATGGCTGTCCTAGGCTCATATCTTATATCATATGCACTCAACTTCACTGCCCACTTAGCCATCCTTCCTGACATTTCAGGTTTCCTGAGAACATTCTTAATTGGGAAATTAGTTTTAACAATAATGGCATGAGTCTCAAAATAATGTCTTAATTTAGTAGATGTCATAATTAATGCAAGGATAAGTTTTTCTAAATGTGAATACATGGATTCAGCATCAAGTAAGCTCTTACTTACATAATAAACAGGATGTTGTGTACCTTGGTGATCCTTAACAAGGACCGCACTTACTGCTTTTGAGGATACCGCCAAATATAAGGATAACACATCTCCCTTTTCTGGTTTCATTAAGGCTGGGGCTGAGGATAGGTAATCTTTAAGAGCTTTAAGGGCACTTTCATGCTTCTCAGTCCATTCAAATTTCTTGTTTTTCCTCATGATGTCATAGAACTCCTTGCACTTTTATGAGGATTTGGATATGAATCTGTTCAAGGCTGCGATCCTGCCAGTCAACCTTTGCACATCCTTAGCGTTGGCAGGAGATTTAATATTCACAATAGCCTTAATTTGCTCTGGACTTGCTTCAATGCCCCTCTTTGTTACCATATATCCTAAGAATTTACCTGCCTTTACACCAAAATGACACTTAGAAGGATTTAGTTTCATATTAAATTTATCAAGGATATTGAATGCTTCCTCCAAGTCTTTAAGGTGATCCTCAGCTCTTTTGGACTTAACCACCATATCATCAATATAGACTTCCATAGTGTATCCAATTTGTTCCTTGAACATCATATTGACAAGCCTTTGGTAAGTAGCACCTGCATTCCTTAATCCAAATGGCATAGCAATATAACAGTATATACCAGTTGGGGTCATAAAGGCTGTATCCTCTTGATCGGATGGTTCCATCTGAATTTGTTGAAATCCAGATGAAGCATCCATAAAAGTTAACAACTCATGACCCGCGGTAGCATCCACCATGGAGTCAATGTGGGGTAATGGGAAAGGATCCTTGGGACATGCCTTGTTTAAATCTGTAAAATCGACACATACCCTCCATTTTCCATTTTTCTTTTGAACAACAACCACATTGGCTAGCCATCTTGGATACTTAACCTCTCTAATCATACCTGCTCGAAGTAGCTTATCTACCTCTTCCTGGATAATAGCATTTCTTTCAGGTGCAAACTTCCTCCTCTTTTGATGAATTGGCTTGAATGACCTGTCAATGCCAAGTTTGTGAGTAATTATATCCTTAGATATACCTGTCATGTCTTCATGTTTCCAGGCAAAGGTGGTCTTCCTTCTTTTGAGAAAGGATACTAGCTCTTGTTCAATATCGCTAAGGATCCCTGACCCTATGAAGATCTTGGATTCAGGATCATCAGGATCCATGAGGATTTCTTTCAAATCCTGTTCTCTTGCCTCCAAGACGTCTCTTGAAGGATACTTTAATTGCTATTGCTCCCTTGGTCTTGAGGTTGGTTTCATTGACGAGGTATAGCAACTCTTAGCCTCCTGTTGATCACTCTCAATTTTCACCACTCCCCATGGACTTGGAAGCTTTACACACTGATGATAGGTGGATGGAACTGCCTTCATATCATGTATCCATGGCCTGCCAAGGATAACGTTACAACACGATAAGCAATCAATAACACAAAACTTTTGATAAGAATGCAATCCTTCAATATAGATTGGGAGTTTGATGTCCCCCAATGTATTCTTTGTTTCTCCACTGAATCCCACAAGTACTGAGGATCTTGGGATAATATCGGACTCTGGGATATTCATTTTCTTGAGAACATCCAACTGAATGATGTTCACAGAGCTTCCTCCATCTATAAGGATCATGCGAACAAAGTGGTTAGAAATAAACAATGTAATTACGAGACCGTCATGGTGAGGATCCTGGATGTCAACACGATCATCCTCATCAAAAGTAATGACTTTATCCTGGGTGACAACGGAGGTCCTGACGGGTCTGTCTCCATTATCCATCTTGGTTTCCTTAGCGTGTCTTTTTGCTGCTGAGAAGGATGTACCACAGATGTCTGATCCACCGGATATGAAATTTATGACTTGTGCATCTGCCGGAGGAGCAGGAGCCCTTTCCGGGATCCTTTCAGGATCCTGGGTTCTTGACTTCTTTCGTCCCAAGAGTTCCTTTAAATGCCCCTTGCTCAACAAATAACCAATTTCCTTTCTAAGTGCAATACATTCTTCAGTGAGATGCCCAAAATCCTCATGATATGCACACCACTTGGATTTATCCTTTGTAGCAGCTGGTTTATCACTTTTCCTTGGCCACCTAGCTTTCTCACCTAGATTCTGCATTGCAAGGATTAGTTCATTGTTATCAACAGAGAAACAATATTCAGAAATAGGAGGATAATTCTCATCATCCTCTTCTTGTTCCACTGCGTGCACATTCTGGTTATCAGATCTGTTATAGGACTTGGATTTGTTGTTCCTGAAGTAGGATCCTTGCTTATCCTGTTTTGAGGATCCTGTCAATCTGTCCTAGATCCTTTTGTCATCCTCTAGGCGGATGAACCTAAGGGCCCTAGTCCTTACTTCATCAAGATTCCTGCAAGGTGTCATAACAAGATCATCATAGAATAATGAATCCCTAAGCAATCCCATTTTAAAGGCTTCAACAGCCGTAGCAATATCCAAATTGGGAATATCTAAGGATTCTTTACTAAACTTAGTGATATAATCTCTAAGTGATTCATTTTGACCTTGTGTTACCCTATATAGATCACTAGTTAATCGTTCAAACTTTCTACTACAAGAGAATTGACTATTGAACAAGTTAACTAAATTAGCAAATGAAGTAATAGAGTAAGGGGGAAGACTTAGCAGCCTTTTAAGAGCAGATCCTGTGAGTGTGGATCCAAATCCCTTGCATAGACATGCTTCTTTTAACCTTTCAGGAATTGGATTGATCTCCATCCTCTCCCTGTACTGAGCTACATGCTCTTCTGGATCCGTTGAACCATCATACAGCTTCATAGATGGTATCTGGAACCTTTTAGGTATCTCAGCATCACATAAAGGTGGTGCAAAACGAGATATCCTATGGCTACCATCCGCAATCTCAGGAATGGGTTTAACCACTCCTGGTACACTGGATATCATATCCTTAAGCTTCTGTAGCTCCCTAGCCATAGCCTGATTGATACCTGTATCCTGCATAAAGCCATGGTTAGTGTTATATAAATTATTAGAAGTGTTACCTCCCGGAGGATTCATGTTTGGAATTGCGGATGTGAATCCATATTAACGAGACTCTTGTATGATTGAAGGACCAGAGGAAGCAATGGTCTGCATTGGTATGAAGTCTCCTTGATGAACATCGGTGCTTGGAGGTTGCATACTCCTTAAGGATCCTCGATCTTGAAAGATGTTGGATCCTTGAAGCTGAAAGGATCCTGAAACCAGAGAGGATCCTTGGACCGAGAAGGATCCTTGGACCTGGGAGGATCCTTGGACCGGGAAGGATCCTTGGAACTGGGAGGATCCTTGGACCTGGGAGGATCCTTGGACTGCAGGTGTTCCCAAATATCCTCCTGACGTGAAGTATCCTTGATGCTGAAAGTGAGAGCCAAATGTCTGACTCATAGTTGCTGTTCCATAACGCCTTCCTGGTAATTCACCCAAGTATTGCACGTCCGGAGTTGCTGAGTGCTGGGAAGTTATGACTGGAGTGTCGAAGTTCAGCGACCTTGGCATCAGAGGAGAGTGATCCTCCACTGATTTCTTCTGTTTCTTGATCTCAGCGATCTCCCGAAGGATCCTTTCGTTGGTTTTGTCCTGCTCTTGTGCGTGATTCCTCATCTGCAAAATCAGAGTGTAAAGATCATTAGTAGTAGGATTAGAAGAAACAGAAGATGTTGGTGGTTTTGTGAAAATGGGGGTTTGTTTCTTCGCAGCATTTTCAGCATTCTTCTGGGATCCAGAAGGTGGTGGAGGCAAAGGTGGAACGCCTTGTGAAGAACTGATTGCCGGCATAGAACTTGATGTATTCTTCGTTGAGGAAGCCATCTGCTTGGTTGTAACGAACCGAAATAACCACAAAAATATGAATCTTCTTAGGAATGAAGCACCAGTTTCCCCACGGTGGGCGCCAAACTGTTTTGGTCAAAAATCAAGCAATGATAATGCAACCAAACTTTCTGTTGTGAGGTATGATGCTTGAATCAATGAACAACACTAAGGATCACTCAGAAATGAAATGAACAAGTGACACAAAGATTTATACGAGGAAAAAGCCCTTGATCAATGGATGATCTCCGGCATAAAAAACCTCGGGTGATGGAAACTACCGATCACCAACTCAAATTAAACAAGAAATGTGTTACAACTTCGGATGATAGCGAGCTAATTACAAGGATCACTATAGTGTAATGTGCAAAAAAGTGTGTAATCGCCAAATGAATTGTCAAGAGCTGGTGAGAGCAGTTGCGAGTGTGTGTGTTAAGCTAAAAATAGCCAAGTGTCTCTATTTAGCTCGCTATCCCGTTTAAAAATGGAAAATATCTAAGCTAACAAACATTCCGCATTTCATGCAAGTCCTCCACGACCTCCACAACGTCCATTTCAGCCATGCACGTGCGGAATAAAGATGGAATATGCTCCAGGAATATCGCCAAGACCAAGTCCTAACTCGCACTCCTGCAAAACAACTTCATATTCAAAGTAGACAATCGTTAGTATAAGGATCCTTAAGATGATCCATGATCCTGGTCCTGTAGTACTTCTGAGGATCACCAATTCAAACAGAAGTGAGGATCACTAAGCCCAACAGTAATTAAGGATCACTGATCATTGGAAAATCCTCCCCTAACACAACTTATGATGAAGTTTGTAGTCTTTTTTCAGTCTTAAATGAATCGAATCATTGTGGATATACCATTATAGACAGTTACGAATACAAATTGAAAAAGGATTTAGTTAAGTAGTTGTATTATTTATGGAGAACATGTCAAAGGATCATTATTTGGGAAAAAAATCCAGTAGATAATCTCTGTTTCAGGCATAGATATTAGCCGATGTTAGTGTTTATCATAAAATCCAGATTCTCAGTTATATAGTATCGTTAGGGTTTATTCAATGCAGTTTTAGAAGTTTTCTTTTTGTGCGAGTAATATACTATGTTTCAGTAGATATTCTTTGTTTCAGGGAGATATAAAATCCCGATTTTATGTTCTTTGTTTTCAAGATTTATTGAGTGATACTTACAAGGAATTCTTGTTACACCCTAAATCGTACATGACAAAAGTCGCAACGGAAAAATCGTACCATCAAAATTTCTTTCGTTACAAACACCTTAACGCACTTAAATTCATTTTTAAGATTTATACTTTCACAATAACTACATTTATTATACTCATTTTCATTAAGAAACCATAACCTAGCTTCACCCAATTACGTACTCAACACTCCCGTACAATCTATCTTGTGACTCGATCCTCGATCTCCAATCCTTGGATATCCTCATGACTGGTACTACATGCGTTCACCACATAAAATTCACAACATTAGTACGCATTATAAACATACAAGGTTTGTTCACGTTTACTTCTCGTTTCGTTAATTCTTTACATCCCAGCTTTATAATCCTGTCATACCATCCGTGGTGATACTTCTTTACTATTCCTGCACTTCACTTATAACTCCAGGTACACAAATAAACAATGTAAACACTTAATCATACCGAAAGACTTACATACATACCTAAACTTCATACATATTATCTCCATATATACATACATACACACATGCATACATATCTACATGCATACTTACATATACACATCTACATCATCATATACGTATCTACATGTACACATACCAACATCATTACGTACACTCATGACATTATACATATTTACATACATACAACCCTACGTGCATTATACCAAACTCATACATGCCTACTCTCATACCTACCATCATATATCCGCTATTTCTTGTTCACATACTTATAAACATACCCCCGTAGGTACATACATGCTTTCATACATTTCTACATACGTGAATAGAGATATACAAACCTACATACATACCTATCTACATGTGCACTTACCCTAATAGTCATAAAACATAAGTTAAATTAGTCATACGCAACTTAAAACGCGTTTAAACGAGTTCCCAAGGCAAAACGAGGCACGAAAATAATTTTCGGAGAAACATGACCCGTCGCGCGACGCGACGGGCCGTCGCGCTACGCGACCCCCCTAAATTCACAGAATATCGCAGCTGGTTGCTGCATATTCACAGCACGATTCGGTTTTACGGAAACGAGCATAACTCTCTCGTTTTTGATCCGTTTTACCCGATTCTTTTTCCTACGTGATCGTAATTTAATTCTCCATCACAGGGAGTAAAAATCCAATAATTGGATTACCGAAATTTATGACTATTAAGCCTTCGGCTTGTTACCCTTTTACCAAATCTTGACCCGCTCATACATTTATCAACATAACTTGTTCGTTTGACCTTAACTTCACATGAACCTAATAATTTCAAGGTCACCTATCATAAAAGATTCCTTTCCGGATGCTTTACACCTTATTCCACCCGTTTCGCTCAAAAGCTTATTTTGACCCGTTAAGGGTAATTGCGCATTAACACGTTTATGACTTACAAAACCATACTTCCCACTTTCATACTTAACCAAAACATTACACTAATCGAATAATCTTGTTTCTAAACTACTTCTAAGATCGTTTGCCCAAAATACCCATCAAGGGCATTTTGGTCAACTTTAATCTCATTATTTACGACGAAAGACTACGCCACATATTTGACCTCAACCATCATGCTCAGTTATTTAAAACACCATATTACTTAATCGAACTAAGAAGTGATTACAGAAATCACTTACCTTATGCGTCCGTGCTCGTATCCGATTCCTCGCGTCTTCTTGACCCGTTAACACCTCATGCTTGAGCCCGTCTCGACGTGATTCCTATACTTTCATTTCATCAAAATCACGCTCTTATTAGCACACTCATTTGTACATGTTAACAATCATATCAACCGCATATTTCACACTTAACTTTCATTAGCCATTTCTAACAAACATAACTCATATTATCGCATCCATATACGTTTAACTTCATGTAACTCATCATGTCATTACATTTAACGCGGATTGCTATAACATGTATCATACGACATCCTATAATCCTACCTTTACGACAACGATTCAAATCATGTTTATTATACTTAGTTGACTTTTGAAAGTCAACTATTAACCATATTTAACTATCGACTTATTATCATATACTCGTAATCATCATAGTCGACTATACGGACGACACTATATACATTTTATCATATGCTTAGTGTGTGTACTACCTTTTAAGCATAACGTACAACTAATTCATGCATAATTCTTCTAAACTCATACATAACCCATCAAAACCTACTACTAATCATCATGTATCATTTCCAAATAAACATCAACCATATCATCATCACATTTCTCCTAATTCATCTAACAAGAATTCATCATACCCGCATAATACATCAACCTTTCAACAAGACTTTGACATAGGTGGTGATTCTAGTCATCATCTTCACCCTAACTAATGGGTTTATCATCTAAACATCAAATTAGCACAAACCATTCATAATCCATGTTCTATATGATGATTATAACACATACTCATGCTCAATTCCACTTAAACTCATGGATTAGAACATAACCCACTTTACACATGATCACAAATCTTAGATTTGAGACATACCTTATGATCCCCTTGTAAAGGTGATCATTAATCCGTGTTCCTTCTTGAATTTGAGCCTCGATTCACCCTTCAATTTGGTGATTTAGTTGAGTTAGGGTTTGGAGCTCTTGGAGCTCCTGAACATTCATGAACACACACGAAGTGTGTGTTTGTGTGTTTTGATCTTTCATTTTAATAACTCAACTTCCATCTTGTTCCACTTTAACCCCTCGGGTTTACCTTTAAAACATAACCGACACTACTTTCATCATTTAATACTTTTAACCATACCCTTGACTAGGTTAAATAGCCTATTTATTAATTTCATGACGTGTCATATAAGAACACACTACAATTATTAACATTCAGATTTTGGGGCGTTACAAGTCTACCACCCTTAATTAAGGTTTCGTCCCCGAAACCTTTCTCACCTCTATCTAACACTAATTAATTCTTCTCTACGTCCCATCAACACTACCGCTAGCCCATCACAACGACTATCTTCATTCTTTAAGAATCCTCTCCGGAGTTCTTATTAGTGTCGCTTTCACTAATAACGCTAATTCCTAACAGCCTTTATAACTACTGATTCATTCATCATTCTAATACTCGTATATCATATGCATTATATATCTTTTTATTTACTGGAAACCATTCCAACCTCCCATTACTATCATTTCCCATTTGTTTATTCCAACATTCATAATGTTTTTCATCGACTATACGATCTTGCATCGAAATTTGTGTATACTCAGATATGTTTAACTTTAACTAATACATCATAGTAATGGGTAACTACACATTCTCGATTCATAAACTATTCATATAGTTGGCTTCTCTCAATAAGTTCATGATTTCCATACTATAACTTCACATATCATTCTTATTTCCTTGACCGGTTAAAAACGAGTCAATATACCCACTTCTTTAATCTATAATCATACATACATCCTTATGATCCGTTATCTAATACCTTCATCTCATCTCTTAAGATTACATTCTCTACAAGCATTGTATAATATTTAACTCTTGTTTTGATATCATAACCAAAACTACCATTTCTTATTCACACCTACGTGCTTAACTCTAACTTTAATCTTATTCTACGTTTTCTACAATTACTTGTAACTTGCATACCGTTACGTTACCTTTAAATCATTTCGCTCATTCCTCATTACTATTGCTTTCACTTCATGCATTACTTAATTTACGTATATAAATGGGTCATACTAGTTCATATCTATCCAACATGGGTAAACATTTTACTAACCTCCTTTTCATTTCTCAAACCAACGACCCGCAACCCGGATCGACCATCTTTTCCTCGTGTACTAGCCGTACATGCCAGGTTTCATTCATCCGTATGATGAGCTTCCGCTCATGCACATCCTTTCACCAATACAATTGGTTTCATCCCATCAATAGTTCTACATTATCATCAACATCATCGGCGGTTAGCATATGTCATTTAAACATTTATTATACTAGGTGATTACCCACCTATAACTCTTCTACAATTTCCTACGTACCTACTATAACGTACCACACATTCTATCTCTCACATGCAATCCTTTCATTCTATTAATCATTTCGCCAACGGAAGTACACGCTCGTGCTTCCTTCCATTCATGCTTACTTGCAAAGACCTTATTACATTGTTTCAATATTTCTTACCAAGCTTACCATTCCCGCCAATACTCAGGATATTGTCCGGGTCACAGCCCGTCATCATTCTAACTTCTAAGAATCAATTACTAACACATCTAACACATAACTTATACAGAACTTCATCTATTATACTATCACCCTTTTACTTTATACTTATTTCTATGACCTGTTCGACTCAATCATGGTCAAACTGTCGACATCTTTTTATACGGATTAATTTCATTTTTTTTATAATTTTTAAACCTGTCTCACGGATTCAGACACATCATTCATGCTTTTTCATTCATTGAATCCGCCTTACGGATTCAAACATTACATTCATGCCTTTCATTACTTCTGCGTTTTGAATCCTTCTCGCGGATTCAAACATATCATCCATGCCTCTCATCCTTGAATCCGTCTCACGGATTCAAACATATCCTCCATGCCTTTCATCCTTGAATCCGTCTCACGGATTCAAACATATCATTCATGCCTTTCATCCTTGAATCCGTCTCACGGATTCAAACGTATCATTCATGCCTTTCATCCTTGAATCCGTCTCACGGATTCAAACATATCATTCATACCTTTCATCCTTGAATCCGTCTCACGGATTCAAACATATCATTCATATCTTGTTGATCCGCACTTAATCACGGATTCAACCTTCTTCATTCTTATCAGGCATGTTTCTCATTCTTACATAGTACTCTCAATTTCCCGAGAGTTTTACTTCCCATATCCCCCACACGCCCGCCCGCTACCCAACTCTACCGGACATACCTGTAACAACTATCATGATCTCACAAACGTCATACGTTTCTCGTGTACTGGCCAGGTACACAATCCACATAGTAGTTTCGTGCCTTCATGTAATTGTCACCTTATGTCCGTAGACTTAGGTTTCGGCGCGTGTATCACTTTCAGTACTTCATCACTATACTATCATTATCCTTCATTTAACATTTTCCTTCTCTTAATGAGTTTTACTATTACATATACCCACATATTAAATTTACATACCTGGATTCAATTTGGCTTATTACCTCTTTGCCTGCCTCAGTATTCATCCTAGACTGCATTCACAGATCATCCACTTCAAACACTTATGCTTACCTTGCACATACAAAACCGTCAGTTTCTTTATACGTATACATAAGTACATACCTACATTAGCTTTTACCTTTAGATCTTGATCGTGTCTTAGATTGTACGGGTTTCTTATCTCAAGAGCACACAAGTTTGAGTTCAAGTACTTACCTTCTCGTACTTGATTCCCTCAAACCAGGGCTCTGATACCAACTTGTTACACCCTAAATCGTACATGACAAAAGTCGCAGCGGAAAAATCGTACCATCAAAATTTCTTTCGTTACAAACACCTTAACGCACTTAAATTCATTTTTAAGATTTATACTTTCACAATAACTACATTTATTATACTCATTTTCATTAAGAAACCATAACCTAGCTTCACCCAATTACGTACTCAACACTCCCGTACAATCTATCTTGTGACTCGATCCTCGATCTCCAATCCTTGGATATCCTCATGACTGGTACTACCTGCGTTCACCACATAAAATTCACAACATTAGTACGCATTATAAACATACAAGGTTTGTTCACGTTTACTTCTCGTTTCGTTAATTCTTTACATCCCAGCTTTATAATCCTGTCATACCATCCGTGGTGATACTTCTTTACTATTCCTGCACTTCACTTATAACTCCAGGTACACAAATAAACAATGTAAACACTTAATCATACCGAAAGACTTACATACATACCTAAACTTCATACATATTATCTCCATATATATATACATACACACATGCATACATATCTACATGCATACTTACATATACACATCTACATCATCATATACGTATCTACATGTACACATACCAACATCATTACGTACACTCATGACATTATACATATTTACATACATACAACCCTACGTGCATTATACCAAACTCATACATGCCTACTCTCATACCTACCATCATATATCCGCTATTTCTTGTTCACATACTTATAAACATACCCCCGTAGGTACATACATGCTCTCATACATTTCTACATACGTGAATAGAGATATACAAACCTACATACATACCTATCTACATGTGCACTTACCCTAATAGTCATAAAACATAAGTTAAATTAGTCATACGCAACTTAAAACGCGTTTAAACGAGTTCCCAAGGCAAAACGAGGCACGAAAATAATTTTCGGAGAAACATGACCCGTCGCGCGACGCGACGGGCCGTCGCGCTACGCGACCCCCCTAAATTCACAGAATATCGCAGCTGGTTGCTGCATGTTCACAGCACGATTCGGTTTTACGGAAACGAGCATAACTCTCTCGTTTTTTATCCGTTTTACCCGATTCTTTTTCCTACGTGATCGTAATTTAATTCTCCATCATAGGGAGTAAAAATCCAATAATTGGATTACCGAAATTTATGACTATTAAGCCTTCGGCTCGTTACCCTTTTACCAAATCTTGACCCGCTCATACATTTATCAACATAACTTGTTCGTTTGACCTTAACTTCACATGAACCTAATAATTTCAAGGTCACCTATCATAAAAGATTCCTTTCCGGATGCTTTACACCTTATTCCACCCGTTTCGCTCAAAAGCTTATTTTGACCCGTTAAGGGTAATTGCGCATTAACACGTTTATGACTTACAAAACCATACTTCCCACTTTCATACTTAACCAAAACATTACACTAATCGAATAATCTTGTTTCTAAACTACTTCTAAGATCGTTTGCCCAAAATACCCATCAAGGGCATTTTGGTCAACTTTAATCTCATTATTTACGACGAAAGACTACGCCACATATTTGACCTCAACCATCATGCTCAGTTAATTAAAACACCATATTACTTAATCGAACTAAGAAGTGATTACAGAAATCACTTACCTTATGCGTCCGTGCTCGTATCTGATTCCTCGCGTCTTCTTGACCCGTTAACACCTCATGCTTGAGCCCGTCTCGACGTGATTCCTATACTTTCATTTCATCAAAATCACGCTCTTATTAGCACACTCATTTGTACATGTTAACAATCATATCAACCGCATATTTCACACTTAACTTTCATTAGCCATTTCTAACAAACATAACTCATATTATCGCATCCATATACGTTTAACTTCATGTAACTCATCATGTCATTACATTTAACGCGGATTGCTATAACATGTATCATACGACATCCTATAATCCTACCTTTACGACAACGATTCAAATCATGTTTATTATACTTAGTTGACTTTTGAAAGTCAACTATTAACCATATTTAACTATCGACTTATTATCATATACTCGTAATCATCATAGTCGACTATACGGACGACACTATATACATTTTATCATATGCTTAGTGTGTGTACTATCTTTTAAGCATAACGTACAACTAATTCATGCATAATTCTTCTAAACTCATACATAACCCATCAAAACCTACTACTAATCATCATGTATCATTTCCAAATAAACATCAACCATATCATCATCATATTTCTCCTAATTCATCTAACAAGAATTCATCATACCCGCATAATACATCAACCTTTCAACAAGACTTTGACATAGGTGGTGATTCTAGTCATCATCTTCACCCTAACTAATGGGTTTATCATCTAAACATCAAATTAGCACAAACCATTCATAATCCATGTTCTATATGATGATTATAACACATACTCATGCTCAATTCCACTTAAACTCATGGATTAGAACATAACCCACTTTACACATGATCACAAATCTTAAATTTGAGACATACCTTATGATCCCCTTGTAAAGGTGATCATTAATCCGTGTTCCTTCTTGAATTTGAGCCTCGATTCACCCTTCAATTTGGTGATTTAGTTGAGTAGGGTTTGGAGCTCTTGGAGCTCCTGAACATTCGTGAACACACACGAAGTGTGTGTTTGTGTGTGTTGATCTTTCATTTTAATAACTCAACTTCCATCTTGTTCCACTTTAACCCCTCGGGTTTACCTTTAAAACATAACCGACACTACTTTCATCATTTAATACTTTTAACCATACCCTTGACTAGGTTAAATAGCCTAGTTATTAATTTCATGACGTGTCATATAGGAACACGCTACAATTATTAACATTCAGATTTTGGGGCGTTACAATTCTTGGTACTGTTTTAATGTTTATGCTTTAAATTCATGTTTAATTTGTCTTACGAATACCTTAGGATCTGTTGAACAGACTTTGCTTCAACAGACCTTATCATCTGTTCATCATGATCTGTTAAAGCTCTTCTGTTAAACATCCTCTGTTAAACTGCATCTTCTGTTCATACACAGCAGATGTTAGCTTCATCATAGTTTTGTATTCATCAGCAGAGGTTCTCTTTGGCAGACGTTTGGTTGAACAGTCTTTGTGTTTATCAGCAGAGGTTGTTTGGTTCAACAGACATTCTTCGTTTCAGTAGATATTCTCTGTTTCAGGGATATATAAAATCCTGAATTTATGTTCTTTGTTTGAGTGGATATTCTTTGTTTTAAAATGATTTTGTGTTGTTATAGTTTTTTTGTTTTTTATTTTCATTTTATTTGTTTCGGGATTCATCATTGTAACTTTTAAATATTTTGAACTTTGTATCATTATGGATGTCTTCTTTTTTTAGATTCAACAGGAAAAGAGGGAGAATGTCTTTCTACAAGTGTTTTTCAACAGTTACCAAGGAATTCTTGGTACTGTTTTAATGTTTATGCTTTAAATTCATGTTTAATTTATTTTACTAATACGTATTTTGAAATGCTTATCATTGATTAATTGCGTATGTGTTTAGCTTACAAGTTATACCTGAAATCTTTTGCAAGACATGGTTATCAACTGCTGTTGATAATAACAATGTTGTCACAAGGTGTGTGAATGATAAGACTTGGTTGGTTAATTTTGCTGGACACAATGGTCGTTTTGCTTTCATGGAAGGCTGGGAAAAAGTTGTTGCTGATCTTTTTTATCCGAAGGAACGGTGCTTGTATTTAGGAAAATCAAATCATATACTTTTTTGCTGACACCTTTTATGAAGGTTGCACCTTATCAGCATTGTCAGCAAAAGTTATGTTCAGCGCTATTTCATCTTTTGTGCATAAAAAGTATATTGAGTCTTTCTGCCAGTTTGTTAATGAAAGCACAATTGAACGTTTGGTAAGTTATAGTCATGTCTATTTCTTCATATTTTTAAATAAAGTAGATTATTTTTAAGGATGTTAATGCTAACATTTTTTTATTGTAGCTTCTACCCACCGATTTTGTGATGAACACTATTGATGTTTCTAAGCTGAAGGGAGCGATAAAGGTTTATATCAATGCGTGGAATTGGTTTGATGTTTTTATTGAAAAGGATCGTATTAGCAAGTGTTATTTCTTTGGTGATGGATGGAAGAAGGTCGTAGGTTTTCTAGGTTTTGATGAAAAATGTGTTGTTGCTATAAGATACCTTTTTTACTACAACTTTCATTTGACTCTCTTTGATGTAAATCGATGTGAAGTTTTGGTACCTAAAGCTGCAATAGAAAACACGGCTGGTGGTGTTGATAAGCCTCCTGGTCAGACATCTAATGCTACTCCTGTAGTAGTTGAGTTACCTGATAAACAACCAGCCTTTGATGATGAATGTGATTCATTGGACAAGGATAGTGATTATCATGACTCAGGTGATGGTTCTTCTGGCAGTGACGTTTCTATGGATGATGTTTCTGATGATGAGGAGGATGAAGATAGTGGTGGTTCTTGTGATGATGATAAAGATGATCCTGATTATCATCCAGTACAGTTTGTATGGAAATTTGATCGCCACTTTTTAAGTTATGTTATCTATTCATTTTATGCATATGTTATACACGTTTAGTAGATTTGCTAAAGTTATTTTAAAAAACATATATATCTTCATATTGATTATTGTATAATTTTTTTTAGCGCCTTAACTCAACAGTTGCCGTGATGTCACGTATTGACATGTCGTTTAAAGTTGACCATTCAAAATCTGCATGGAGTAGACACTGTCATTGATTTCCGACCTGAGAAGCATGGTCATGGCTTTAGATATGCCGCAAGTCAATGGCGAAAAAGTTCCTCATTCCGGACGATATCAAGGCACCGCAGAAATGCGCATTCGTTTACGAACCTGATGTTGGCAAGTTGATTCTGAAAGGTGTCTATGTAGTTTGTGTTGTGGTTGTTGTTACAAACTATTTTAGTATTTTCTACTAACCTATCGTTTGTGATTTTAAACAATTATATATGTGGGTTTTTGTAATGGTTGTATCTAAACAGTTTTAATGTAAATAACTATTTTTGTACTTGCAGCTTATCGATAGATTTTTTGTTCATCATGAGTTGAAGAACATACTACCTACGAAACATGTTACTATAAACGTTTTTCCTACCTGTACATGGTTGGTTGTTATAGAAAAACATTGTTAAAATTTTTATATGACTACAGGATGGAACTCCTGTTGACCATTAGTATATATCGATTTTGTAATTTTACTTTCTATTAAAATGTGTTATGCATGGTTTTTTAAAAGTCACCCGTGTTTTTCTTACCGATAATAATAATAATAATATGACAATTTCTTAACTCCATTTGAGATAGATAAAAACTCCATCCGCTCATTCAATCACATTTTTTTTATTTTTAATTATTATACACATAAAAACCTTATGTGTGTTATTAAACAATATATTTTGATTTTTGTTCCTTATCAGTTATTTAATTGAACTAAATTGTCATAGTGGAGTGAAATCAACCAACGTTTTTTTTTGTTTTTTTCTACTTTTTTTTAAATCGTCAACAAACGTTCTTTTGTCTTTTTGTTAGTTGTTTTTATCTTTTAGTTTAAATGTTATAGTATTTATTGTTATAATTCTTTTTAGCAATGTTTTCAGAACCGGACCAGAGGTCGACCCGTTCACCTTACGGGGTCAAAGGTCGGACCGGTCCAACCGGTTCGACCGGATTTAAGAACCGGATTACGTCATAAATTATATAAAAATATATATAAAACATAGAAAAAATAGATAAAATTTCAAATAGTTAAGGAACTAAAAACACAACCATTAGTCATCCAAAAACATTTAAAAGTACCAAATCTTGCAACTAACTATCAAACATAGTGTCAAATCTTGTTTTGAGTTTTTTAGATTAGGTTTTGAAGTGATTTATTCCATATTTAATTAAAAAAAAAACCATGACCGGCCCGACCCTATGCGACCCACCGGCCCGACCTCCGGCCTGATGTTGGTCCGGTTTGATGGCATGAACCGGCCCGGATGAAGTCCCGGTTCCCGGCCCGACCGGTCCGACCGGCCGGCCCGGTCCGGTTTTCAAAACATTGCTTTTTAGTAGATTTGGATTTTTGTTTATAACTTTTAAGGTATGATTTTTTTAGTATGTCATTGTAACGTAGTTTTTTATTTGCATTTAGATATAAATCGAAGAATTATATATTTTTATTTAGAAATCATGTTGTACAATGTACAAATGATTGATGCATAAATTTACATGTCATCAAACCTACCTAAAATAAGAGTCTTAATAAATTTCTATAATGATTCCACACACACACACATATATATATATATATATATATATATATATATAAAGTGACGTTGTTTACCCTTATTATTATTTGAGTAATATAATATGACGTTTTATAAAATTTTGAATATACCATTGCAACATTTTTATTTTTATCTACAATCCGATAAAATTTATATTTGAACGGGTCAAGCATAGTTGAATTTTTGTTCTTTAATGTGACGAGCCGAACTAATAGCGTCCAAGTAACAACAATACGGGTGTTGTATTCGGTTTATAGTTTTCTTGACTTGGCTATACAAAATGTGTTGAGTTTTTTTTCGAATATAGAGTTTTATAAAATTTCAAATATGATGTTGCAACATATTATTTTTTTCTTTGATTCAATAAAAGTTTTACTCGAACGGGATAAATATAGTTGATTTTCTTGTTCTTTATCACGAAGAACGAACCAATAATGTTCGAACTACATCGGTACCGATACGGTATTCTTTTTTGGGGTTTCTCGATGTGGCGGTATAAAATTGATTGAAATTAGAATTGTATTCGCATTAGTGTATTATTTTAGTATCGTCGCTATAGCAAGAGCCAATGATTGAACGGATGCCGCTATCCTTTTGGGCATGTCTATTTTGGTACATGTACTGGTATTTGTTTCTATGTTTTTCGATCGATGTAAAACACATGTCGATATCCTTTTAGACATATTTATTTTGACTGCTTTACCGAATGTCATATCGTACAGATACTTTAACGAACCATGCCAATACTGACCAAAAAACTGTTGGGGGAGCACAAGAAATCCCACTAATTCAATTTAAAAGGTCCAAGGTTTAAATTATATGGTTAATATTCTAGACAAATTATGGGTATATTAATTTTGAATAAACATGTTTATAAATTATGAATATTAAATATATTTTGTGATTATTTAATCCAACATGTAAGTAATATAAGTTTGATTGGGTGTTTTGTTCTTGGTGTATGCTCTGTTTTCCTTGTCTTCCTTTTTCTTGGCTGTAGGTTTCTTTTAGCTGCTTGCTATGGGAGTCTTTCTGGTGAAGCATATATTTTTTGTTTGGTTGGCCAAAAAAAAAAAAAATTATTATACACGTAAGAGCAACCTAGCTCGTAAGCATGTCCATTTACACCCATGTCTAAATTTTATCAAAAAAATTTAGAAAAATCAGCTATTACTACTCAATCAGGGTCTCTAATAAGTAACAATCTTAAAAATTCTACAAAGATTACATATCTGTTAGGTTAGAAATCGGTGTCTATAGTAATAAGTAACAAACAAAAAATAAATGAATAAATAAAAACAAATAAAATTACTATTTTTTCTATATATCTATTAGGTTAGAAATCCGTATAGGGTGGAGTTATTGTAAAAAAGACCAAAAGTGTGAGAAAGATAAGAAAGAATCTCAACCATTAGATCTAAATTAATTGAAAAGGGTAAGATTGTAAATGCATTAGCAAATTCAAATATGGTAATCCTTGATTTAAGGATTTGGAGAGAGAAAATCCTTGATTTAATGAATATAACCGTCCATAACATTATTCATTTTAATTTTTTTTGCATCATTCACAGAATCAGAGCCATGTTCATGGCATGGTGTTTTTAAAAATTCATAGTTTAATTCATGTTGTTTTTACGAAAAATTCAGAAACAAAATAACACCATTCAGTAAACAAAAAATTATAACACCATTCAGTACACAAAATAACACCATTCAGTACAAAATATAACACCATTCAGTAAACAAAAAATAACACCATTCAGAAATAAAATAATACCATTCAGAAACAAAATAACACCATTCAGAACACAAAATAACTATATAACACTATAAACAAGATATAACACTACAAATGAATTATAACACTATAAATGACTATAAAAACACTATGAATGGTATATAACACCATATTACCATTTTCTAACTCTGTATAACACTACAACCCATCGTTCTAGTGCCGGCGAAGACGTCGACGATTCAGATCGGCGGAGATGTTCAATCGGCGGAGATCGGCAGAGATGTCAAATCGGTGGAGGAAAATCGATGGAGATCAGAACGGCGGAGATGAGATCGGCGGAGATGTCAACCGGCGGAGGAAGGCGGAGATGTTCAATCGTCGGAGTGTTAGGGTTTTAATTGAATCAACAGATGGTGATTTGATGATGTTGTTCGTAAAATTCTAAAAGAAGAAAGATGATCGAAATTGTAGGATTATGATTTGCAGTTTCCTAAATTCTAGTGGATATAAAAGACTATATTACCCCTACAATTTACAAATTAGTCCAAAAATAAAAACACATTTTACAATTTGGTCCCTAATGATCTCAACCATTAGATCAAAAATCTAATGGCTGAGATTCTTTCTTATCTTTCTCACACTTTAGGCCTTTTTTACAGGATCCTCTACCTATAATCCGTATATACAAAAATAAATATTTGAAAATTATAAGAGAATTAATAAAGGTAATGCTCTATATTACACATCTCCATATTATGTTTTATTGCTATAATTATCTTTTTTGAATTAAATACTTTATATTATGTTTCATTGCTACAACCATCGTTTTTTATAATTAAATACTTTTTATTCTAAGAAATAGAATACATAGGGTTGAAATAAGAGACAAGAAAAAATTTTATGTTTACCAAATTGGAACATATTACACAACCAGTTATGTGTATATTAAGTTATGTTTACCGGATTGTAACATATTACCCTACGAATTATTTGTAAGTTAAGTATTGATTAACACTGCATGACAATAATCAACATATATATATATATATAGGGAGCCGCTAGAATGAGAACCACCACGAGTTATGAGAACCACGAGAACCAAGTGCCACGGAGGGGCGTTGACCACGAATTTTTTTTTACACCTAGATCCGTATATTTTAAGACCGGGTGTAAAAAAAAATTTCAAACGGCGCGCCCGAGGGGGTAGTTTTTTACACCCAAAGTTTGTAAAAAAAAAAAAAAAAAAATTAAAAACACCAAACTTTGGGCTAACAGCTGCAAACAAGCTGTACAAATCTGGTGTGAAAAAAGGGGCATTTGAGGTTTGTGTTGTTGAAGGTGGTAATAGGATTGGGGGAGGATTAACACCTCAGAGTTCGGTGGTGATAGAATTGAGATGGGGACCACATGGATTCATGGTATTGGAGGTAGCCCAGTTCACAAGATTGCTCAAGAAATCAATGCTTTGGAATCAGTGGTGATGATGGATGGTTGTGGCAGGGGGTGGTTGTGGCAGTGGTGACGGCAGCGGTGGTTGTGGCAGGGGGTGATTGTGGCAGTGGTGATGGTGGTGGTAGTTGAGTACTGATGGTGGGGGTGGTTTTTTAAAGGAGAAAGAGTAGAGAGAGAAAGTAGATTGAGATATGTCTTATAAGGAAAGGGTATTTATGTCATTTCACACCCTTTTAACTAAGAAAACTAACTAATATTAGGCCCAGGGACTATGCGGGAACGAAAATTGAAAAGTTGGGGACTATAGCTATAATTTTAGAAAGTTAGGGACTAAAGGTGAAAAAGGACAAACCATGGGACTATTCGGGCATTTAACTCTATTATTTCGGCATTTTGAACAAGGATTCTCATCCCCTCTCCAATGCACATGTCCTTCACCATTTGGGTGAATACTATCAGTTCCATGACACCCCAATAATCAAAGCAACGTAGAGAGAAACTACGAAGTGCTTTTATATCAGTTCCATGAATTTCGAAATATGTAGGATAACTTTTGATGTGTGTAGTAAAAAAAAAGTTAGTGTGGAGGATAATAGTCTTTATGACTAATTAATTAGTCAAATATAATAATAAATGAGATAAGTGAAAAATTATTTAATGTTTTACAAAATTACCCTTTGTTCTTTTTCTTTTCAACTAAATTTTCTTATCAAATGAACCATCCCCTATATATATATTGTCACGGCCCCTGGCCCGGTGTTACCCGGTCCAGAAGCCACGGGACAGAAACCCATGGTATTTATTATTTAATTTGGCAGCGGAAATGTTGGCAGGATCTTTTCAACTGAAAATGCCTAATTATTTTATTTCATAATTTGGGACACACCCCATAATTTACAATAAAGGGGAATTTTACTAGGAAATCCCTTGTTTTACAAAACATGTTTATTTATTTTACTGAGCCACCTCTTCAAGCTTTTAGTGCTACGTGGCACTTTTCTTTGATTCACAGCAAGTCACCTGAAACATGTTTAAAAATATTTTATCAGCGGGGAAATACTAGCGAGTCATTCAGGTTATATAAAATGACACCTTAGTTATAGATTACAGCATAAGAGCGATTACAATGGCTACTATCTTATTTTTATCTGGCGCCGTGTCACACCCTGGTGACGATGGTCATACCACTATTGGGTCCTTTCACCCAAATAGTGATGATTATCACTGTTAGGTTGGTGAACCTAACCGTGAGAGATTAGTAATGTGCACAATACCCCACTTGCCAGTGATTCAAGATAACCAAGACTTAATCCCTGTAATTATAACTTTTTGAAAACAATTTAGGTATAGTAAAACATTGTTGATAAAAGAGAATGACTCACATTGCAAATTTAATTAGACAGAACCTTGCCTACTGATTTGGCCTTGTAACCTAGTTAAATAACAATGCGCACGAAACTAGGTCAGTAACTTAATACAACATTTACGATAAACTCACGAAATCAAAACCCTCACGACGAATGACAAAGTATAGCCCGGATTCGGGCAGCACTTAAACATCCATCGGATTGGTTTCAATCGATCGGACATTGTATCGTAGCAGTGATCGAGTTCGTACCCTGTACTCGTAGCATCGTTTCCCTAAGTGAACTTTCGAATTTAAGCAGTATACTTCATTTTTAAACAAAAGTTTCGAACACAGATGGAAGTCCCATGCCCGAGCAATTTATAACAAACTTTTGGGTTTTACGCGACCCGCGTAAACCCTCTCAAGATCTTACGCGGCCCGCAAGGGCCACCTAGTCTACGATTAGGGCTAGCGTGTCACGCATAGGTCCGCCACGTGTCTGACACGTGGCCTGAACGCTTATCCGGTGATCTTTGATCTGTCGCGGCCCGCGTAGAGTATCCTTAAGTCTTGCGCGGCCCGCGAGCGGCCAGAAAATTCAAATTTCTTGGTTTTTAGTATTAGGGTTTTAGGGCTCCGGGTTTCTACTTACGAGTCATTTTGGGACATTTTTGCAGGTCCTTACATCCTCCCCACCTTATTTAAAATCTCGTCCTCGAGATTTACTGAAATAAGTGAGGATACTTTCGCTTCGTTTCTGATTCCAGCTCCCAGGTGTACTTAGGTCCTCTTTTTGAATCCCACTTGACATTGACTAGTACCAATCTTTTGTGTTTGAGGAATTTAATCTTCCTGTCTTCTATTTGGAGCGGTTTCTCAACAAATTTCAATTTTTCATTGACCTCTATATCTTGAAGAGATACTACCAGTGATTCGTCATATAAACATTTCTTGAGGTTAGATACATGAAACACGTCATGTACTCCAGCGAGCTCTTCTGGTAGTCGTAAGCGATAGGCAACTGGTCCTATCCGCTGGGTCACTGGAAATGGTCCTATGTACCTTGGACTTAGTTTTCCTTTCTTTCCGAACCGAACTACCCCTTTCCAAGGAGAAACTTTCAAGAGTACCTTGTCTCCAACTTGAAATTCTAGCGGCTTGCATCGATTGTCTGCATAACTCTTCTAGCGATCGCGAGCCGTCTTTAGTCTTTCCTTGATTTGAGTTATCTTGTCGGTGGTTTCTTGCACAATCTCGGGACCTGATAATTGACTTTCTCCTATTTCTGCCCAGCAAATCGGAGTTCTGCACTTTCGTCCATACAGTGCTTCAAATGGGGCAACTTCGATACTTGCATGGTAACTATTGTTATAGGAGAATTCAATTAAGGGTAAATGGTTGTCCCAGTTTCCTCCAAAATCTAACACACATGCCCTGAGCATGTCTTCCAGGGTTTGGATTGTCCTTTCACTCTGTCCGTCTGTTTGGGAATGGTAAGCAGTACTTAAATTCGGTCGGGTCCCCATTGCTTCTTGGAAACTTGTCCAGAAATGCGAAGTGAAACGACTATCCCTATCCGATACAATAGAGAGTGGGACTCCATGCAAAGACACCACCTCGTCCATGTATAACTTTGCCAACCTTTCCATACTAAAGGTTTCTTTCATTGGCAGAAAGTGAACTGATTTGGTTAATCGATCCACAATTACCCAAATTGCGTCGTTACCTTTTCTGGTTTTGGGTAACTTAGTAACAAAGTCCATTGTTATTAGTTCCCATTTCCATACAGGCATCTCTAATTGTTGAAGTAACCCTGAAGGTTTCTGATATTCTACTTTAACTTGTGAACAGATCAGACACTTAGATACATATCCAGCTATGTCCTTTTTCATTCCTATCCACCAGAAGCTATTTCTTAAATCTTGGTACATCTTGTTGTTTCCAGGGTGCATGGTATATCTAGATTTATGGGCTTCTTCTAGAATCTTATCTCTTAAATTTCCTTGCTTAGGTACCCAAATTCTTTTCTTGTGGAATTTCCAAATTCCGTCAGTCCCTTACTCTAATTCTTTTATTCTTCCTTTCATTCCTTCAGCATCATCCTTGATTGTTGTTTCTTGAACGTTCTTCAGTTGTTCCATTAAATCTACTTGAAGATTTAATCTAATAGCACGAACTCGTCTTTGTTTTTCATGATACTTACGACTTAAGGCATCTGCTACTACATTTGCTTTTCCTTCGTGATATTGGATATCACAGTCGTAGTCACTTAAAATTTCCATTCATCTCCTTTGCCTCATATTTAATTCTTTTTGCCCGAATATATACCTTAAACTTTTATGATCTGTATAGACTGTAAACTTACTTCCATACAGATAGTGTCTCCAAATCTTAAGGGCAAAAATTATTGCTCCTAATTCTAAGTCGTGAGTCGTATAATTTTCTTCGTGCTTTTTCAATTGCCTTGAGGCATACGCAATTACCTTTTTGCGTTGCATCAGCACACATCCTAACCCTAGCTTAGAAGCGTCACAGTAAACTTCAAAATCTTCTGTTCCTTCTGGTAAGGCAAGAATTGGGGCGTTTGTTAACCTTTGCTTTAAAACCTTAAAAGCCTCTTCTTGCCTAGGTCCCCATTCAAACTTAACTGTTTTACAGATTAGCTTAGTTAGTGGTACTGTTATCTTAGAGAAATCCTTAATGAAGCGTCTATAGTACTCGGCTAATCTTAGAAAACTTCTAAATTCCATGGCTGATTGCGGGACCTTCCATTGGGTGATCGCTTCTATTTTGGAGGGATCTACGTGAATACCTTCATGATTCACCATATGACCTAAGAATTGCACTTCCTGCAGCCAAAATTCACACTTCGAGAATTTGGCATAAAGCTTTTCTTTTCTTAACAAAGTTAAGAGTGCTCGTAGATGCTCACAGTGTTCGTCCTGACTTTTGGAATAAATAAGTATATCGTCGATGAAGACAATCACAAATTTATCCAAGTACGGTTTACAGATTCTATTCATCATGTCCATGAATGCTGCAGGAGCATTTGTTAGTCCAAAGGGCATAACTGTAAACTCGTAATAACCATACCTAGTTCTGAAAGCAGTTTTAGGTATGTCTTCTTCTTGTACCTTCAACTGATGGTATCTGGAGCGTAAGTCTATCTTAGAAAAATATCTAGCTCCCTGAAGCTGATCAAAAAGGTCATCAATCCTAGGTAAAGGGTATCGATTCTTAATTGTAACCTTATTCAATTCCCTATAATCGATACACATTCGCATCGAACCATCTTTCTTTTTCACAAACAACACTGGTGCTCCCCAAGGGGATGAACTAGGTTGTATAAATCCTTTACTGAGCAATTCATCTAACTACTTTTTCAGTTCTAACATTTCGGTGGGTGCTAACCGATAGGGTGCCTTAGCTATTGGTGTGGTTCCAGGAATTAGATGAATTCTAAACTCTACTTTCCTATCTGGTGGTAATCCTGGTAGTTCTTCTGGGAATATATCCTGGTATTCTGATACTACAGGAATTTCCTTAAGTTCCTTACTTTTAGTGTTAATGATTACTGAAATCATATACACTGTTCCTTGTTTTCGCTCATAACTAGCAACTTTCATTATCGAAATGAACTTTAATGGTTTGTGTGGCTTATCTCCTGTAATCATAATTACTTCTCCTGAGGGTGTATGGATTTCTATGGAATTCTTGTCACAGAGGATTCGAGCATGGTTGGCTACTAACCAATCCATTCCTAGCACGACATCGAATCCAACTAAATTCATAGGTAACAGGTTGGCGGAAAATTTATGGCCTAAAAGTTCTATCTTTCCTTCTTGAAGAACCTTATTTATGTTAACAGAATTTCCGTCCGTCGTTTCTACCGTATAAATCTGCCTAAGTGTGGTTAAGGGTAACTTAAGAGCTTGGCAGAATGAAGTATTTATAAAACTTTGGTTTGCACCAGAGTCAAATAATACTTTCGCATAAACGTTGTGAACTAGGAGCATACCAGCTATTACATCCGGAATCAGATCTGCCTCTTGGGTTGTCAGCTGAAAGGCTCTTGCGTTCTTCTTATTAGTTCCTTCAGCAGGTTTGGCCTTGTTGTCAGCTGGTTTGACCAGTTTAGGGTAGTCTGGTCTAAAATGTCCAGCTTCTCCACAATTGAAGCAAATTGTTGATTTCTTTCTTCTGCAATCTTCTTCTTGGTGCCCTGGAATTTTGCAGAAGTTACAGTACCCCTTACATTTTCCAAAGTGCTTTCTTTTACAGGTACTGCAAAATGGAGCAGTGGAGGATTGCCCAGTTCCTCTTTTCTTGAAGTTGCTACTAGTATTACCCCCACGAAATCCTTGGGTGATCTTTTGAGCCAATTCTTTTTTCCTGTTTTCTTATCGCGTACGCACCAGTCCGTCAGTCAAGGTGTTGGCTAATTCCACCGCATCGTCGATTGTGCGGGGTCTTGCAGCTTTGACGATATCCCGAATTTCACTAATTAAACCCCGAATATAGCGAGAAATAAGTACTGGTTCTGGCGAAGCCAGAGTTGGTATAATTCGAGCATACTCGAAGAACTTCGAAGTATACCCTCGACAGTCAACATCCACCATCCGGTGGTTCAGGAACTTATTCGCCATTTGTTCCTTTTCATATTCAGGACATAATTTCCTTTCCACCAATCGCTTAAATTCTTCCCAACTCATGGCATAAGCCATGTCACTTCCCTTAGCTTGCAGTACCGTATTCCACCATTCTAATGGCTCTTCCTTAAAAAGGTGAGAAGCATACATGACCTTATCTTCCTCGGCACATTTACTTATTTTAATTACTGCCTCAGTTTTCTCCACCCAACGCAGTGCGGCAGTTGCCCCTTCATTGCCTACAAATTCAACAGGTTTACAGGCAATAAATTCTTTATAAGTGCAAACAGGTGTTGCAACTTTCATTTTCTTAAGTATTGGGGCTTGAATCCCGTTGTTGTCATTATTGCCGCCTCCGTTAACACTGTTACTGAAATTATCGTCGCGCGTGCATTTACTGGGGTTGGCTTGCGAAGGCTCAACAGGGCTTTTAACAGCAGCGACGGTTGCTGGGATAGCATTTGCTATTCCCTGGGCAACGATATTTTCTATATCTTGCCTATTAAGAAAGTGATCCTCATTGTTTTGCTCAGATTGGTTAACTTCATTAACTGGTTCATTAACGGCATGTTCCATCTGATAATTAACAATATATATAAGTTATTGGCACAAATAAATAACAACCAAACGCAATAAAGCAATCACGTATAATTATGTTAACTCGTATAGCCAAAATTGTCGACTTTGCGACTTTCATATTTTATATATATATTAGTATGCATCCATACACACCAGATATATTAAAAAAGTTTTATTTTAAGTTATTTTACATTATTATATTTTTATTATTTATTATTTTATTATTATTAAACACATAACCACTCAACCACAGTCAGCTGACATCTCAGAAACGACGCTCCCTCTCGTCGTATTTCCACGTGATTTTCTCCCCACATCCCGAATTCTATTTCCTGCCTCCACCAGCTGCTCACCATAATGACGGAGTTAAGCCAAGTTTTCTGCGCTCATAAGTGGGTTTGATGCAGGCTCAGGGTCAAATTGGGCAAAATAGACGTTGGGATTATTCATAAAATTCTGAAATTGCCAGTCGTTTGTCCACCATTCCTCTAGTTGGCCGATAACAGGTTGGGGGTTGACAATAGGATCTGGATAGCTAGTTCTAAGTTAACTGGAAGTTGGGATTCAGCGGGGTAATTGAAGAGGTTTTCATTGGCAGGTCCGATGAGGTCACAATTTGCCAGTTTGCGATCCAGCTCCTCCCATGGTGGCATTTCTTGAGCTTTCCCGGAACTTTCCCCGATCTCTTTTCCTTTCCCTTTATCCTTCGGATCCTCAGTCTTTTTAACCTTCTGTGCAGCTGGTTTCTTCCTACGCCCACGTTTCCAGTCCAAGATCCTCCTCCTCTTTTTCGGCTTTGGTTTCTCCTTGGCCTGGGCCTGGAAAGTTAGTGGTTCCTCAGTATCCGCCTGGTAGCCAGATGGGTTTCCTGTGGTATCCATATCGGTGCTTTGGAAAGTAAAGTTTCGGAGTGCCTCCGACAATTCATTCATGTTGATAACACACATGAAGAAACACACACAAACTTAAGTTAAAATTTTATTTACTGCAAATTAAATTTTCACAAAATCACAGAATGGTAACCAGAAAAATTAAGTATTTCTAAATACTTAATTGGCTTAAATCAGTGGCTCTGATACCAACTTTTTCTGTCACGGCCCCCGACCCGGTGTTACCCGGTCCAGAAGCCGTGGGACAGAAACCCGTGGTATTTATTATTTAATTTGGCAGCGGAAATGTTGACATGATCTTTTCAACTGAAAATGCCTAATTATTTTATTTCACAATTTGGGACACACCCCATAATTTACAATAAAGGGGAATTTTACTAGGAAATCCCTTGTTTTACAAAACATATTTATTTTACTGAGCCACCTCTTCAAGCTTTTTAGTGCTACGTGGCACTTTTCTTTGATTCACAGCAAGTCACCTGAAACATGTTTAAAAATATTTTATCAGTGGGGAAATACTGGCGAGTCATTCAGGTTATATAAAATGACACCTTAGTTATAGTTTACAGCATAAGAGCGATTACAATGGCTACCATCTTATTTTTATCTGGCGCCGTGTCACACCCTGGTGACGATGGTCATACCACTATTGGGTCCTTTCACCCAAATAGTGATGATTATCACTGTTAGGTTGGTGAACCTAACCGTGAGAGATTAGTAATGTGCACAATACCCCACTTGCCAGTGATTCAAGATAACGAAGACTTAATCCCTGTAATTATAACTTTTTGAAAACAATTTAGGTATAGTAAAACATTGTTGATAAAAGAGAATGACTCACATTGAAAATTTAATAGGACAGAACCTTGCCTACTGATTTGGCCTTGTAACCTAGTTAAATAACAATGCGCACGAAACTAGGTCAGTAACTTAATACAACATTTATGATAAACTCACGAAATCAAAACCCTCACGACGAATGACAAAGTATAGCCCGGATTCGAGCAGCACTTAAACATCCGTCGGATTGGTTTCAATCGATCGGACATTGTATCGTAGCACTGATCGAGTTCGTACCATGTACTCGCAGTAGCGTTTCCCTAAGTGAACTTTCGAATTTAAGCAGTTTACTTCGTTTTTAAACAAAATTTTCGAACACAGATGGAAGTCCCATGCCCGAGCAATTTATAGCAAATTTTGGGTTTTACGCGGCCCGCGTAAACCCTTTCAAGATCTTACGCGGCCCGCGAGGGCCACCTAGTCTACGATTAGGGCTAGCGTGTCACGCATAGGTCCGCCACATGTCTGACACGTGGCCTGAACGCTTATCCGGTGATCTTTGATCTGTCGCGGCCCACGTAGACTATCCTTAAGTCTTACGCGGCCCGCGAGCGGCCAAAATTTTCAAATTTCTTGGTTTTTAGTATGAATTAGGGTTTTAGGGCTCCGGGTTTCTACTTACGAGTTGTTTTGGGACATTTTTGCAGGTCCTTACATATATATATATATATATAGGTTGGGGTTCTAGAGTGAACAATAGTATATTTGCGAACTAAGTGAACAAATTCTGGCCATTGATCTACACACGTGTATGGCCAGGATCTCATCATCAAATCGTAAAATACACTAGTGTATTTCAACATCAAATCTTAGCCATTGATCTACACACGTGTATGGCTAGGATTAGTTCACTCAGTTCGCAAGCTACACTAGTGTTCACTCTCGAACCTAATCCTATATATATATATATATATAGGGATCGGTTCAAATGAAAAACATCCCCAGTTGCGAGAACCGTGAGAACTCCTATCATCCAATAGGATTTTAACGCATTATCTCTATTCAAATTAAATCAAATGAGTAATGTCGTCTTTTACTATTTATGTCAAGTCAGTTCTCTCTCTTTTCTTTTAAAAGTCAAATTCATTTTCTTTCTCTCTCTCTTTTTCTTTTACATTAAAATATTACTCTCTTCTTATATTTATTTTTCTCAAATTTTTACATTTTACAAAAAAACATCCAAAAAAACATTTTTTAAAAATGACAGAAAAGGGTGGAGTCGGCATTTTCAAAAAAAAAACATTTTTCATGTGACTTTATATTCAGCATTTTCAAAAATAAATACGTTCACATTTGACAAAAACCATTCCACTAATTGAAATGGTTTTATACGCAGTAGATTAGTGTACTTAACTAGTTACTTTGTAAGTACATTTTTTTTGTATTGAATTTACAACCGGGGTGTAAAAAGAGTTTTGGTATAAAATTTATGTTTGGTGTAAAATTTACAACCGGAGTGTAAAAAGAGTTTATAACCGGGGCGTAAATTTTTCAACCGGGGTGTAAAAAAAGTTTATAACTGGGTGTAAAAATAGTTTATAACCAAGGCGTAAAAAGAGTTTATATGCGGTGTAAAAAGAGTTTATAAGCGGGGTGTAAAAAGAGTTTATAACCGGGGCGTAAAAAAGTTTAATTTTTTTTTAACACGGGCGTAAAAAAAAGTTTAAGTTTTTTAAACATGGGCGTAACGTAATTTTTTTACAACCGGGGCGTACAAGAATTTTCAATCGAGGGTGTGGTTAAAAAAAGTAATTTTACAACCGGGGTGTAAAAAAAGTTTAAAATCGGGTTCTAAAAAAAGTTTAAAATCGGGCCGTAAAAAAATTTTCAACCGGGGGTGGGGGTTAAAAAAAATTATAACCGGGACATAATATTTACAACCTTGGTGTAAAAAAGAGTTTATAACCGGGTAAAAATTTGCTTTGTAAAAAAATCTATAAAAAATATGCTTTGTAAAAAACTATAAATTTTTTTTTTTTTTTTTTAAAAAACTCTGATTTGTAAACCTTAATAAAAAAAGGTAATTAAGACAAAAAGTAAAAGAAGACAATTAAGACAACAAGACAAAAATAGCAATTTGAACAAAGTACCCTTATGACAATAAAATATCAATAACCAAATAAGACAAAAACATTTAAACATGTGTTATATATTCTTTTAATCTCCACCATCAAACACAAAAGATAGATCAATGGTGGAAAAGTGGCTCCTACGGTTCTCGCAACTCTGGAGTGGTTTTTATTATAACTCATCCCTATATATATATATATATATATATGTATGTATATATATGTACGGGATCAGGAGAACTCATCCCTATATATATATATGTACGGGATCAGGAGAAAACGCCCTAAAGTATGAGAACTGTGAGAATGGATCCTGGTTGAACACGTGGCGCCCAATATAATTAGGGCGTAGGGGTTTTTTTGTCATTTTATCTTCGGCTTTTCCAATTCGCTGTCACAATACTGCTTCATTTTTGGCGTTTAAGATTTTTTGGCGTTAACCAAATTCAATAATTACCTGCCATTTTACTGGTCTCATTGTATTAATCTTTCTGTTTCATATAGATAATATTTTGGCGTTTCCAAATCGTCAGCCATTGGAACCCAAAGGGCCATAATATCTCTCTGAATGGCTTCATCCATACTAAGTATGGCATGACTTTTTAGGATGATGGCCCATTGTTTGTTCTTAGATTCAATGGCGTTTAGATTCTATGGCGTTTAGACAAGATGACCCATTGTTCTATTATTGTTTATATATTTTTGGCGTTTGTGGTATCTTGGCGTTTTACAAGCATTTTTAAGAGAAATAATGTATTTTTTCATAGCGGAAAATTATATTACAACCACATGGAAAAAAATAGAAGCGAAAAAAATAAATTAAAATTCGTAATCGGATCTCTCTTCACAATCTTCATTGTCATCAGTATCTTTCTTCTTTAATACTACAAGAACTGTCAGCAAATATATGGCGTTTTGTTTTTGGTCTGATTATTTGTTTGTTCGTTTGTGTGAAGTGGCTTTGTGGATGTTGGGGACATAGATCGATGCTGTGTGAGTGGGTTTTTCGACAACCAAATTGAATTTCAAAGAAACGTTTGTTTTAGGAATCTTTGATGTTTAGGTTTTTTGGGTTTCTAAGATGAATGGTATATATTAAATATGGTGTTTTGGGTTTGGTATGTTTAATGGAAGGTCTAAGATGTTGTATATATAAGATGTTTTTGGCGGTTGTTTTAGGCGGGATTTTATTATAATAAATGCTAGTAATTAAGTCCCGTCGTTTCAGTTACTGCTTGTTCAACTTTATCGTTTAAAAACAAAGTTTGGCGTTTTATATCTAATGGCGTTTAGATTAGGAATGATATTTGCTTTGTATTTTAAGCGGGAAGTTAATGGCGTTTGATTCATGATTTGACATTTTCGGTAGAGAAGTCAAAAGACGTTTTTACCCCTAATGAAGCGCGTCCCACATAATAAAATTGGTGTTATTTACGAAAACGCCACCGTGCAATCTAGTCCATGGATTGTTTTGATCTGATGATCCATAACCGTTCTCACTGTTATCACATTTTTCACCATTTTCTCTAAATCCTGACCCTACATATATATATATATATATATATATATATATGGAAGGGTTATCTTGAAAACGCTAAATATTGCGAGAACCGTGAGAACGAATGAAATCGTTTTAATTAAAATACAAGATCAACAGAAGACTTTACAACGTCAAATAGTTCATTTCTCCTCTCAAAATCATTCTTATTAGATTTTTTACACGTGTAAACGACAAACTTACACATGAGTAAATTTTCTTTATTTACGAATTCACGTAAATTTAAATGTGTAAATTAAATTTCTAACATTGTATTTGAATTATGATGATAAGTGTAGAATTTTTTTTTTTTAATTTGAATTGTTTTTTACCAAGTTCTCGCGGTTTGTTCATTCATTCTCACGGTTATCACAATATTTAGCGTTCTCATTTAAACTTTCCCATATACATATATATATAGCACTTAACGTACAATACGTACGATATGAAATTATAGCATGCGTAATTAGTTTTATAACATGCTTGATTAGGATTTTACCCCATGCGTGATTTCTGATTTTGTACATGCGTGATTATGTTCCAAGAAGAACACCTAAGAAAATGAGAGAAATAATCTAGAATAACCAGATAATAAGCCTTCCTTCCAATACTCAACACATTTACAGAACCAAAAAGATCCATGTGGAGCAGGTTCAATATTACGCTGGTTGATTGAACAAGTTTAGGCTTATGTGATTTTCGATGTTATTTACCAAGAGCATAAGATACACACTTCTCTACCATCATAAAGTCTTTAACTGGCAAATCTCTGACCAGAACTCATTTGGCAAGTCGATTCAAGTTCTTCATATTGACATGACCGGGACGACGGTGCCACAACATTGCATTTTGTTTTGAAGTTTCAGAGAACGAACAAGTGATTTCTTGAGTTGGATGCTTGTTCATATCATTAACATATGCGTTCCTCTTTTTATGAGCTTTCACTAGAAACCATTCTTCAGGAATGACAATTCCTGGCTTCAATACAAAACAACCTTCTTGGTGAAATAAACCGTCATCCCTTTGTCACACATTTGGGATATACTTAAGAGACTGAACATAACTAATGTCTTCAATACTCAGAACGCCATTCTTGACAGTACCCTTCATAGTATTATTTCCTGCTTCACCTCCCACGAAAAAGACATATCCTCCATCAAATATTTTGACATCGTGGAGTTGAGAAATGTCTCATGTCATGTGCCTGGAACAACCGCTATCAACATACCAAAGTTTGATGACAGTACTTCGTAGTCGTTCCTGCACAGACCACGGGATTAGTTAGATTTCAAAACCCATGCCATAACTGATCTGGGCAATCCCTTGTCATCAATATATTTAACTTCTTTGAAGATCAGACTATTATCATCACTAGACACAGTCGATGGTATTGAAGTTGAGATGACTGTGATGACTTAGATGACAGAGATGAATTATATGATTGACTAGCAAAAGATTTAGGTTTCCAAATTTTTCTTGGACATTGTTTTGCAATTTGTTTAGATAACTTTTGTGATGTTTTTATTTGTTTATTTAAAACGTTTTCCTAATCAAACATCCTTAGATTTTGTTTCTTTTGCTAAATTACAATCACCATCAGAATGCTTAACCCGAGTATCTTGCTTACTGCAAGCTTTACTAGGTGAAGTTTTCCGATTTTGAGCATTTCGTGAATTGTACGGCATGCAAGGGCGATTGATGTGTCTAGGAATACCACAATTAAAACAAGTTTGACGTTTTTTTTAAAAGGGGCATTTAGCTCTGCCGGTGAGATTTTTCTTTCTGAGCTTGCTGATGCGCTTGAAGGTCGTGATGATCTTCTCTGTGCCTGATGTTTATGTACACGATGTTGCTTCTTTTCCTGCTCACAAACATCAGTACATGAGTGAGTGCCTTTATTCACAACCCTAGTTTTGGTTTTTGATTGTGATCCTGCTTTGGTGTCAGCTCATAAATCATTTTTGTGCTTGGATTCAAAACATTGATTTTGATTTTGATTATTACAACTCAAAGATTCGTTGTTTTGTGTACAAGCTACATTACTTAAATCACTTGTTGACTTAGTATCAACAGAGGTAGAGCACTGTGATTTGTTTGTGACTGAATCAGATGTTTCTGAAAACACATGTTCAACAATAGTTTCATCAGCCTGCTCATTGGGTTTTGGTTCATCAGATGATGTACTAAAATCCCCTGGTGTATCATTAATCACTTATTACTTTCAACCTGTTTTGAAAAATTTTGTTCATCAGATGAAGTACCAAAATTCTCATGTAAATCATTTTCAATGACAGAAGCAGAATTAGAGTTCAACAAATTAAAATCACCAAAAGCAGAAAGGTTCTTGCTTGCGTTATCGAGCGCAAGTCTCATAATGTTAAACATAGAAAAATTGTCTTTAAAAAAATTAAAAGATGCATCAAAACATGGTTCATCAGTGCAATCCTCAATTTTCATATGATCTACACAAGAACTAGATGAGTTAGTAGCATTCACACAGTCTGGTTTAATACAATCGGGTTCAGCTGATGAAACATGATCTAGATTAACATTATTTAAGGAATCAGCAACTGATTCAGCATCAGATGTCCTACCACAAGTGGATTGACAAGGTTGATTCATGACTGGTGCTTCAACAGGTTTGACAAAATTCGATTTAATGGGAGTCGACTTGGGGGCTGATATTTGAATATGAGGGGATTTGGTTGGTTTTCTGTACACCATATGTTTCTCATTTTCAAGTTCCTCACCAGTTAGAGGCATACTTGTATAATTATGATTATATGGTGGAGGAACCTTTGGAAACCCTAATCCCATCCCCTTATTTTCTTTATATTGAAGTTGTACATCAAAGATATTTTGTACAACTTTTCTTAAGGTTTCAAAGTTTTTAATGTTTATTTCATTCTTTTGATTTTTTTTTCTTTCAAAGCATTCAATTCAGTAGTTTTAGAATGAAGATTTTCTCGAGCATCTTTGTTCCAACATTCTAGAACACTAATATCTTCTTTTAATTGAATAATAATATCTTTCTTTTGAGCTTCAGTTTTTTCGTAAAGTAACCTTTGATTTGCTTTAAAAGTAAAATTTTCTCTTCCTAGATCTTTAAATTCCTCAAGCAGAGCAAAGTTGTGCTCCATGTACTGTGCAACTTTTTCCCTGCATTCACTAGTACATAAACAAGAATATACCTCATCAAGAGTAGGTCCCTCGTTAGACATTTGCACCATGAGTGCTTGCTGATTTGGAGCTGCATCAGTCAGATTCAAGGCACTCATCTGATCAGACCAATTAAAACCGTTTTGCTCCTGAGCAATCAGCACATTCTTTTCCTCATTTGCTCCAGACGAGGATGATGCACTGGTAGTAGACACGGGAACCATCGCTCGTTCAGGATTCGGTTCAGCTGTAGTCTTCTTGCACTCCATGGCAAAATGACCTGGTTCATGACATTTGTAGCACCTGAGATTTGCTTTGTGAGTTACCACTCGACCTTTGACCTAGTTATTTTGACCCGTTTTTGCAATAAAATTGTTGGCTCTAAAAGCAGACATCGCCAATTGCCAAGTTATATCCATTTCCTCCATGTCTTCTGGATGAATTTGATTCAAATCGAAAGCGCTCACAACTGGAGGAGTGAGATCACCTTCCAGAAAAGCATTCAGACAGTTGATTATACTAGTTGCAAGTGCTAGTTTCTCTTCATTTTGCTTAGTGATAAACATTGTATTTTGACCAGAGTGTGTTGGAGCAGCAGGTTGTGTAACAACACCAGTAGATTTAGACTTAGTTGAGTTTACAGTAGCGAGACTGCATGCAGTTATAGGAGATGAGACATAACAAGGAGTAGGTTTGACTGCATTGAACATCTGAAATCCACTGTTCTGGGACATGAGTGCCGAATTTTGGCTGGTAATCAATTTCATTGTCGTTTTTTTCTTATTCATCAGATTCCATCTTTGTGCAGAAGGGAAGGATCTAGAGGAGTGTGTTTCGATTCAAGAAATTAGGGTAAAAGAGCGTCTAAAGCGCTTTTGAAATTTAAGGGTCATTATTGTCTTTCACGTGTGAATGGGGATTTAAATAGACGATGTGGATCGTGATCCTTATGTGAATGGGGATTTGAAGCTTTATGAGTTCTACACTATGTATTAAAACTTATATAAGATGAGTTATACACTATGTATTAAATATATCTATAGTGTGTTGTACTCTATACATCACAAATTGAATCCCTTAATTTTTAACTTGAGTAAAATATTAAAATGGTCCCGAGTTTATATTACTTTTGATAATTTAGTCAAAAAATGAAACATTTTTTATCTGGGTCCCTAAGGTTTCTTTTTTGTTGTCATTTTCATCCAACTGGGTTATAATTTTCTATTAATTTTCCCCCTTTTGTTGTTTTCCTCATTTAAATGGAGGGTATAATCAGCATTTTATGTCATAATATATTTTAATTAAATAAGCAAAACGACAGAAAAGAAGAGAAATTAGCAGAAAATTCTAAATCAGTTTGCAAATTGGATGAAAATGAAACCTCAGAGACCTAAAAACAAAAGGTTTATTTTTGGACTAAAGTGGCAAAGGTAGCCTAAACTCAGGGATCATTTTAACATTTTACTCTTTTAACTTTCTCTTTCTTATATCCATTTACTACATATACATTTATGACTTGAGGGAATAGTGCCAGGCACCTTGCCTGGCACTCCCCTATTAGACCAACTTATTTTTAATTTAATTTTATTTCCAGCTTAAAATTACGTTTTCATTCTTCGTTTAAAATTACGTTTTTGCCCCAGCTCAAATTAAAATTATAATGTTGCCCCTAGCTCAATATTACGCTTTTGCCCTCGGGTCAAAAACTCATTTTTAATTTTGTTCCCAGTTTAAAATTACGTTTTCGCCCTCCGTTTAAAATTATGTTTTGCCCCACTTCAAAATAAAATGTTGTTTTTCCCTGTAGCTCAAAATTACGATTCTGCCCTCATCTCAAAATTACGTTTTTGCTCACAGTTCAAATATTTTCAAGTTGAGGGAATAGTGCCAGGCAGCTTGCCTGACACTTCCCTATTGGACCAACCCATTTTTTTTTAATTTTATTCCCAGTTTAAAATTACGCTTTCGGCCTTCGTTTAAAATTTCGTTTTTTGCCCCCAGCTCAAAATAAAATTATAATTTTGCCCCTAGCTCAAAATTACACTTCTGCCATCGGTTCAAAAACTCATTTTTAATTTTGTTCCCAGTTTAAAATTATGGTTTCGCCCTCCGTTTAAAATTACGTTTTTTCCCCAGTTCAAAATAAAATGTTGTTTTTTCCTCTAGCTCAAAATTACGATTCTGCCCTCATCTCAAAATTACGTTTTTGCCCACAGTTCAAAATAAAATTATGTTTTCCCCATAGCTCAAAATTATGATTTTGCTCTCAGTTTAAAATTATAATTTGGCCTCAAGTTCAAAATATAATTACGATTTTGCGTGTACAGACATACATGTTATGAGAGAGAAATATTCGGCTTATTGCCCCGCAACGCCGGCGTGGCAAAACTAGTTATATATAATGATAGATAATAGATATATACGTTAGAAAATAATTATTATATACATTTAAATTCATATTATTTTTACACATTTACTCGGTTTGTTAATTTCAGTTGTGGAGTTTCTGTAATTCTGTGCAAGTCAAGCTAGATATGAAATTATTTTCCAGAAGGTTTAAACATGGGTACTGTTAAGACTTCGGGGTATGGTGGGGCGGGGGTTGGGCTTGGGCTTGGGCTTGGGTTGGGGCATTTGTTGACACGTGGCTTGGGGTGGCAGACATGGGGCGACCCACATTTAAACAGGGAATGGTGGGGCGGGGGTTGGGGGCGTGGGTTTGGTGGGCTTCGCTGGGCTGACCCGGCTGGGCTCTTTGTATTTGTTTTTAATTAAAGAAAATTACATAAAAAAAATTACATAAAAAAATTTCCTAACGTTTATATTTGTTTTTTATCTCTTCTTTCATCTCCAAGACTATTTCCAACTCGTCACCCTTTAGGTGATCAATCGGCTGGGATAGAATTTTCAAATCCTCCCGTCTTTGTCTCTGGGCTTCTCTAGCGGCATCTCTAGCTTCTTTGCTCTTCCGAATTTCGGCCCTTTGTTGTTGGAAGACGTTGAATGTATCCATCTTGGATGAAATGTCATCCAACTGGTCGCTGTATATTCCTCTATGCAAGAGCGAACTCCCAGCTGAAGGTGATGCCGTAGCAGATCTTGATTTTTGAGCACGCCTTTTTGTGGCATCTCTTCCATACTCAGGCCGGTTTGGGCTTGGCGAATCATCAAAAAGGTCCTCAATCTCTTGATCTCGTGCATCAGATTGGGTTTGGGACGAGGCCCTCGACCTTTTGGAAGACGTGTTGCTTTCGCTACCACTGGGGATATTCGCCCACTTTGGATGAAACTTACAAATCTCCCAACAATGCATGAAACGGAAGTCGGTCCCTACATTTGTCTTGAATTGAACCAATGCATTCGTCACAATGTCGGCTTCGGTTTCACCACTTTTTGGGGTTTGTTTTGCTTTATTTAAAAAACCACTATATTTTGTAAGTTGGCCGCTTATCTCGGTCCACTTCGAGGATAAGCTATCGTTTTCACGATAAACCTCTTTTCCCAATTCTTGATGGAATATTCTACTAACCCCTTGCCACAAATAGGTTCGATGTTGAGAATTTCCTGTTTTTATAAAAACAAAATTTAATATATTACAAAGTTATATAAAAAAAACATTAATAAAAACAAAGTTTAAGAATACCTAAAGTTGAATGTTGAGATTGTTGAAACCAACCCCTCGCCAATGCAAGTTCTTCAGGAACGGTCCATTTTAGTTGTTTTCGCTTGATGGTTTCAAGTGCTTTATCCGCCTCGGTTTTTTTCTTATGGCTTCTCTTTTTTATGGGTTGGGGTGCGGAAGGACCATCGTTGGGTGGTTGAGTTTCGGGGACGGTTTCGTTTTGTGAAAGGTCGATGGAGGTTGGTGAAAGGTTGATGGACGTTTGTGTAAACGGTGTAGGTATCGCATCATCGGAGTGTGGGAAGTTAGTAAACAAACAATTCCCAAGATACGATGCATTTCTCGCTTCTTGGGGCATAGAAGAGTGTATCATAAATGGACGAGGCGTTGGACGAATGGGTGGTGGGCTAGGATTATTTTCTTGGAGTGCATACGGGTGGGTCGGGTCAAAAGGACGGTTATGAGGATGCATTTTTTCGTTTTGTAGATGGAGAATTGAAGATGAATGTGGTAAAAAAATGGAAGAAATTGTGAGGTTTATAGTGGAAAAATAAAATTTTATTTATTTATTTTTTTTTTTAAGATAGCCGTTGGCCAACGGCTAGCCCAATGGCTTCTTTGGTTTGTCCAATTAGAGCCCGCCATGTCAGCTTGGCCAGACCGCCCCACGCCCGGCTTGAAACCCATGCCCCAAGGGCCACGCCGAAACCCATACCCACCCGGGGTGGTGGCTTGGACGTTTTCCCCCTACCCACGCCCAAACTCCCGCCCCATACCCCGCAGTCTAAGAGATACCAAGGGAATGATATGAATTTGGTAGTCACATGGAATAGGATTTTGTTTTCGCTGTCTTTTTGGCGTATCATTTATTTTAATATGTAGTCACATGGAATAGGATTTTTTTCTATGTTTTGGCGTAATCATTTTATTTTAATAATGTGGATTACCTACCCTAGTAGTTGAAGCAGAAAGTTTACGCTAGTTTTTTTTTATTATTATTTTACATGCACAATGTGCATATTAAATATATACATTTTTTTAAATTTTAGAGTTAAATGTCATTTTAGTCCCTGTGGTTTGGGCCATTTTGCCAGTTTAGTCCAAAGGTTTAAAACGTTGCCATTTTAGTCCAAATAGTTTCAAACATTGCCATTTTAGTCCACTGGGTTAACTCCATCCCTTTATTCTGTTAACTAGAAGGGCATTTCGGTCATTTTGTATGTAATTCTGTTAACTAGAAGGGCAATTCGACCATATAAAATGATCGAATTACCCTTCTAGCTAACAGAAAAAATGAACGGAGTTAATCCAGTGAACTAAAATGGCAACGCTTGAAACTATTTGGACTAAAATGACAATGTTTCAAACCTTTGGACTAAACTGGCAAAATGGCCCAAACCACAGGGACTTAAATGGCATTTAACTCTAAATTTTATATAGGAGAGACTTCAACTAAAAACCACTCACTAAAGTGGAAACCTAAAAACTAACTAAAAACCCTATAAAAACATACAAATTTTTTAGTTCTTTTTATTTACAATTTTTTGCTACTTTTTATATATAAAAAATTAAAAAAAAAACTTGTACTACACATGTGCACTACATTTTTTCTTTCTTTGAGAAAAAAAAATTTAAAGAGTTAATTACATAGTTAGTCCCTGTGGTTTGCACAAAATAACATACTTAGGTACTAATAGTTTAAAATCACCTTCTAAGGTATTAACTTTTCATTTTGTAACGTTTGAAGGTATTAATATGGTGGTAAGTTCAGTAGTATTTATTGTAAAATTGATCATTACATGTCAAATTACAGTCACATCGGTAATAAATTAAGTTTTTTTATATGAAATAGTTAATTTTTATTTATTTTAGTTATTAATTCGTATTTTTTTTTTTGCATTTTTTAGGACAAAGTAATTTAAAAGTATTAGCAGCATTTTATTCAAAATCGCATTTGATTCGAAAACGAATTCGCAAACTTTAAGAAATCTCAAAGATAATTAACTTTTTTTTGAAATCGCATGTGTAAAACCATGAATTCGCAAACTATAAGAAATTTCAAAGATTATTAACTTTTTTTGAAATCGCATGTGTAAAATCATGAATTCGCACATCATAAGACATCTTAAACATTATTACCTTTTTTTTGTAATCGCATGTAATGTTATATGATTTCGCAAACTTTACAAAAAACACAACGTTTCTTTTTGTCTGAAATGTTTTTCGCACGTTTGATATGTATTTCGCATATTTTATTTGATTTTCACCCTGCATCATATTCTTCGATAGACAGTCTATCGATTTGTTTCAGTTCCGAACTTCCAAATTCAGCAGAAATTCAATTCGCAGAAGGAGTTGGTGAATAAGAATCGATCGATTTTGATTACTTGTTGGATTTTCGAATACGATTTTGAATAAGAATCTTACGGTATGATTTTGAGTTTTTGTTTGCTGATTATCAGGGGTTTTTGATTTCGTAATGGACGATTTTAACCTTGGCGGTTTCATATATATTTTAATTTGATTAATTTAATAGTTAAGCACAGGGTTTATTTGAGATGATCTGATGGTTGTGGTTATAGCGTACGTAATGTACGATTAGGCATATTGTATGATAACCGGCCTCTCTCTCTCTCTCTCTATATATATATATGTGATAGATTATTAGATATATTTTTAAATTTACTAGACAATAAGATCATATATATATTTAGAGAGAGATAGAGTATTAAATATATTCATCAAGTCCATATTGGTGGACAATAAAATTAGTTTAATATTGTTAATTCTACAAGCTTAATATATTCCAAGAAATATTTTATATTAATAGACCGTGGGCCAACAAACATACGGATCCTATTGATTAATAGGTCGAATTTTCATTTTATCTTCTTAATTTTTTTCTTGAAGTAGTATGTTGGAAACATGAGTTAATACGCATACTCTTGTACTAATGGGGTGTTGGTTCATTGGCAAAAGGAAAGTCTTTAAAACACCAAGGTTGGGAAGAATAATGTTTTGAGTTTAAGTCCCACAGACAATATGAGATTAAAGAAATTAGCCGTTAATAAAAATACAGATACTCCTTGTGGTTTAAGTAAAGGTACACGTTTGGGTTGAAGGGTTTGTTGTGTAAGTTTGGGTTTTAGACTTTACTTTTGTAACAAGTTCGGGTATTTCTAGTTGTTTGGGTGGTGCCAGCAAGGGGAGAGGGCTGGGAGTTGTTATTTGTTTTTTTTTTTTAACCTTTTTAATACACCATGTAAAATACATAAACAGTCCATCAAATATAAAAAAGTCTTAGAAAGTTACATAATTAGTCTTAATAAGTTTAAATGACTTAATTCCCTTGACATAAGTTAGTGTTAATACTCAAACACGCAACAAAAATGAAACCATAAACTCCAAACGTGTAACTCTAAACGTTAAACTTTAAGGATGTTACTTTGCCCAAACCAAAAGGACAAACTGTACAATTAACTCTAGAAAGATATTCAAATTAAAATCAAGTAGTGGGTTGTAGACAATTTTTTTAATAGCATGAAGTTTTACCATGTCTTTAATGACTAAGGCTAAAGGGTGTGGGGTCATAGTTGGTACATGATTCGTCACGTATGAACATGAATGGAAGGCTATACCACTGTTGGGATTGAACCCTATTAGAGGAACATATAATTAAAGCCAAAACTGGATCAGAGCAGTGGATCCAGAATAAGCAGATGTTTACATACAAGTCTCTCCCCTTGAAAGTGATTTCAACATCTGCTGACCTCCTATCTGCTGATCTTGCAAACTGCTGATCTACAACTGCTGCTCAAGTAAAGAACTGATGATAGACTAAAGCCCTGCTGATTCAATCTACTGCCTTGAGTCAAGCACTGCTGATCCGGACAAGTACTGCTGGGTTCACAGCAGTGGAAGGTTGCAGCAGCTGATCTATAGTCTGTTTTGTAATGTAATGTAATAGCAGTAGTTAACATAGCAGTGTTTGTATAGATCAGAGGTTAGAGGTTTTCTAGGAGGTTAGATGTCACTTTCATGGTGACGTCAGCTAAGATGCTCAGTGGTTTGCTAGTGCCTGTAAATAGTTCAGTACTTTGTACTGTTCTATTAGCTCTTTTGCATCATCGTCTTCTTTGCACGAACAAACAACTGAGCTCTGGCTGAGGGGGAGTTTGCATTCATTCATCAATCATTGTAATCGTTATTGAAATAAATTCAATCTTCCGATTCATTGTGAAAAGATGTTTGATCAAAGTATTACTCTCGTTTGATTGTATGCAAAGTTTGTTTTCATCATAATTCCGCTGCACACTCATCCATTTTCATTTTAATTACAAACACAAAATACAATCAGAAACAAACTCAGATCCAACAATTGGTATCAGAGCCTGGACAGTCAAATTTGATTTAACAATCATTTTGACGTAAATAGTTCAGCTCATAACAGTTGATACTGATCGTTTGTTCGTTCGTTGAAAAACAGAGCAAGGATTAATCACCATTAAAGTTGATTTCTCAGTGTCTGTAAAACAACAAGAATGACGTCACAATCTCAGGATGATAAAAACAACATCGGCTCGCTTTTTAAACCACCTATGCTAAAAAGAAATGAGTACAACATCTGGCAGAGGAGGATGGGTCACATCCTCGCTCAACAAAGCACAGGTTGTTGGAGGTCTGTCGTCTTTGGTCCCCACGTTCCCACAGTGCCAAGCGCTGAAGATGCTAAAAAGTTCGTTCCAAAACCAGTTGAAAATTATACCGAAACCGACTATCAAAAGTTCGAACTAGATGCTAAAGCGTTTAGCATCATAGCATCAGCGCTACCCAATGAAATATATGCTGGACTGTTACACTGTAACAGTGCCAAAGAGTTATGGGACGCACTTAAGGAACAGTTTGGGGGGACCGAAGAAGTCATAGAAAACAATAGGGAAATCCTGAACCAACAGTACGAAACATTTTGTTACATTAAAGGTGAATCACTAACGCAACAATTTGAGCGTTTCAGTTGTCTCATCAGTGAACTGAGGCTTGTTAACACCACTTTTACAAACTCAACTCAAAATAGCAGGTTCCTCAGGTCACTGCCAGAAAAATGGGACACCATAGCTTTTGTCACCCGAAACTCACCTGAGTTCAAGGATCTGACCTTGACCCAACTTCACGGTCGACTCCTGACCTACGAAAGGGAGTTGAACCAGAAAAAGAGGTTGCAAGAGTCAGGAAAAGTTACTGATGATTATACTTTCGGTAACACTGTTCTTCTGGGTCAAGAAGAATCTGGGAGCAGTGGTAAGGATCAGGGTTTTGATCACTTCATTGACATAACTGCTGGAGCAAATTTTAACAACCCTGATCCTCACTCTGCAAGCTATGCATTTACAGCTAATGAAAACCAGATGTCAGATAATCTATGCTTTGAACTAAATGATCTACAGCATTTTGATCCCACTGACTTAGAGGAAATGGACATCCTGCACCAACTGGCCTTGCTAAGTGTTAGAACTAGCAAATTTTACAAAAGAACAGGGCGAAGATTCCCAGGTTTGCATGGGAATCTAAGGGTTGGGTTGGATAAATCGAAAATCAAGTGCTACAAGTGTAATAGGTTGGGACACTTCGCTAGGGAATGTAGGAGTCAAACTACTGGTCCCATAATCACTCATCCTAGCTCAAATCCTAGACCTCAAAATCAAGGCACTGTTCACTATGCCCAATATGCCCCAGCAGCTCAAGTGAACACTACTCACTATGCTGCTGCCCTTGTGCCAGTGCACTATGTCCAAACTACTGTTCCACAGATCCAATATGTTCAAACCCCTGTCCCCCAGGCACAAGTGCAGCCTGCACCTCAAACCACTGCTCCAGCAGCAGTACAACCAGATCAACAAAGTTTTTTCACTTAAGGGTTTGTTGACTGGAGCAGTATGCCTGAAGACCTTAGTGATGAAAATTTTGCACTCTATGCTTCTAATGATTCTTCTCATAATGAATTTTGTTTGATGGCATTAGAGTCAATACATGAGGGGGTTGAAACTGAAGAGGAACAACTGAGTATTGAAACAGTGGATGAGGTGACTGAAGCAGTGGTTACTGCTGTGGCTGGTGAACTATTGTTGGGAGAAAATTCAGGTACCCTGATTGAACCACTGACAGATCCATGGTCCGAAGAGAACAAGGAAGAAAAGAAAGAAGAAAAAGCAGGTGAGAAAGAAGAAAGAGCTGAAGATGAAGAAAATCCTCAATGTGATTGTGCAATGATGGCTGCTGCCAAGGGAGCTTCTGCATGCTTTGATAGTCTTTGGTATGTAGATAGTGGAGGCTCCAGGCACATGACAGGATGTAAAGCCCTCCTCAAAGACTTTAAAATCCATAGAGGGGGTGATATATCCTTTGGGAATAATAGTAAAGGGAAAGTTCTGGGGTCTGGTACAGTGCAGTCTGGAAATATAAAATTTGAAAATGTCAATCTGATAGACAATCTAAAATTCAACCTTCTGAGTGTATCACAAATGAGTGACAAAGGGTTTGGGTCATTCTTCACAAAAGATTGTTGTAGGATTGTTGGACCAGAAATGGTCAAAAAGATTGAAGCAATAATCAACACTGGTCAAACTAAACTTGTTGCTCAAAGAAGTGGCAATGTTTATGTTGTTGACATGTCAAAAGAGTGTCCCAGAGCTGATGCCTGTCTGTTCTCAGCTGCCTCTAACAAAGAGACAGAACTTTGGCACAGAAGGCTGGGGCACACAAATCTTAAGACAATCACTGAAATTTCAAAAATTGGTTTGGTGAGAGGCCTACCACAAAAATTGTTTTCATGTCCTGAACATTGCATTTCCTGTTTAAAAGGAAAACAGCATAAAAGTTCTTACAAGTCCATTGAAGAGTCCAAAACAACCCAGTGTTTGCAAATGCTACACATGGATTTGTTTGGCCCAGTTCAAGTCATGAGCCTCAAGAAGAAAAGATATTGTTTGGTTATTGTTGATGACTTTTCTAGGTTTACATGGACTTTCTTTTTACACTCAAAAGATGAGACTGCAGGCATTTTGCAAGACTTTGTGACACAGGTTGAAAAGCAATTTGACCTTCTAGTGAAAAGCTTCAGGAGTGACAATGGCACAGAATTTAAAAATAAGGAGTTGGATGCCTTCTGTGTGAAGAAAGGGATTGTAAGGCAGTACAGCATCCCTAGAACACCAGAGCAAAATGGGGTTGTTGAAAGAAAGAACAGAACTTTGATTAAGGCTGCCAAAACTATGCTTGCAGATTCAGGTTTGCCATTAACTTTCTGGGCAGAGGCAGTAAACACTGCTTGCTATGTCCAGAACAGAGTTTTAATAAACCCCAGGCACAAAAAGACTGCTTATGAAATTCTGTATAAAATCAAACCACTGATCTCATATTTCAAGGTGTTTGGCTGCCCATGCTTTATTTTGAACTTAAAAGATTCCATTTCAAAATTTGCAGCCAAAATTGATTGTGGTTATCATCTGGGATACTCAACCACTGCCAAGGCCTACAAAGTGTTCAATACACGGACCAAGGTAGTGGAGGAGACTTTGAATGTTAAGTTCAATGAACTTTCATCAATGAAAATCCCAGCAAACCCTGCAGATCTGTTTGATCTTGAAAAATTTTACTTTTGAAAATACTGCTGTCAAGACTAACAGTGCAGGTCCATCAGAGGATACAACACCAGACTATGGGTATGAAATCATCATCCCTCAAAGGTCTGCCACAAAGGGAAAAGCACCAGCTGTTCAAAACAGTTGTCAAAGTTCAACCACTGCTACCTCAACAGTTGTTGACCAAAGTAGCCCATCCACCACTGCTTCCACATCCACAAACACTGCTGACAAAAGTCCTCAAATAGTGGATAAAAGTCAGCAGTTGTCCACTTCATTACCTCCTATTCCACCACCTTTTGAAGCCACTGCTGGGTCATCAAAGTCACCAGCAGTGGTTAGCTCAGATGATACACATTTGCAGCCTTCACCAACAAATGCCATCATACCATACCAAGGAGATTTAATCTTCTTGAGATCTCATCCACCTGATCAAATCATTGGCAACATAAATGAAGGGGTGCTCATAAGAAGCCAAACCCAAAACATTTGTCTTTTTGCTGGTTTTCTATCACTCCATCAGCCAGTCAAGTACCAAGAGGCACTGAAAGACAACAGCTGGGTAGAAGCCATGCAAGAGGAGCTCCAACAGTTTAAAAGACAACAAGTATGGGAGCTTGTACCACTGCCAGAAGAGGTTAGTCCCATTGGCACAAAGTGGGTCTTTAAGAACAAAACTGATGAAAGGGGTATTGTTGTCAAGAATAAAGCCAGGCTTGTGGTTCAAGGTTACAGACAGGAAGAGGGGATTGATTATGATGAAACATTCGCCCCTGTTGCAAGATTGGAAGCTATTAGACTGTTCCTGGCCTTTGCTGTCAAACACAATATGAAGGTGTTTCAAATGGATATCAAAAGTGCTTTCCTCTATGGTACAATTCAAGAAGAGGTGTATGTTTGTCAACCTCCAGGTTTTGAGGATCCATTTTATCCAGATCATGTCTACAGGCTGAACAAAGCCCTGTATGGCCTGAAACAAGCACCAAGGGCCTGGTATGAAACTCTTTCCAACTTCCTACTCTCAAATGGTTTCAAAAGAGGTACCATTGATAAAACACTGTTTCTAAAATGGAGAGGGAAGGATTTAATGATTGTCCAAATTTATGTGGATGACATTATTTTTGGAAGCACATGTAACACAATGTGTGAAGAGTTTAGAGAACTCATGACAGCTGAGTTTGAAATGAGTGCAATGGGTGAGCTGCAATGCTTTCTTGGTCTCCAAGTACAGCAAATGCAAAATGGAACTTTCATTCATCAAAGCAAATATGCTAAAGAACTTTTAACCAAATTTGATATGAATGATTGTAAACCATGCAGCACACCCATGGCAACAAATAAGCTGGTCATGTCTGATGAAAAGGATGAGCTGATTGACCAACCACTTTATAGAAGCATGATTAGGTCTTTATTGTACCTAACTGCATCTAGACCAGACATCATGTTTGCAACATGTGTCTGTGCAAGAAGTCAATCAGCTCCCAGAAAATCAAATCTCATTGCTGTAAAAAGGATCTTCAGATACATAAAAGGTGCTCCCACACTTGGTATCTGGTATCCAGCTAATGGGAACATCAAGCTTTCAGGTTTTTCAGACAGTGACTTTGCTGGATGTCACACCACAAGGAAGTCCACTTCAGGAGGGTGCCAGTTTCTAGGTGATTGCTTGGTTTCTTGGCAAAGCAAAAAGCAAGCAGCAGTTTCAACATCCACTGCCGAGGCTGAATACATTGCTGCTGCAAGCTGTACAGCCCAACTCCTGTGGCTTCAAAATCAGTTACTGGATTTTGGTATCATTGCCTTAAAAACACCACTTATGTTGGACAGCCAGGCAGCAGAAAATATCATCAAAAATCTAGTTTCCCACTCTACCACCAAACGCATCGACATCAGACATCACTTTGTGAGGGATTGCTATGAAAAAGGTTTGATTTCTCTGCATCATGTCCCAACTAAAGACCAGCTGGCAGATGTGCTCACAAAAGCACTTGATACAGCCACTTTTGAAAGCTTGGTCTCTAGGATTGGGATGCTGAACATGGAATAACAAGCAACATCTTGTTTTTCTGTGAATAAAAGCAACAAAATGTTTTCAGAAAATCAAAAATCCATCCTTAAAAATAGCTAACAATGAAATTTTCATTAAAATCCTTAAAAGTCTGCCATAACCACTGATTGTTCAAAAGTCTGCTCTACTTCCAAAAGTCTGTCCACTGCTGAAAGTCAACTCTTGTTCTCTCATTCCTTTGATAAACTCTGTTGTTCAAAAGCAGTGTCTTATCCACTGATATGCTATCCACTGATAGTGAAAATCATCCACTGCTTTCTTACCACTGCCTTCATCAGTCACTTTCATCAAAGTACTGTCCTTCACTTTCACCAGGGGTTGTCACGTGGGCAGTACATAGTGGTCAGACCTTTTGTAACGGCTGCCACGTCAGCATTCACTTTCTTCCCTATAAAAATCCCCCACTCACCACCAAAACAGGGTTTTACTGTCGAATTGAATTATTAAAAATTCTCTTCTCAAAGCAGTTTTTCATCTCATCTTTCACAAATTTCTTCGATCATTCTATTAAAAAATGACAAAATCGAAGCCATCTGCAAAACCCACATCCAAATCCACATCGAAAACAGCCTCTCAAAAGGCAATTTCCACTGAAATCCCATACAAACCATCTCACAATCTCCTGGGTCTTCTCACAAAGCCAGGAACCACCAAAGTTTTTGATTTCATCATTGACACCATGGCAAAATCAAAGTACAAAACTTTGTTCACCGCCGATGCACCAATCTATTTGGCGACCCAAAGAGAGTTCTGGAAGAATGCAACCCTTTAAAAACAAGGAGACACTGCAACCACCATACACTCTTCCATAAAGGGTAAAGCTGTCCAAATCACGCCACAATCCATCTCAGAGGTCTTTCAACTCGGTGATCAGGAAGGTAAAATTTCTTTCACTAAAAACGTGTTACAAACTGACTTCATTGAAAGAGGGTATGAAGCCACAATGATGAAGAAACTTACCTTAGAAAAAGGTTATTTTCCTTCTGCAACCAGATTTTTATTTCATACCCTCCTACTATGTGTTTCAAACAAAACCACTTCTTTCAATGAAATTCCTTTAAAGATTCAAAATCTGGGATATGCAATTCTTCAAAAAGAAAATTTTAACTATTCCAGGGAAATTTTTAAAGATTTGGTTAATAATGTTGAAACAAAATCATTCTTACTGTTTCCAAGGTTTTTAAGTTACTATTTTGAAAAGAAATTCAGTAAGGATGATTTAGCTGCAATAAACCAAGGTGATTCTACTCAAATAAACAGTTTAACAACAGAAACTTTTTCAAGAATGTTAACACCTTGCAAAACACAACCAGAGGTGCCTGAGCAGATTTTAGCAGTTACAACTGCTCCTCAGGTATCTGCTGCTGAGCCCACTGCTCAAGGTGATCAAAGTGGCAGCACAACTGCTTTGAAACCCACACCTACAATCACCAAAAAGCCAAAAAGAAAAACTCAAAAACCCCCAAAACCCATCAAAAAGGCAACTCTGGAGGATGAGATACCAGAGCTATTGCCTGTGACAACACAAATGTCACAAGAAACCACTGCTGCTACTTCCTCACAGCAGTTGGTACAAATATCTCAACCCATAACCGAAACTCCTCCTGCTTCTTCACAAAAAGATCAGGTTGTACACATTGGGACACCACATCATGATGCTCTAGAAACACTCGTTTCCATCATCCACAGCTCATTTCCCGGAGCAAATCCTCTTTCTTCACCAAACATCACATCCACAATTCCCCCACCAACTAAACTGCTGTTAGATGCAATTGATTTGAACCAGGCACTAACCAGTCCTTCTCAATCACCTATTAATGAGAATATACCTAAACAACTGACTGGGTCTGATGTATCAATCCTTGCTAACCCACCAACACAACCTGAGGAGGTTAGACCCCTTGAGTTACAAGTAACTCTTGGTGGTAGTCCAAGTGAAGCAGCCACTACAACTGCTGAACCCATTGGTTTACAGTTGGACAGTGGTTACATCAATAAGACTTCCTTGGAGGCAATTCCTTACATAGCACCTCTGCCAACCACCAGTGGATTTATTTATCCTACTGGCAACATCAAAAGGTTGTCAAGTGTTGAAGGGAGAAGACCCCAGTACCAAGAAAAAGGGGCATCAGTGGTTCATGTTTGGAGTACACTCCCTACCTCAACCACTGACAAAAACCATTGTTAGTGGGAAATCAGATGATCCCATTAAATTGGGTGATGATTTAAAATATCAGGATTTGACGGAACGAATTGAAAAGTTGGATACATCTGTTGCAGATCTTAAAAACATGCTACATCAGGTGTTGAAAACTCAAAAGATGCAATCCACTGCTGTTCCACCTCAAGCACCTGCTCCACAACAAGCTTTAGCTACAAATGAGCTCTGGAACCTTTTCCAACCTTTTCTCCAACAACAAAAAGAAATGGCTGATCAGCAACATGAATTTCATATCCAAAAGCTGAGAAACATTATGGAGTCTAGGTACAAGAACACTCAAGCAGATATTAAGGCAATCAAGGCCCATTTATTGGAAACCACTGGCACTGCTCCTCCAACAGTACTTTTCATTGATCAACTCCCAGAAGATAATGCCAAAAAGGGGGAGAAAATTCAGGAGTGGCAGAAGAAAGGAATAGATGATGGTCTGTACATTGAACCTGAGAAGGATGCTATGACCAGAAAAATTCCATTGCCAGATGGTAGTAAAAAGGTTGATGCTACTCAAGAAGCACTTGATGAAGGAGTAGCAAGTGTTAAAAGAGATAGAATGGCAAAGGATATCTCAAGATGGAATGAGGAGAAAAGAGCTTTCATGGAACTGTATGAGCAAGGTTGTTCTGGATCAAAGGATACTAAAAATCCTAAGACAAAAAGGAAACCTAAGTCCATCCCATCCAGATTTCCAAAGCCTCCAAAACCACCATCCAAAAGCCATCTGCATCAAACCTCCACCCAAACAGCTGTTGTAACTCCTGCTGTATCAACTACTGCTGGTACTTCACCGGTTTCAACATCTGTTCTCACTTCAACACACACCACTTCAACACACACCACAACCACTACTTTACCACCACCACTGTCACCACCAAAAACAATCTCACCACCACTTTCACCTGCTGACAAAAAGCAGAAGACAACAGGTGTTATAACATCTGTTCTAAAGACAACAGTGGTTGAGACACCAGTTGTCTCAACAGCTGTTAGTCAAACACAAACCACTGCCATACAATCTACCACCACTGATCCACCCAAAACATCATCTACCTCTTCTAAAACAAAAAGGAGAAGGATTTACATATCAGATGATGATTCACCTTCACCACCACCAACATCCTCAAAATCTCTGTCACTTGTCACAATTCCTAAACCCATACCTCTCTCTTCAGCTCAAATTTTAAAGCCATTACCTCCTGCTGGTGTCTCATTTCCTCTGGAACTCATTGCAGTCAGGGAAGAAATCAAATCCTTCTACTATGAGGATGACCCAGTTAAAAGGAGTTTGCCATCAGTTGCAGGATATCCCAGGCCTAACAATATTGAAGAATACTTGAAACTCAAGGCCAAGCAAGCAGAGGATATTGCAATAAAAAACAGAAAAGGGAAATCTGATAGAGAACTTCAGCAAAACTATCAGTTGTTACTCTCACAGGTCAATGCTATGGAGCGATTTGCTAAAAATGTATGTCAGCAAATTTCAGAAAGGGCAGATGAGTCCTTGAGAAAAGACTACATTGAGAATATCATGACCTACAAGAAATACAAGGGGGAGAAATATATGTACAAAAACTGGACCATTCCTGAGCTTGAAAAAGAAGCAGCCATGATTCAAGAGATGATAAAAAATAAGGTCAAGCAGACTCCCCCTGAAAAATTCAAAAAATTTGAAGCTGAGAAGGCATTAATGTTGAAGAGAATGAAAGAGGAGCTGATAGCAGCTGATTATGGGTCGAAGAATTATGTGTCAAAGTGGGGAGAAGATAGGGTCAGGGCTACCTACAAGAAGTTAGAGGAACTTAGAAAGAAAGATCCAAAAGTTCCATAAAAGCCTGACTACTCTAAAGCAGAGGTTTCAAAAAGACCACCAAAGCTGCAAGTTAAAAGAACCACTGCTCCAGCTGGTGCTGCCATCTACAAAAGAAGGAGCCAAAACCAGTCGAGTACTGAAACAATTCAAGATCTAATAGCTGGTGATGTTATTGTAAAAGCAGGCATGAAATTAATGATAAAAGAAGATCTTGAATTGGAACAATCTGCAAGTGCTGCTCAGCCAGTCATGAATAGGCCAGCCTCACCAAATACCTCTGCAAATAAACATCTCCCAAGAAACCCACCAGGCTCAAAAATACAAAAGTGGGAAACTGACAAACAGACCTGCGTATTGACTTTGCTCAGGTCTGGTGGAGAAGTGGAGAAAATATCAAGGGAACAAGCTCTTGGCCTGAGTCTTGAAGATTTGCAGGATCTCCTTGATCTTCCACTTAGCAGGGATGATGAAGACACAGATGCCCTAGACTTTGAACTACAATTTAAAGGTCAGATAAGGGAACTGTTGATGAGGCAATAAATGTCCACAATAATGAAGAGTTTTGGCATTATCTGTTCCAGGGGGAGATTGTTGGGATTGAACCCTATCAGAGGAACAGATAATTAAAGCCAAAACTGGATCAGAGCAGTGGATCCAGAATAAGCAGATGTTTACATACAAGTCTCTCCCCTTGAAAGTGATTTCAACATCTGCTGACCTCCTATCTGCTGATCTTGCAAACTGCTGATCTACAACTGCTGCTCAAGTAAAGAACTGATGATAGACTAAAGCCCTGCTGATTCAATCTACTGCCTTGAGTCAAGCACTGCTGATCCGGACAAGTACTGCTGGGTTCACAGCAGTGGAAGGTTGCAGCAGCTGATCTATAGTCTGTTTTGTAATGTAATGTAATAGCAGTAGTTAACATAGCAGTGTTTGTATAGATCAGAGGTTAGAGGTTGTTAGGAGGTTAGATGTCACTTTCATGGTGACGTCAGCTAAGATGCTCAGTGGTTTACTAGTGCCTGTAAATAGTTCAGTACTTTGTACTGTTCTATTAGCTCTTTTGCATCATCGTCTACTTTGCACGAACTAACAACTGAGCTCTGGCTGAGGGGGAGTTTGCATTCATTCATCAATCATTGTAATCGTTATTGAAATAAATTCAATCTTCCGATTCATTGTGAAAAGATGTTTGATCAAAGTATTACTCTCGTTTGATTGTATGCAAAGTTTGTTTTCATCAAAATTCCGCTGCACACTCATCCATTTTCATTTTAATTACAAACACAAAATACAATCAGAAACAAACTCAGATCCAACAACCACCCTCTTCCTTAATCCACCATGGTTTGCATGAATTAAACCATAGCAACTATGGTCCTACTTTCTATTTTTCAAGTAATCATTTCCTTTTTCTTTAGACAAAGATAAATTAAAATATAATAAGGGGATAGTGGTTTGGGTCATGACCACACAATTAGACTACTCACATCGATGACCTTTTCCATGGGTGGGTTGACAGGTGTAAGAAAAGTTAATGAGAAAATTAATTTTTTATTTGCAAAGCTCTTGACCTGGCCTCCGTTGCGACCTAGGTTGCAACACATCCACTTTTGTATTTTACACATGTCATCTTTGTATTGGCTGATTATTATTTAATAAAACTTATTATCTAAATATTTAACATTATTATCTTATTTAATAAAACTTATTATCTAAATATTTAACATTATTATCTGATTCAATAAAAGAAAGGAACAAAATTTTTGATTGTTTTTCTTTACTAACAATTAGTTTTACCTTAAAGTTTTTTTTCAATAACTTATAATGTTTAAGTGTTTAAAAATAAAAATAAAAACACACTCTTGTTGTATCTAACATTTATATATAAACTTTAGGGTAAATTACTTTTTGAGTCCCTGTGTTTTATGGGTTTTAACCACTTGAGTCCAAAAGCAAAAAGTTTAACGACCTGAGTCCCCATAAACTTTAGGGTAAATTACTTTCTGCCAGTTGATCGATTCCCTCACTTCCCACATCTCCCTCTACAATTCCCACTTACTAATTTCACCATCTTCTTCACAATCAAACCCTAACCCTAGATCTTCAATTCTCAAATGGTTCGCATCACTCACGCCTCCACAACGGCAATCCCACCTCACAATCGTTGATCAATCGTTCACACAACTGTTAATTCAATTGCAACTCAAGCTCAAACACAATGGCTTGTTTATTATTCTTCCTGATATACCCTCATCAAACCCTAACATCCCCAGCTTCTTCTGTTTCCGGAAATCTCATGGGTTATTGACCAGAGTTAGTTTGGGTTCGGACCCAGAGAAGCGGATCTGTGAAAGCTTACAGCTTTTCGATTCGAAAGAAGGTGATAATTTTGGTCCTTTCGGTAATTTGGGTACAGGTTGTTGTGGTTGTTTGGATTCTGTTACAGTTATTTGTGAGTTTGTTGAAAATGTGGATGCTTTTGTTGAAATTATGGATGGGGTGTCAAATGGGGAGTTTTTGAGGGGTGAAGAGGGGGTGTTGATGGGGTCAGTGGATTGAATCTGAAAATTTGGGGTTTCTGTTTGGAGATTAAATCTTGAATCTTGATTCTTAATATTGGAATTCGAGGAGATGGAGGAAAATACAACAGCTTTACATACTTCTCTGAATTCTGTACAAGCATTGGGTAAGGGTTTTGATGTTAATTTTGATACGAATTCTTGCCTGTTCAAAGGGGAAGTGATAGATGCTCTTCGGCAGGAAGCTGAGGATCAAGCGGCCTATGTCATGGAGAAACTTTATGAAACTGAACATGAAGTTAGGTCGCTCAAAATACTCACACATGAAGAGATGTATCTACTAACCGTGAGATTACCCATTCTACTTGTTTTTTTTTTTGTTTTTGTAATTAACTATTGCATTTGTTATAGTAGATATAAAAACTGAAGTATGTCAAGCACGTGATTTGAATAATCGTACTTGTAATATACCTTCTTGTTCTCTTGGATTTCAACCAACTTTGGTCAAGTTATACAATTGGGTTTCGAAAAACGTCGGAAGTGAAACACCATTGTTTGGTTATGAAGATGATAGTGAGGTTGTTATGGAAATTGGAATTTGAGTTGAATATGGTTGAAGAGATGTATGGGTTTGTTGATCTATTTGGTGAAGATGATGATATGATTTTTAAATGACAATGACAATAATGATAATAATAATAATAATAATATATTCTTTTTCTTTTTGAGTCCCTTATGTGTTTCATAGGGGTAATTTGGTCATTTACCAGAACTTAACAACAAAATTCTAACTATGTTAGAAATTTGGACTCAAATGGTTAAAGAAAATGTTTATGGGGACTCAGGTCGTTAAACTTTTTGCTTTTGGACTCAACTAGTTAAAACCCATAAAACACAGGGACTCAAAAAGTAATTTACCCTAAACGTTATTAAACACGAATTTTTGTTTATAGCATTATCTTATTTGTCATTATTTCACATTCTATTGGTTCGTTAGATTTTATAAAGTGAATTAAAATCTAAATCATATTTATTTAGTAAAAAATATGATTTAAGTTGGGTTGGTAATGGGTGTGAAAGTTTGGATTGGGTTGGGTTGTGTAGGTGGCAGAGAGATAAATTATTTTTTTATTAAAGGTTGGGTTGGGATAGGTTGTAAATGTGGATAGTCTTAGGGTAGTGGTTTTGGATTGTGGATTAGAGGTGGGTAACATGAGTCTGACGTGAAGGGTCATGATGGTCATGAGTGTCATGACCACACCCTACACCCTACAGCCTAAATGGATACATTAAAGTGTGTAAAGTGAGAAGGTTACCTAATTTAAACACGTGTAAAAACTTTAAAAATTTTCTTAATCCACTTTTTTAGTTTATAAAAATACATTAGTAGAAGTGGCAATGAGTCGGGTATGACTAATTACACTCTCAAACTTGATGGTAAAATCTTGTCACATATTTGGCTCATTACTTATCAGGTATTTACCAGTCAGGTATCGGACATACTCGTGAGTATCATGTATATCATTAGTATTATAAAAACTTAGCTGTTGTGATTTGCATGTGTGTGTATATTACTTCCCATTATAGTTTTATATTTTTTTAAATCTTTACAATATATTAAATTATGATAAATAATATATGTGTCATTATCACCATAAATATACTTAAAAACGTAAATTTAATATTAATATCATAAAAAAATGAATTTCGTTCATATAAATACAGATAATGTCATCAAAATATATATTTCAAAAGAAACGTTTATTTTTGAAGTAACGAAGATACTAGAATAAAATATTATTAAAGAATAGTTAAAGGAAAATAAATAATAAAAGTTAAAAGTTTTTGAGTATAATGTTTAATTAAACTACAAATGATGTCATCAAAATATGTATTTAAAAAGAAAAGTTTATTTTTCAAGTAATGAAGATATTAGAATAAAATTAAAGAATAGTTAAAGGAAAATAAATAATAAAAGTTAAAAGTTTTTGAGTATAAGGTTCAGTTAAACAAGTATATAGTTTCGGGTAATCAGGTCGGATATCACCTAATCCCAAACCCATCTCATACTCTCGTAGTATGTTTTTCATTCCCATACCCATCGAGAATCAAGTATACTCATCTCAGATGCTTCGGATTCCAGATCTACCCGTCAGACTCAGATGTTTTTGGCCATCCCTAGTTCATGGTTTAAAATAATAATTAAGACAAAAACATTTTTTAGTTCCCCTTGACATAATTAAAAACTCAATGTGGGTCATTCAATATTTTTTTCTTTTTGCTTTTTAGTTAATTTTTTATACATAAGAACCTTAGACCATGTTTTTTAACGACAAATTCGGATTACCGAAGTATCATCGTGGCATTAACGGAACCATTTGATCATATCCATCTTCACTAGACTATAATGTCTATACACTAATTCAGGAGGAAACCTAATGAATATGAGAAAAACCCTCTTATAAGAATCGAATCCAGGACTAATTGGTCTTAAAACTTTATCTCACCCTCAAAATGTCACTAGGCTATAAAATATGGGCACCTTAGACCATGTGTAGTGGATATTATCGTAATACCCCTCACTTAGGCATGAAATGACATGTGGCAATATGAGAGGTGAAGGTAAAAAGAGGTGTAGTTGTATAATGATCCATAATGCCCTAACAATGATTACCCAATTATTATTTTTTTATAAAAATAAAACAAATAAGTGAGTTGGTGTTGGGATTGAACCCTATCAGAGGAATAGATAATTAAAGCCAAAACTGGATCAGAGCAGTGGATCCAGAATAAGCAGATGTTATGTATTCAAGTCTCTCCCCTTGAAAGTGGTTTCAACATCTGATGACCTCCAATCCACTGATCATTACAACTACTGATCAAGTCAAAGACTGATGAAGACTAAAGCCCTGTTGTTCAATCTACTGCTATGGGTCAAACTCTGCTGGTTTATATCAAGTGCTGCTGGAGTCACAACAGTGGAAGGATATAGCAGTAGTTTAGTCTGTTATTATGTAATGTATTATAACCAGTAGTTAGCATTAGTAGTGGTTGTATCAGATCAGTTGTTAGAGTTTGTTAGGAGGTTAGATGACACTTTCATGGTGAGTCAGCAAAGATGCCACAGTGGTTTGTCCGTGCCTATAAATAGAACAGTACCCTGTACTGTTCTATTAGCTCTTCACCATCTTTCTTCTTGTACGAAAAAATCACTGTGAGCTCAGGCTGAGGGGGAGTTTGTTACATGCATGCAATTGTAATCGTTGATGAAATAAATTCAATCATTCGGTTCTTTGTTGAAAATGTGTGTTAAAAGCAATTCTCCTGTTTGATTGTGAAAAGTTTGTTACCATTTTTATTCCGCTGCACTACTTGTTCATTGTTCATCTTAATTCAAATATAAAACACAATCAAAACCAAACTCAGATCCTAACAATTGGTATCAGAGCTCGGACAGTCAAATTTGATTTAACAATCATTTTGACATAAATAGTTCAGCTCAAAATCGTTGATACTGATAGTTGTTCATTTTGTTGAAAAACAGAGCAAGGTTTAATCACCATCAAAGTTGATTAATCAGTGCCTGTAAAACAACCAGGATGACGTCACAATCACAAGATGATAAGAATAACATTGGCTCACTTTTCAAACCACCCATGCTTAAACGTAATGAATACAACATCTGGGAGAGAAGGATGGGTCACATCCTTGCTTAACAGAATACTGGATGTTGGAGATCTGTTGTTTTTGGACCACACGTTCCCATGGTGCCAAGTGCTGAGGATACAAAGAAGTTCGAACCTAAAAAACCTGAAAATTATACTGAAACTGATTTCCAAAAGTTCGAACTCGATGCCAAAGCATTTAGCATCATTGCATCTGCATTACCCAATGAAATCTATGTTGGGCTGTTACATTGTAACAGTGCCAAAGAGCTATGGGATGCACTGAAGGAACAGTTTGGGGGAACGGAAGAAGTTATTGAAAATAATAAGGAAATTCTGAATCAGCAGTATGAAACTGTCTGTCACATCAAGGGTGAATCATTGACTCAACAGTTTGAGCGATTTAGTTGTCTCATTAGTGAGCTAAGACTTGTTAAAGTTACATTTCCTAATTCAACACAAAATAGCAGGTTTCTTAGATCACTACCTGAAAAATGGGATACCATAGCTTTTGTAACTAGAAATTCTGCTGAGTTCAAAGATCTGACCCTGACCCAACTTCATGGTAGACTCCTGACCTATGAAAGGGAGTTAAACCAGAAAAAGAAGTTGCAAGAGTCTGGTAAAGTTGCTGATGATTATTCATTTGGCAACACAGCTCTCTTTGGTCAAAAAGAATCTGGTAGCAGTAGTAAGGATCAGAGTTATGATCATTTTATTGATATAACTGCTGGTGGAAATTTTAACAACTCTGATTCTCACTCTGCAAATTATGCTTTTACTGCAAATTGTGAAAACCAGATGTCAGATAACTTGTGCTTTGAACTCACTGATTTACAGCACTTTGATCTAACTGACCTTGAAGAAATGGACATTTTGCATCAATTGGCATTGCTTAGTGTAAGAACAAGCAAATTTTACAAAAGGACAGGGAGAAAATTCCCAGGGTTACATGGGAATTTAAAAGTGGGGTTGGATAAGTCAAAAATCAAGTGTTACAAGTGCAATAGGCTAGGACACTTTGCTAGGGAATGTAGGAGTCAAACCACTGGTCCAATTGTGACTCATCCCAGCTCAAACCCTAGGTCACAAAATCAAAGCACTGTGCACTATTCCCATTATACCCCTGTTGCCCATGTAAACACTGCTCATTATGCAAACCATGTTCCTGTGCATTATGTTCAAACCACTGTCCCTCAAATTTAGTATGTTCAGGCTCCTGTACCTCAGGTTCAAGTGCAACCAGTTGCACCACAACAAGCTGCACCACCAACAGTGGTTCAACCAGATCAGCAAAGCTTTTTCACCCAAGGCTTTGTTGACTGGAGCAGCTTCCCTGAAGAGCTAGGGGATGAAAATTTTGCACTCTATGCTACTAATGATGCTTCTAATGATGAATTTTGTCTTATGGCATTAGAGTCAATACCAGAAGAACTGAATACTGAAAAGGGGCAAACTAGTGCTGAAACAGTGGATAAAGTTGCTAAGGCAGTGGTTACTGCTGTTGCTGGTGAACTACTGCTGGGAGAAAATTCAGAAACCCTGATTGAACCATTGGTTGACCCCTGGTCCAAAGAAGAAGAAAAGGAAAAGAAGGAAGAAGGTGAGAAAGAAGAAAGAGCTGATGAAGAGAATGATCATCAATGTGACTGTGCCATGATGGCTGCAGCTAAGGTATCATCTCAGGTTCTTGAAAATCTATGTTCAGACAAATGCATCATAGCATTTGCTAACATCAAAGAGGTGAATGAAAACCTTAGGGATAGAGTGTTGAATGATGAGGTCAAATTTGAAAAGTCTTTAAAAGAACTTAAAAACAAATTGGCTGAAAAAGACAAAGAAATCTGCAGTCTAAAAGAAGAGCAAAGCATAACCAAGAATCAACTCCAAACTATGGTAGAAAAATATCAAGTTTGCAAAAAGGAGTTGGAATCCACCCAAATCACTTGTGAAAGATGGGTGGAATCTTGCAAAGGTTACGAGGTTATGCTTGAAAAACAGCTTGAAAGCAATGTCAAGTTTGGAATAGGATATAGAAAATATGATGAACTTGAAAACACTGCTGCAAAACAAGCTGGTTCATCTGAAATAAAACCAACCAACAAGAATGGCCAAGAGGTTAAGATAACTGACAAACTTGGTAACAAAATCACATTGGAAAGATCTATGGGGTTCTCAACATTTGAGGAAATTGAGAAATACCAATTTAAACCCACATGGTCTGATGAGTGTGACATTCTTGAAAATTTCAAGCCTATGGATTTCACAACCACTGATGGTGTCACAGCTCCAAAAGCAAAGGTCATTCCTATCAAAGACATCCCAACAGTGGTTCAAAACTCTGTTGCTAAGGAGTCTGAGAAAAGGAAGAAAAGATAAAAGATCAAAAACCTGTTTTGTGATTTTTGTGAAAAGAAGAATCATCTAACAAAAGACTGTTTTCATCTAAAAGAATATGATCTAAACAAAACAAGTGTCATTGTACCTGCTGAAAGTTGCACCATATGTGGTAAAACAAACCACAAAACTCAAGAATGTGTGTATCTAAAAAACTTTGATGTAAAAAAGAATGAGTATACTGCAAAAACATCCGTAAGTTCATCAACATCATCTGTCAAGTTCACCAAAAACCAACCACTGTTTGTGCCAGTCCAAACAGCTGTTACAAAACAGTTGAACCAAACATCTGTCCAAAGAGATGTTCAAGTGACTGATGCACCCCCTGCCAATCAATACAGAAGAGGCAAGGGACAACCACCATACCAAAGGATCCCACATGTTTATAAGGCTTACAAAAGGCCTTCTAAACCAAGAGTGAACATGCATCCTTTTGGTTATCAGCAGATCATTGGGCAAGAGCCCCAACAGTGGTTAGAGAAAAACAGTCCTAAAACTGTCCAACCCCCTGACCTAACCACTGTCCATCCACCTAAACTCATCCCAGACACTGTTGAGACCCTATCCAAAGCCTTATTGGCTTTGGAGACCCTAATGAACTAATCCTTTTACTTCATGTGCAGGGAGCTTCTGCATGCTTAGATAGCCTTTGGTATGTAGATAGTGGAGGCTCCAGGCACATGATAGGATGTAAAGCCCTACTCAAAGATTTCAAAATCCATGGAGGGGGTGATATATCCTTTGGAAATAATAGTAAAGGGAAAGTTCTGGGGTCTGGTACAGTACAATCTGGTAATGTAAAATTTGAAAATGTCAATCTGATAGACAATCTAAAATTCAACCTCCTGAGTGTTTCACAAATGAGTGATAAGGGCTATTGCTCATTCTTCACAAAGGATTGTTGGACCAGAAATGGTTGAAAAGATTGAAGCAATAATAAAAACTGGAAAAACCAAACTTGTTGCTCAAAGAAGTGGCAATGTTTATGTGGTTGATATGTCAAAAGAGAGCCCCAGGACTGATGCATGTCTGTTCTCAGCTGCAACACACAAAGAGACAGAATTATGGCACAGGAGATTGGGGCACACAAATCTCAAGACAATCACTGCCATTTCAAAACAGGGGTTAGTAAGAGGTTTACCTCAAAAACTGTTCACCTGTCCTGAGCATTGTGTTTCCTGCCTAAAAGGAAAACAACATAAAAGCTCTTACAAATCAATTGATGAGTCCAAAACAACCAAATGTTTGCAAATGCTTCATATGGATTTGTTTGGCCCAGTTAAAGTCATGAGTCTTAAGAAAAAGAGATATTGTTTAGTTATTGTTGATGACTTTTCTAGGTTTACATGGACTTACTTTTTACACTCAAAAGATGAGACTGCAGGCATTCTGCAAGACTTTGTGAAACAGGTTGAAAAGCAGTTTGACCTTCCAGTAAAAATCTTTAGAAGTAATAATGGCACAGAGTTTAGGAATAAGGAGTTAGATGATTTCTGTGTGTCAAAAGTAATTGTGAGGCAATACAGCATTCCAAGAACACTAGAACAAAATGGGGTTGTTGAGAGAAAGAACAGGACCTTGATTGAGGCTGCCAGGACCATGCTTGCTGATTCAGGTTTGCCATTAACTTTTTGGGCAGAGGCAGTAAACACTGCTTTCTATGTCCAAAACAGAGTTTTAATCAACCCCAGGCATCAAAAGACTGCCTATGAACTGCTGTATAAAATAAAGCCATTGATTTCATATTTCAAGGTTTTTGGTTGCCCATGCTTTATTTTAAACTTAAAAGATTCTATCTCAAAGTTTGCAGCCAAAATTGATTGTGGTTATCATCTAGGATACTCAACCACTGCTAAGGCCTACAAAGTGTTTAACACAAGGACCAAAACAGTTGAGGAGACTTTGAATGTAAAGTTCAATGAACTTTCATCAATGAAAATCCCAGCAAACCCTGCAGAATTGTTTGATCTTGATAAATTTACTTTTGAAAATACTACTGTTAAGACTAACAATGCAGATCCATCAAAAGAATCATCATCAGACTATGGGTATGAAGTCATCATTCCTCAACAAAGGTCTGTCTCCATGGGAAGAGCAACAGATGTTCAAAACAGCTGTCAAAGCTCAACCACTGCTACCTCAACAGTTGTTGATCAAAGTAGCCATTTAACCCCTGCTTCAACATCATCAAACACTATTGATAGTCCTCCATTAGTGGATAAAAATCAGCATGTTTTCACACCAGTTCCACCTATTCCTTCACCTCCATTTGAAGCCACTGCTGGATCATCAAAGTCACCAGCAGTGGTTAGCTCAGATGATTCACATCTGCAGCCTTCACCATTAAATGCCATTGTTCCATACCAAGGAGATCTTATCTTCTTGAAATCTCATCCACCTAACCAAATCATTGGCAACATCAATGAAGGGGTGCTCACAAGAAGTCAATCCCAAAACAATTGTTTTTTTGCTGGTTTCCTATCTCTCCATCAGCCAGTCAAGTACTAAGAGGCACTGAAAGACAACAGCTGGGTAGAAGCCATGCAAGAAGAGCTCCAACAGTTCAAAAGACAACAACTATGGGAACTTGTACCACTGCCAGAGGGTGTAAGTCCTATTGGCACAAAGTGGGTCTTCAAAAACAAAACTGATGAAAAGGGCATTGTTGTCAAGAATAAAGCTAGGCTTGTGGTTCAAGGGTTCAGACAATAAGAGGGCATTGACTATGATGAAACATTTTCCCCTGTAGCAAGACTTGAAGCTATCAGATTATTTCTGGCCTTTGATGTCAACCACAAAATCAAGGTGTATCAAATGGACATTAAATGTGCATTCCTCTATGGTAAGATTCAAGAAGAGGTTTATGTGTGTCAACCTCCAGGCTTTGAGGATCCATTTAATTCAAATCATGTCTACAAGCTAAATAAAGCTTTGTATGGCCTGAAACAAGCACCAAGGGCCTTGTATGAAACTCTTTCCACTTTCCTACTATCCATTGGGTTCACAAGAGGTAAAATAGATAAAACATTGTTTTTAAAATGGAGAGGAAAGGATTTGATGATTGTCCAGATTTATGTGGATGACATCATCTTTGGAAGCACATGTAATAAAATGTGTGAAGAGTTTAGGCAACTCATGACAGCTGAGTTTGAAATGAGTGCAATGGGTGAACTCTAGTGCTTTCTTGGTCTCCAAGTAAGGCAACTGCAAAATGGCACTTTTATCCATCAAGGAAAATATGCAAAAGAACTGTTGAAGAAATTTGAGATGGATGATTGTAAGCCATGCAGTACACCCATTGCAACCAATAAAATAGTCATGTCTGATGAGAAGGATGATTTGGTTGATCAAACTTTGTATAGAAGCATGATTGGGTCTTTATTGTACCTAACTGCATCCAGGCCAGACATCATGTTTGCAACATGTGTTTGTGCAAGATCCCAATCAGCCCCTAGAAAGTCAAACCTTATTGCTGTAAAAAGGATATTCAGATACCTAAAAGGTGCTCCCACACTTGATATCTGGTATCCAGCTTATGGTAAAATTGAGCTTTCCGGTTTCTCAGATAGTGACTTTACTGGATGTGACAAGACAAGGAAGTCCACTTAAGGAGGGTGCCAATTCCTAGGTAATTGCTTAGTGTCTTGGCAAAGCAAAAAGCAAGCAGCTGTTTCCACATCCACTGCTGAGGCAGAGTATATAGCTGCTGCAAGCTGTACAGCCCAACTGCTTTGGCTTCAAAATCAGTTGCTGGATTTTGGTATCACTGCCTTAAAGACACCACTCATGTTAGACAGCCAGGCAATAGAAAATATCATCAAAAATCCAGTTTCCCATTCAACCACCTAGCACATTGACATCAGACATCACTTTGTGAGGGATTGCTATGAAAAAGGTTTGATTTCTCTGCACCATGTTCCAACTAAAGATCAGCTGGCAGATGTGCTAACCAAAGCATTAGACACATCCACCTTTGAAAGCTTGATCTCTAGGATTGGCATGCTAAACATGGAATAACAGGCAAAATCCTGTTTTTCTATGAATAAAAGCATTAAAATATTTTCAGAAAATAAAAAATTCATCCTTAAAAATAGCTAAAAATGAATTTTTCATTAAATCCTTAAAAGTCTGCCATAACCACTGTTTTGTTCAAAAGTCTGTTCTACTTAAAAGTCTGCCCACTGCTGAAAGTCAACCCCTGTTGGTCTCTCATTTTCTTGATAAGCGATGTTGTTCAAAATCAGTGTTTTTATCCACTGATATGCTATCCACTGATAGTAAAAATCACCCACTGCCTTCATTTGTTACCGTTACAACCACTGATCTTATTCCATCAGTGGTTTTCATAAAAACACATGTCCTTCATTTCACCAGGGGTTGGCACATGGACAGTACATAGTGGTCAGACCTTTTGTAACCGCTGCCATGTCAGCATTCACTTTTTCCTTTATAAAACCCTCTTCAAAACCCCAAACAGGGTTTTACTGTCGAATCAAATTCACAAAAATTCCTTTCTCAAAGCAGTTTTCATCTTCCTTTCTTAAATCCTTCATCCATATTCTTCTCCAAAATGACAAAATCAAAGTCATCTGCTAAATCCAATTCAAAATCATCTCCTAAAAAGGCCACTCAAAAGGCTACCACACCCATCGAAATACCATACAAATCTCCTCACAGTTATCTAGGTCTCCTTACAAAACCCGGCACCACCAATGCTTTCGATTCCATCATTGATATTATGTCTGCATCAAAGTACAAAACTTTGTTAACAGCAGATGCTCCGATTTATCTGAAAACCCAAAGAGAGTTTTGGGAAAATGTTACTCTTGAAAAACAAGGCGAAAATGTCATAGCCATTAACTCTTCTCTAATGGGTAAAGCAGTCAAAATCACACCACAATCAATCTCGGAAGTATTTGAACTCAATGATCAGCAAGTTAAAACTTCTTTTCCCAAAAATGAGTTAAAAATTGATTTCCTTGAAAGGGGGTATGCAGATACAATAAAAAAGGATACCTTACAAAAAGGTAATTTTTCACCTGCAACAAGATTTTTGTTCCATACCCTGCTAATGTGTGTTTCAAACAAAACAACTTCTTTTAATGAGATACCATTAAAGATTCAAAACCTGGGATATGCTATTTTACAAGATGAAAATTTCAATTACTCCCAGGAAATCTTTAATGATTTAGTTAAAAATGTTGATAAAACGCCATTCTTACTTTTTCCAAGATTTCTAGGTTATTATTTTCAAAAGAAATTTGGTAAGGATGATGCCCATGTAATAAAACAAGGTGACTCTTTTCAAATAAACAGCTTAACTGCTGAAACTTTTACAAGAATGTCAACACCTTGCAAAACACAAGCAGAGGTGCCTGAGCAGACTTTAGCAGCTACCACTGCTCCTCGGGTATCTGCTGCTGAGCCTACTGCTCAAGGTGATCATAGCAGTAAAACAACTGCTTTGAAACCCACACCTAAAATCACCAAAAAGCCAAAGCAAAAGAAAACTCAAAAACCCCCTAAACCTACCAAAAAGGCAACTCTAGAGGATGTGATACCAGAACAACTGCCAGTGACAGCACAAAAGTCACAACAAACCACTGCTGCTACTTCCTCACGGCAGTTGGTAGAAATATCTCAACCCATGCCTGAAACTCCTCCTGCTTCTTCTAAAAAAGAACAGGTTGTACAAATAGGGACACCACAATATGATGCTATGGAATCACTTGCTTCCATCATCCACAGCCCAATGCCCGGGGCCAATTCTCTTTCTACACCTAACCTCACCTCCACAATTCCCCCACAAACAAAAATACTGTTGGATGCTCTTGATTTGAACCAGGCACAAACCAGTCCTTCTCAATCACCTGTCAATGAGAACATACCTCAACAAATGACTGGGTCTGATGTATTAATCATTGCTAACCCACCAACAAGACCTGAGGAGGTTACACCCCTTGAGTTACAAGTAACTCTTGGTGGTAGTCCAAGTGAAGCAGCCACTACAAATGTTGAACCCACTGGTTTGCATTTGGACAATGGTTACATTAATAAGACTTCCTTGGAGGCAATTTCTTCTCTGGGAACACTTGTGTATCCAGTCTTCACTGGTTCACTAAAAAGGGTTTCTTAATTTGAAGAAAAAAAGTCCCCAATACCAAGACAAAGGGGCATCAGTGGATGACTTTTGGAATACATTCCCTGAGTCAACCACTGTTACAACCACTGTTACAACCACTGTTAGTGGGAAATCAGATGATCCCATTAAGTTGGGTGATGGTTTAATGTACCGAGAATTGACGGACAGAATTGACAAACTGGATACTTCTGTTGCAGAAATTTAAGATCTGCTGCAACAGTTGTTGAAAGTTCAAAAGGTACCACCCACTGCTGTTCCAGCTCAAGCACCTGCAAAACCTGCACCTGCTACAAATGAGTTATGGGCCTTATTTCAACCACTACTCCAACAACAAAGACAATTGGCTGATCAGCAGCATGAGATACATGTCCAAAAGCTGAGAAACATGATGGAGTCAAGGTTCAAAGATACCTAAGCTGACATCAAGGCAATAAAGGCCCACATACTGAAAACCACTGGCACTGCTCCTCCCACTGTTCTCTTTATTGATAACACCCCACCAGATAATGCCAAAAAGGGGGAGAAAATCAAGCAGTGGAAGAAGAAGAAGGGAATTGAAGATGGTCTTTACATTGAGCCTCAACAAGATAGTATGCTCAAAAACATCCCTTTGCCAGATGGATCCAAAAAGATTGATGTTACCACTAATGTTATTGCTGATGCATTAGCTGAGGTAAAAAGGGATAGAAAGGCAAAGGATAATGCCTGGTGGGAACAGGAGAAAAGAGATTTTATGAAGCTGAATGTTCAGGGTCCTTCCGAACCTATGGATGATGAAAATCCTAAGGAAGAAAAGAAGAAGCCCATTCGACAAGTGAGGCAACCCAAACACACACCATCCAGACCCACAAAGCATGCCTCCAAACCACATTCCAAAGGCTCTAAACATCAAACCTCCACCCAAACAGCTTTTGTAACTCCTGTTGAATCAACAACTCCTGATACTTCAGTAGTTTCAACAACTACCAGCCAAACACCTGTCATCACTTCAACACACACCACTTCAACACACACCACAACCACTGCCTTACCACCACTGATCACTTTACCACCAAAAACAACTTCACCACAAAAAACAACCTCATCACCATCACCTCCTGCTAAAAAGCAAAACACATCAGATGTTACAACATCTGTTGTAATGACAACAGTGGTTGAAACACCAGTTGTTTCAATAACTGTTAGTCAGCCACCTTCCACCACTCAAATAACCTCCACTGATCCACCCAAAACATCATCAGCCTCTCCTAAACAAAAAAGGAGAAGGATATTTATACCTGATGATGAATCTCCATCACCACCACCAACATCTTCACAATCTCTAGCACTTATTCCAAACCATGTTCCTCTCTCATCAACCCATGTCCAACAACCAATCACTGCCATCACTCTTGCAGGTTTTCAATATCCTCTTAAACTTATAGCAGTCAGAGAAGAGATCAAATCCTTCTACTTTGAGGATGATCCTGCTAAAAGGAGTTTGACATTAGTTGAAGGATATCCTAGGCCTGACAACATTGAAGAGTACTTGAAAGTTAAGGCTCAACAAGCAGAGGATATCTCTAAGAAAAGCTCACAAGGAAAAACTGACAAAGAAATTCAGAGGCACTATCAATTTCTACTTACTCAAGTCAGATCCTTAGAGCAGTTTGGCAAGAATGTTTGTAGGCAAATATCAGAAAGAGCAGATGAAACCTTGAGAAAAGATTATATTGAAAATATCATGGCTTTTAAGAAGTATAATGGGGAAAACATATGTACAAAGAGTGGACCATTCCTAAGCTTGAAAGTGAAGCAGCCAGGATTCAAGAAATGATTAAGAATAAGGTCAAACACACTCCTCCTGATTGGTCAAAATACAAAAACAATGTACCTGAAAAGACATTGGAGCTAAAGAGAATGAAAGATGAATTAATTGCTGCTGAATTTGGGTCAAAGAATCAAGTGATGAGATGGAAAGAAGACAAGGTCAGGGTTACTTACAAAAAGTTGGAGGAATAAAGAAAGAAAAATCCAAAGATCCCTCAAAAACCTAACTACCCTGAAGCAGAGGTTTCAACAAGACCACCAAAGCTGCAAATCAGGAGATCCACTGCTCCAACTGGTGCTGCCATCTATAAAAGAAGACAACAAAAACAGTTGGATGCTGAAACAGTGGAAGAACTAATGGCAGGAGACGACCTTGTAAAAGAGGGTATTAAGAAGATGATTGCAGAAACTCTTGGATTAAATCGACCTGCAAGTACTGCTCAGTCAGTCATCACAAGGCCAGCATCACCAAACTCCTCATCTAATAAAAATCTCCCAAGAAACCCACCAGACTCAAAAGTACTAAAGTGGAAAACTGACAAACAAACCCATGTACTGACTGTGATCAAGTCTAGTGGAGAAGTGAAGAAAATAACAAGGGAACAATCACTTGGCCTTAGTATTGAAGATTTGCAGGATCTCCTTGATCTTCCACTCTGCAGGGATGAAGATGACACATATGCCTTAGACTTTGAGTTACAACTCAAAGGCCAAATAAGAGAACTGTTGATGAGGCAATAAAGATCTACAAATAATGAAGTGTTTTGGCATTATCTGTTCCAGGGGGAGATTGTTGGGATTGAACCCTATCAGAGGAACAGATAATTAAAGCCAAAACTGGATCAGAGCAGTGGATCCAGAATAAGCAGATGTTATGTATTCAAGTCTCTCCCCTTGAAAGTGGTTTCAACATCTAATGACCTCCAATCCACTTATCATTACAACTACTGACCTACAACTGTTGATCAAGTCAAAGACTGATGAAGACTAAAGCCCTGCTGTTCAATCTACTGCTATGGGTCAAGCTCTGCTGGTTTATATCAAGTGCTGCTGGAGTCACAACAGTGGAAAGATATAGCAGTAGTTTTGTCTGTTATTATGTAATGTATTATAACCAGTAGTTAGCATTAGCAGTGGTTGTATCAGATCAGTTGTTAGAGTTTGTTAGGAGGTTAGATGTCACTTTCATGGTGACGTCAGCAAAGATGCCATAGTGGTTTGTCTGTGCTTATAAATAGAACAGTACCATGTACTGTTCTATTAGCTCTTCACCATCTTTCTTCCTGTACGAACAAATCACTGTGAGATCAGGCTGAGGGGGAGTTTGTTACATGCATGCAATTGTAATCGTTGATGAAATAAATTCAATCATTCGGTTCTTTGTTGAAAATGTGTGTTGAAAGCAATTCTCCTGTTTGATTGTGAAAAGTTTGTTACCATTTTTATTCCGCTGCACTACTTGTTCATTGTTCATCTTAATTCAAACATAAAACACAATCAAAACCAAACTCAGCTCCTAACAGTTGGAAATTTCTTATTGGTCAAATCAAGGTTGAGGAGGCGTGTTTGAGGAAACACAAACACAATTTTTGAACTAAAACACCCTGGGGGTGGTGTGTGGGTTGTTTTTAGGCCAAAACACGCCCAAATAACTTATCACGAGCTTTAGGCCCCAATTTCTAGGGGCAAGGGAGAGTGAAATAAAGCAAGAGCTTTAGGCCTCCATTTTTCTAGGGGGTGAAATAAAGCAGAGCTTTAGGCCTCCATTTTTCTAGGGCCTCAAATTCTAAGAAAATATATTATATGTTGGTAATTTTGGCTTTGAGATTGTTAACATTAAGGTTTATGATCTATAATTATGCGTATACAAAGATCATATATGAATAATAGGATTCATAGCAATTTTTCCGTTTACAAAAAGGGACCCAATTTTATTATCTGTTTTGGGCCTAGAAAAATTTAGAAAATTTTGAGCCGTCCTGGTCTTATGTGGGTTATCCCATCACATTTTCTTGACTTTTTGCTTTTTTAATTACTTTTTAAATAAATTGTTAGGCCAGAGGGTGTGGGGGGCGCCACCCTCGCCCTGTCAGCATCTATGGCGCCGTGGGCGCTATACACCCACACCGCCTGAATTAAGTTGGGGCGCTATAGGTGGCTCGCGAACATGATAACGAGCAGAAAACACACAGATCGAGGCCCCCTTTACTTTTTTGACCGTTGAACGGTCAGATTTAAAAAAAAAAATGTTTTTCAAATTCAAAGTTTATAAATACTCTTCCATTTCTCCATTTTTTCCATCTCATTTCACCCATTTTCTCTCAAATTTTTATACAATACGCTAATTTTTTTTAAACCCCTCTCTACAATGTTTCCCAACAACCTAAACCCATGGGACCCGAACCATCCGTACTGGCAAAACAACGAGCAAGAGGACCGGTATCGCCGAGACTCGCGTACGGGTGAGGTTGGATATTACCCAATGCCACCAACAACCCCAACTTCTCCTCATCCCATCACTCAACCGATGGCTAGTTTTTTTGGGTATTATTCTCAACCCCAGTTTTTTCCCTCAAACATCCCCAACACATTCCTCAAAACATACCCGAAACCCAATCCATACCCGAAACCCAAAACACAACCCAGACCGAATCCATTCCCGAAACCCAAGTCGAACCCTCTTCTAGAAAAAAAAGAAACCATAAAAAGAAGGTTGAGTCCGAGAAACGTGCTACCAAAAAGGTCGAATATTGGACGCCTACGGAAGAGTTCGAGTTGGCAAAAGCATGGCTCGACGTATCGGAGGACGAGATTGTTGGTAAAATTTACACACCTTTACAAAAATATAGTTTTGTAAACTTATTTTTTAAATCAAACATATACCTTTGTAAATATATTTTTTTTATAGGTGACGACCAAGACATAAAGGTTTTTTGGAACCGTATTCGTGACAAGTTTTTCACCGCCATGGGTCGCGGCGTATATCGACGGCCCGACTCTATTTCGGGAAAATGGGGCGCAATGAGGACGAAGATTAGCAACTTTAACAACATACATACTAATCTCGTCAACAACACTCAAAGGAAAAGCGGTTCGAGTGATGTGGACGTGATGACCCAAGCCCACTCCGATTATAGGCTGTACCATGGTCATCACTTTACGCATGTAAATGCGTGGGAGCTTCTTCGCAAATCTCCCAAGTGGCATCTTGTGCCACCGTTCGACCCAACCCGCCCTCGGTCAAAACGGTCCAAATCAACATCCACAACGGAACCATCCGGGTCCGATGCTCGTACGACAATTAATCTTAACGACGATGATGAGGAGTTCGAACAACCAGAGAGCTGCCTCGACCAAGGGGTCGGGATAAAAGTAAGGCAGTGGCACGAGGAAAGGGTACTTCAACGTCATCGGATGAGCCGTCAAAGTTGGGCGAGTTCCATACAAGTCTCAACAAAATGATTTCGATCAGGGAAAAGGACCAAGAAATGAAGTTGCAGAAACTAATCCAGAAAGACTTGGATTTTCTAGCGAAAGATTTTTCACATCTAACGGAGACGGATCAACGCATTATGGAGGCTCGCAAGAATCAAATTAGGGCGAAATATATGTAGTTTTTTTTTTCTAGTACCTTATTTTTTTTAATGATTTTGTGATGTTTTTTTTATTTTTTTTAGGATGAAATTATGGTTTTTTTTTTTAATTTTCTAGTTATATAAAATGGCCATTTAATTTAAAAAAGTAAAATGTAAAAATAAAAAATAATTAGGTAATGATGACGGGGCTCCATCCCACACCCTGCAAATTAAAGGGGGGGGGGGGGGGGTTATAAAGACCCCTGGCTGACGTGGCGTCTAGGTGGCGCTGAAGTGTCCTTTATAACATACAAGAGCTCCATCCCACACCCTGTAGCCTTATAACGGAGTGAAATCAATCAACGAATTACTTTTCTGTTTGTTTAATTAATTTTTAATTTAACTTTTATAATATTTTACTGTTATATTTCTTTTTGAATAGTTTTTTTTAACTTTTAAGATACGATTTTTTTTTATAAAATTATGGGTATGTCTTAACAACCTGGTTTTTTTATCTACTTTTAGGTACGGCTGCAAATGAACTAAACGTTTAGCAAATAGTTCGTGAACCGTTTCACGGAAGTTTGTTTGTGTTCGTTCGTTTATTAAACAAACGAACACAAATAAGAAATTTCGTTCGTTTAGTTAAACAAACAAACAAACAAACATGAATAGAGGCCGTGCTTGTTCATTTATGTTTGTTAACGTTCGGTAAGGTGTTCGTTTGTGTTTGATAGTTTATTAGTGTTTTTAGTTTTTTTAGTTTTTATATTTTATTTTAATAGTTCAAAATTCTCACAAATAAAATAGTTAATAAGTGTAAGTGCATTATATATTATATTTATGAACGTTTGTTTGTGTTCGTTTGTTTCCGTTTGTGTTCATGGACATTAGTTTGTGCTCATTTATGTTCATCAATGTTCGTTGCCTAAAATTAACAAACAAACACAAACGAACACGAACACGAACAAGTTCATTTTGTTAACAAACAAACACAAACATAAAATCTCGTTCGGTAAGTGTTCATGAATAGTTCGTGAACACATATATTTCTTAACAAACGGACATGAATAAGGTCGTGTTCGTGTTCATTTGCAGCCCTACTTTTAGGTACAAATCACTCGAAACCGACTTATACACTGTAATATACAAGTGATCGATGCACAAACTTAGATGTCATCAAAGCTGCCTTATGGTTTAGTTTTTGTTGTACATATAAAATGTTGTGGTTCATCCTTATCTTTTTCGTTGTTTGAGTAAGATAATATCACGTTTTATAACCTATTTACCCTTTTTATTATTTGAGTAATATTATATGACGTCTTATAAAATTTCGAATATACTAGTGCGATGTTTTTATTTTTTATCTACGGTTGGATAAAAGTTTATTTTGAACCGGTCATGTATAATCAATTTTTTTGTCCTTTAATGTTATGGACCGAGCCAATAACATCCGAAGAATATTGGTATACAAAATTCGTGTTTTTATATTTATAGTTTTCTCGACATTGCCATACAAAATTCGTTGAGATTTCTTTACAAATTTACGACGCTTGCTTTTTTTTTTATTTGAGTAGCATAATATAGTGCTTTATAAAATTTTAAATATACCGTTGCATCATACTCATTTATGTCTTTGAGTCAATAATTTTTTTACTTGAATGGTTAAAATATAGTTGATTTTTGTATTCTTTACCACGAAGAACCGAACCAATGGTGTTCTAACCACATGTACCGGTACCGTATTCGTTTTTGTGGTTATCTCGCAATGAGTATATAAAATTGATTGAAAATAGAATTGTATTCATATTAAAGTATTTTTTTTAGTATTGTACGCTATAGAGAGATCCAGTGACTAAACCGATGTCGCCGCAACACCATCGCTACCTATACTGGTAATCTTTTTCTGTGATTTTCGATCGATTTAAAACACGTGTTTATATCCATTTTGACGCATCTAGTTTGGTTGCAATATAGAGTGTGATACTGTACAGATACTTTAACAAACCACGCCAATACTAACCGAAGCAGGTTGCCAACTACCAGAATTCCCACTATATGTTTATTAATTTTGAATGAACACATTGATAAACTATGAATATTAAATAAATATATTTTTTGATTATTTAATCCATCACATGTATAAATCATTATTGGTATTCTTCTATAATCGAATCTATTCCTATATATACACAACCCAACTACTGAATTAATCAGAACAAGTTCTCAAGGGAAATAGGCTGAAAGATGGATTCTAGTGGCCAAGATGAAGTTGTTAAGCGAGCCCCATCGGGCAACCCACCTTTCACTCTTGGTGACCTAAAAAAAGCCGTACCACCACACTGTTTCAATCGATCTCTCATCCGATCTTTTTACTACCTTTTCCGTGACCTCTTCTTTATCTCCTTGTTTTACTACGTTGCAGCCACCTACATCATCCCCCTTCAAGCCCCCTTATCGTATGTAGCCTGGCCGGTTTATTGGTTCATTCAAGGTTGTGTCCAGATGGGTTTCTGGCTTCTTGGCCATGAGTCTGGGCACCAGGGTTTTAGTGACTACAAATGGGTAAATGAAGCCGTTGGTTACTTTATACATACTTCTATGCTTTCTCCTTATTTCTCTTGGAAATACAGTCACCGTCGTCATCATTCCAACACTGCTTCAGTTGAGTACGATGAAGCTTACCCCCCAAGAAAAAAATCTAGCCTTGGTTATGCCGACACACTATTCAACACCCCACCTGGCCGTCTTTTTAGGCTAGTGATCTTATGCGCCATTGGCTTTCTATTGTACGTTTGTTTCAATGTTGCTGGCCGAAAGTATGGTCGATACACTAACCATTTTGATCCAAGGAGTCCTATTTATAGCGAGAGTGAGCGGCCCTATGTAGTTTTATCTGATCTTGGTCTTCTTGCCATGTACTATGTGCTCTACAAAGTGGCTATGGCACAAGGGTTTACATGGCTAGTGCTGGTCTACTTTGCTCCTATGGTTGTCGCTTACGCGATTTTGGCGATTATCACTTGGTTAAACCACACTCACCCATCACTGCCTCACTATGATTCCACTGAGTGGAACTGGTTGAGAGGATCATTGTCTACAGTGGATAGAGATATGGGCTTTTTGAACACGATTTCGCATCACCTATGTGATGGACATGTTGTTCACCATATGTTTAGCACCATGCCTCATTATCATTTTGAGGAGGCCACAAAAGCTATTAAACCCATCTTGGGTGAATACTATCAGTTCGATGACACCCCAGTAATCAAAGCAATGTGGAGAGAAGCTACCAAGTGCTTTTATGTTGAGCCTGATGAAGGTGATGACAAAAACAGAGGTGTCTATTGGTTCGGCAATAAGATGTAAAAAAATTGTAATAGCCCCTTGTTTCGATTTGTATTATCAATCTATTAATAAATTTACTAAATAAGAGCATGTTTAGTGGGGTTTGAAGATCAAGCCCCTCCCCTTCAGCGTCATTTGACACGTAGCATCCAACTCAGCAAGGGTATTATAGGACCATTCAATCATTACCTAATTATTTATTTTTAATTTCTTTTTTTAGAAAATAAAACAAATTAAACAAAAAAATTACGTTAACATTAATTAAAATACTAAAAATAAATACGAAACATTCGAAAGTACTAAAAATAAAAACATATGAATGCTTAAAAAATAAAGCTCTAAAGTCTGTATTTGTCACAGATTTGTTACCTACGAATTTGTGCTAGGCGCAAGCCATCTCCTTAGAGGTGCTCGATTGGTTTAGACAAATACTCGATGTATCTCTCCATTTGCCTTGCTTCTTGGATCGCGACGAACTTTTTATTTTCGGCTTTTCTTTCTTGCAATGTTTCCAAAAGCCTATGTCCAAGGTCTCGTATATCTTGAAGTTGTCGGTTCATCTCCTCGAAATTTTGTTTCATTTCGGCACAAGAATACGACTCTAGCCTTCTCCCCTTTCCACTACTTCTTCTACTAGGCGGTCGGGCAAATCCATTTCCTCCTCCTCGTCATCCACATTATTAGGATTGTTTAAATCGATATTTCGAGCATCGGAAGTGGGTGTTCCCGGATCAACCGAATAGGAGGTTTTGGACCATTTTCCCTTGCGCCTACTACTAGACCACTACAAGAAATTGGCACCTTTAGCGGCGACAGCTGTCGCCGCTATTGCCCACACGTCGACTTCATTGTTGGTACGTTGGCCCACTTAAGACTTGTACATAGAAGCTTCCAACACTTCATGTATGTGAATATCCCGCGCATTGAGTTGTACTCCTCCAACGCTTTTGTTAATGTATCTGCGTCGCTTTCACCGCTACACCAATTGTCCTTCATACGTTGAAAAACCTCTTGAAACCCATGTCATTTGCCATTTATATTGGTCCACTTGCTTAATATTGAATATTTGTCCCGATATTCTCCTTTACCCATGAGATCAAAAAAAATTTCCCAAAAAATGAGTAATTTTTTATAGTTGGCTACAAAAATTAGAAAATATATTATTATGTTTTATTTTGTAAAAAATAATTACAATTTAAAACAAAAAAATAACATACACTTACCAAATGCAGGATCCTCCGAGATGTGGAGCCAAGCCCGTGCGAGGTTGAACTCCTCATCTTTTGACCAAGGTTGGTAGGTTTTTTCACCCTAGGAGCTAGAGCCTCTTTTTTATGTGATCATCTTCCATGTTGAGAGGCCTTGGGTTCGCACTCGGCTTGTGTCTCTGGCACCGTCTCGATCTCGGGCTTGTCTTCGTCTTGGGAACCATATGCACCCCCAAGTTGATGTTCATATTTGATGCAAAATCGAGTTGCCCTTTGAAAGTATTGTCTGGGCATATTTAATAGTTGTGTGTACCATAGCGTATTCGGATCGCAATCTTAGTAATTGAAGATTGGTAGTGGTTGGGTGGTGTTCGGGCGATACGGATTTGGGTTAGTTGGTTGAGACGAAACACCAAAAGGGGGGGAGGAATGAATACATGGTATGTTTCTATAAAAAAAGTGACAGGTTGTAGACATGTGATTAAAAAATGGGTTGAATGGGGATTATATAGGTGTTAAATGTATAATAAGAATAGAAAATAATTTATTTTTATTACCATTGCATAACGGCTCTTTATGAAAACCACAAATTCACCCGTCGTTTTCACAGTCACGCCAACACCAACACCAAAAATCCAAAAATCACGCCGTCGGGGGGGGGGGGGGGGGTGGTGTTTCGGCATGTTGTGGCATGATCTTTGCCACTTCACCCCGCTTCACTTGGCCTCTACACCCGGTCTAATCCAATCATTTTGGGTTAATATATGAGGATTGGAGAAGGTTATTGTACAATAGGAACGAAACGTACAAGGTGTATGAGAGATTAAAAGACATGGGTATTTTAGGAAAATCCAATATCGTTGACTGATAAACCAAGTTTCCTCATGGATTTTCAAACTACTATGATTATTCATATGATAGTATTTAAAAAATCACCGCATTAATGATTATTTCGTTATTATGAGTAGATTATTGCTATAGTTTTCTTGATTTTTTACTTTTTTCATAGGATACATGATTGCGTTATTACAGATTCAATATAAGTCATTATGTGATTACGCATTTAATATCATTTATTATAATTGATGTTATTACAGTTGCTTATAACGTTGCATATTCAATAATAAGAACTTAATTGTTTATGTTTTATTACGTGATTAAATTTGTAATTATAAAACTTAACCATAAATATACAGTTGTTAAAAATAAAAGTTAACCATAAAATACGCAGCGGAACTTTAAAACATCCAAAGTTACAAAATTTATCTTCACGCTTCATTACAAATAAAGTAACACGGTTCAAAATTAGATGTTAGTCTTCAGCCCATTGTCCTTCAGTCCCAGCAAGCAAGCATCTATCAATCGTCCTCGTATCTACACTAGTATGTGTCCATACAAAAGTCAAATACATTGAGTAAATTCTAGTTTTGTTTTTAAAGGCGAAATGTTTAATCATCATCAGAGTCGGCCCAATAGGCTTATGAGCATAAGCCCAAGCCTAGGGCCACCAAATTTGAAGGGCCACCAGTTTTTCAATAGATTTTCTTTATACTAGACCTAAATCAGGCCCATTTTAGCATATCAGGCCCAAATCTCTCATTTGTGAACATAAACCTAATAACCCAGTGAACATTGAAAGCACGTGCAGGCGTGCAGCGGTGCAGAAGCCAAAGCGTCTCTGAGAGACGTTTGAGTTTACGATATGGAACTGAGCAATGAGCAATCAAAGTATCAGCAATAATCATGGCATCAAGACTCTGTAATCTGCATCGCAAGGTAACATTTAACAACTGACGGCTCAATTTTTCGATTTTCACTCTGCTCAGTTTTGTGATTTTCACATTGCTCACGAATTCATCAGGTATCTCTCCTTCTCTCTCTTTGTCTTCGTGCATCTGATTTTTCAAATTTCTATACTTTGTTGTGAGTTTATTTGCTAGATCTGAATATATGAAGCAATTTAATTTGGTAGTTTTAGTTCGCTGAGTGCGGATCTGGATCTGTTAAGCTCACAATCGGTACTTTTACTTCACAATCAGGATATTCTGAGTTTTTGTTCATTAAATTTATTCGTTGTGTGTTGATTATTTTAAATGATTGCTTTTAAACAGTATGTTGTTGGTTATGTGAAATTAATATGTACGATTTGTTGGTGGTTTTAAGTTGTTGAATTAGGGCTAATTTGCTGATTTCAGTTTGTTATTTAGGCCTTTAGGGATAATTTCATTAAACAATTTGCCTCTGTTAAAGCTAGAAAAGTAGATTTTATTTAAACATATACTATAATTATAGAAAACATATGATTTTCAAAAAAAAAATTAACTACGCCAATTATAAACTTTTTAGTTTATAATTGCCGGTCCCAAGCCCGGATAAAGGAGGAGGGTTTTGTTACTAAATATGTTGAAAATGATAATTTTGCAAAAAGGGCCACAACTTCGTAGTTCGATTAGGGCCTCCGAAAACGTAAGAACGACACTGATCATCATACTAAAAATAGCAATACATATCTATTTTAAAACAAAATCCTTAACTGCTTAGATTCTCATCAAAAAAGTCCATTCTTACTTACAAGTTTTCACACACCTAAATCTGTATTAACCTTCTAAATGTCTATTATAAATCAATTAAATAAACAATGTTAGTATTAGTTTTTATCATCTACTTATTTGTTTATAAAATAAGAATACACAATTGTTTAATAATGTTTAGTAAATAAACTGTTCGGTTAAAATCGCTAATCATTTAATATATTTTACGACGTATTAACTTCGTTTTAAACCGACATAATAGAGCGATATTTAATATCAGGGTAAGGATAGTGTAAAAAGGGCGATATTTGAGAAGTGTATTATAACACTATATATAATACTATATAACACCATATAAACACCGTATAACAATATGTAACACCATATAACACTATGTAACACTATATATCATTATATAACAATATGTAACACCATATAATACCATATAATACCATTTAGTTTTGCCCTTGAATCGAAGCACAGAGGAGGAAGATGAAGACATGTTCAGGGCAGTGAATTGACGGATGGGGGAGCTTGAATTTGGGGGTCGATTGAAGATGAATTGCGATTAGGGTCCAACTTTGATTACCATACAAACTAACGGTCACTCTAACGTTGAAATGGTCAGGGGGTAAGGTTGCAACATAACAGGGGGGGTGCAATTATTTCCTTGGGGGGGGGGGGGGTAGACATGCCAATGACCCCTAACCTCAGGGGGTAAAATTGCAGTTTACTCTAAAAAACTAATTTCAAAACCAGGGCAATTTCTTGATTCGGTTCGGCTTACGATCATTAACGGTCACGGTGCAATGATCCTTTTTAAATCATAGCTTGTATCAATACTAGATGTCACGAAGTTCGGACATCCACTCCAACTAATGTCTAACCAAGCGAAGTTCGTCAGTTAGAGCCAATCCGCTACTCTAAGCTCACGCTGTTCGGTTCTTAGTGTGCGTGTTGCGTGATAGAAGTATCGATTATAATTAACCACTCACGTCGTTCTGAATGTTTAATTATATTATATGATTCTATAATAGTTTGGATTCATAGACAAACTCAAAATATTATTTTGTTCCTAGTATTAAAAATTAAAACTTGATTAAGGTTATAAAAATTAATTGAACTTTACTAGAAAAATTAATAAGTTGATCAAGTTTATTAACAATCTAATATTGTTCCGGATTAATCCATAGTAAAAACAAGAATCACACAAACAAACCATTAAATAATCGAATCTAACGTGCCCGTTTCACATAAATTTATGGAAAAAAAAATTATGATAGCTATGACAATCAAGTTAAATTCAAAGCAAAACACCCAAAAAAAAAAGAAAAGAAAAGAAAACTTAAGAAACAAAAAGAATCAAAAAGAATCAAAAGTGTTAGTTGTTCTAGAAATCACCCAAAAAATAATAATGCCTTCGCAATCTCCGCTGAAGTCGTCCAAAAGATTCCTTCTTGTGTTTCGTCCATGTTGTTTTTATGATTTTATCTCAAGGTTTTTTTTTTTTTTTTTTTTTTTTTTTTTTTCTACTTTCGTTTTTCTTTCTTTCTGTTAGCAGAACAGCTCACTTGGTTATTAAGCCCATCAAAACCTTTTAATTAACATCTATATTTTGATGTCAACCGATGACCCACTAGAATAAAAGTAAATTGAGCCCATCATTATTTAACTTGGATGTTGCAAGTTTCAATCTAACTGCTTTGTCAATTGCATCTTTTCCAATTCACTTTCATTAATTTAAACAACTTCTTGATCCATACTTGTTTTAGCCCGTGTCCCTCATGATCGACCAGCTTCTTTCATGCTCATTATCGTTCGCAAACGCCTCCCACCTACAAAATCAACAAATACGAACCAAAGTAGATTCCATCCTACCAAAACATGTATTTTCCAAAATGATGTAATATGTATGGTCTAAATGCATAAAATGCAATGAAAATATATACTAAAACTATAATAAAGTATGCCTAAAAATGCATCTAACATGGGTTAACTTGTTCCTTCGATTAATGTTTGCCGATGACAAAACCCAAGTTGAATCTTTGTCGAGATTCGGGCATAGTGGAGGTAGCCGGAGAAGGTATCAGGAGAGAAAGGAGAGTGATTTTAAAGTTTTTTTGATGGTTTGACAAAAATGCCCTCACACTTGGCGCAATCCAGTTTTTAACGATCGTTAGTCTTAGTACTCAACATTGTTACAAAAAAACAAACTTAATACCACAACCGGTTACTTGAAACCCTTAGTACCCAACATTGTTACCTTTGACAAACCACAAGGACTAAGTGTTTAATTAACTCATCTTTTAAGTTATTGCAATTTGTTTGTTTATACGAAATTGTTTAGTTATAGTTATTTGTTTATGCTAATTCTGTTAAACTTTTTGTGTATATTCAATTGTTTAATTGTTTGTTTATGTTGGTTTTTAATTTCTTGATAAGTTGATTTCGATGAACCACAATTTTTTACCTGACTTATTTCTTTGTTGGTATAGCTTAATTTATAAAAATGGTCCCTTATAATATTAAACCTAGTTAGTATAATTTATTTTTTATATCGTTGTATTAGCGATATAAGTTTATCGTCATATCACTAATTCTTATTATATATAACTATACAAGTTTATATTTAGGGGGCATTTTCTTTTACTCGCAGATGGTATCCAAGAGCCCTTAAATTCTCAAGAACGTAATCAAACATTTTAATATTGCCCTAATCTTGGGGAAAATTAAAGCAGAAGACGATATTGAAAAAAATAATATTATAATAAGGGGGTGGGGTGGTGATCACTCATCACTCACAACATCCAATCAAGCTCCGCCGTGTAATCAACCATTATTCCATCACTCACAACATTTTTTTAGTGAAAATGCTCATCACTCACAACACCCAACAATAAACCCTCACATTCCCTCACAATATTCCAATCTTTACGCGTGATATTCTCCACGCGTTATGAAATGCACGAATGATATAAAACAGTGGGGATGGTGTTTGGCATTCTTTCACGCGTGAATTATGTCCATCGCTGGGAAAAAGGTCTCCACCCCACCTGCCCTAAATATGTTATCTAAATAGCTTGTGTATATTTACAAGGACACAACTAACAAATTACTATGGATATATATATAGAAACGTTAATTACAAAATCAATCAATAATTTGCATAATAGAAACATAATTAAAAGCTATTGTGTAGAAGCAAGAAAATGAGGCCGTAATCCTTTTACAAAACGAGGTTGTGTCAATTTCGCATAAACACCATCCTTATTTGACACAAGAGAATCATGAGTCCCACTTTCCACAATCTGGCCTCCATTAACAACCAATATTTTGTCAACTCGTCTCATCATAGACTCTCTTCGTGCAACTAAAATCGTTGTTTTGCTGCCAATTAAGAGTCTATCTAGTGCCTCTTGTACCACACGTCTTGACTCATCTTCAATTCTACTGTCTGCCTCATCTAGTAACAAAATGGGCGTGCTTTTCAGCACCACGCGAGCAATCGCGATTCGAAGTTTTTGTCCCGGTGTTAACTCCACTCCACCGGGACCCACTTTCGTGTCATACCCTTTAGGCAAACTACTAATAAAATGGTGTGCGTTCGCGATTCTGGCTGCTTCTTTGATCTCAGTTTCACTTGCATTGTGTCTTGCGTAAACGATGTTTTCTCTAATGCTCGTCGAGAACATCACAGGTTCTTGTTGGACCAAACCGAGTTGGTTCCTTAACCATCTTAGATTAAACTGTTTTAAATCTTTTCCATCTAAAAGTATCTGCCCGGAAACTGGATCATAAAATCTTAGAATTAAAGAAAGTAGAGTACTTTTTCCTGAACCCGAGACCCCGACTACACCCACCGTGTGTCCACCGTCAACTTTAACACTGAAATCCCGCAACACCATGACTTCTGGACTTTTCGGGTAACAAAAGTGGACATTTTTAAACTCGATAGTTCCATAAGCATTAACTGGTTTAAGAGCAGTAGACTCATCATGGCTAATCTTGGGAACATGATTGATGATATCGAACACCCGGACAAGATCTTTTCTGCTTTTGTCTGTGTTAGGTGTTATGATCCCGAAAGGTTCCACCAGTGCGAAAGTAACAAAAGTGAAGACAATGTATTCTCTAAGGGCTGTTGGAAGGTCAATATATCCATTTCTTATAGAAACAGCAGTGTACCATAGTAGAATACCGTTGCAAGCGAAAAACATAAATCTTGATAAACCGAACATGAATCCAGTTAGCATCCCATAGAGTAAAGTTTGTTTGTAAACTTTTTTGAGGTATAAACTATAGACTCTTGATACCTCATTACCAGCACAATATGCCATCACAATAGAGATGTTCTTTACTAAATCTTCAAGAATCACAGAAGCCTTCTTGTGAAGCTCCTCAATGCCCCTTGAGAACCCAGAAAATCCCCTTCTCTGGATAAGGAAGATTGTAATTAACATATTTGTTATGGATTAAAACAATGAAAAAGGAAGATAAATTGTTAATAGACAAGAACCTGTGCAACTGTAAAGACAATAAGAAATGGTATGGTAATCGAAGCTACCAACGCCAGCCTCCATTCTAGAGAGAATCCAATAACTATAGCAGCAAAAGCAGCACAAAAGTCTTGGATAAGAATACATAGGCGGTCGCTGAAAGCAGCACGAACATATGCGGCATCGTTTGCTAATCGTGACAACAAATTGTCACTTTTGTTTTCATCTTTATCAAACCATCCTATTTCGCTCTCGAGCATGGATGAGAACATCATTCTTCTGATTCTTTCTGTCATTTTTTCTCCGACGATTCCAAAGTAGAAGTGTTGTAACACGGTGGCTACTAGAACAACGATAGCCATACAAGCGATTATCAAGCACCATTTGTCAACATCAAAATGACTTGCATCATGTTTATAATATGCAGTCATTATCAGCCCTACAATATAGGCTAGAATTGGTCTAAAAGATCCAAAGATGGAAGCCCCCACACTTCCCAAAACTGCATACAGCCAGTCTTGTAAACTTAGCTTCACAAGTTTCCCTAAAGATGGCAAACTCTGATGTTGACTGTTGTATTTCCCGATTAACTGAACCATATCACCAACTCGATTACTAGAATGCGGGGTGCCTTTATCGTCTGAGTTTGATCTCATTTCAATACCATTATTTGAGTCATTGGCATTTTCATTCTTACTTGGCAACCTGAAAAATATCACAATTCATATAACCATCACAAACATACGTACACACACAAAAGGAAAAGATTAGTAATGTACCTTTCAGGAAGTTTGACCACTTCTTCACATCTAAGAAGCTCTGAATACAACCCGCGTGCGCTAATCAGTTCATCATGTGTACCCATTTCAACACACTGACCACCATCCATCACAGCAATCAAATCAGCATCTTTCACAAGATTTACTCTCCTAGCAATCATTATAGTTGATCTACCAAGTGTAATCTTATGTAAGGTATCATAGACAGCATTTTCTGCTTCCGAATCAAGTTTGCTGGTAACTTCATCAAGCAGCAGAATTGAAGGGTTTAAAAGAACTGCTCTAGCAATTGAGATTCTTGTCTTCTGTTCGTCTGTCAATGCTAACCCAAATTTACCCACCTATCGAACATCAAATTAAATGTTTTAGAATAAAATGAAGTGTAAGAACATAGTGGTTACGGGACAAGTTAAAATCGTGTATATAGACCTGAGTCTCGTATCCACTTTTAAGAGAGCTTATGAATGCATGCACATTTGCTATTTTAGCAGCCTCCTGAATCTGATCCAAAGTTATGTCAGGGCGCCCATAAGCAATGTTATCCGATATGCTTAAACATGCTAAAGCAGGTTCTTGTGTCACAAGCCCTATTTGTTTTCTCAACCATTCTAGCTTCAGGTTTTTGGTATTAACTCCATCCAAAAGAACCTCTCCTGTTTCCCATGATTAAAATTCAAATAAAAAAATGGTTATCCCATATAAGGTAACAAGCTATGTTGCGGTTATGCTTCTGGTAACCAGCTTCATTTTCAAAAAAATAAAAAAAATAAAACCCTCTTTAAAAGAAAATCTATTTAGCGCAATTTTATAAGTTACCAGGTAACAAGCTCTAAGTGGAACTTTGAAGATTGCTCTAAGTGAACACTTTTGAAAGTTTGTGACTTTTTGTGAGTTCAAATAAAGTTGGTTATGCGATACAGAAACCAAGCCAACTTTGATTACCATTTTATGCAGAGACTTCTAAGAAAATAATAAAGATGATCGAGTTGAATAATCTTACCAAGATTAGGATCATAGTGGCGTGCCAGGAGGCGAGTCAAGCTACTTTTTCCTGATCCACTTCTTCCCACAAGTGCCACGGTTTTTTTGGCAGGGACGGTAAGATAAAATCCACTTAAGATAGGAACCGCAGGACAAGAAGGATAACTGAAGAAAACATTTTGAAACTCAATCTTTCCTTGTACAGAAACTAAAGTATCTCCATCCAAATTAGCAGTCAAACCAGAGTGTCTTATAACCTCGTAAAGTCTATATGCAGCTATACGACCTTGCTCAAATGAATATAGGTTCGTTGAAGCCTGATTCAACCCACTACAAGAAGGTATTAATAAACAAGTAGCAATAACTATAAGCTTGTTTGTGTAAAGAAGTTAAAATGAAAAGATGCTTACAGGCCACTTAAAACTATAGCAAAAACGGCAGTCAAGATTTCAGCACCACTGTATCGTCCACTTGTAACTAAAAACCTTCCTACCCAAAGTTGCAAAGCACAAGAACACATTCCAAATCCATATGTGAATCCAACTCCAAGTCCTTGAACAAGGCTTATTGTGACACCATATTTTAATGTATTATACAGAGAAGCTGCATAAGAATGTTTGGCCAATGCTTCATTTGTGAATGCATATAGTGTCTTAATGTTTGCCAGCGCCTGCAAAGAACATAATTTATCCAATAAACAAAAAATCTAGATATGTAAATAACACATTCAAATGTACAAGCACGTTGCACGCACCTCTTCAGCAACATTTGCAGCATGAACATAAGCATCTTGAAGGTTTATTTCAAATTTGCGGAGGAATACATTTGAAATCCAACCTGCAGCGAAAATGACTGGGCCTGTTGCCAATGCTACAAATGCAATCTGCCAGCAGTTTATCAATGCAATGACAAGCCCACCGACACATGCTGCAATGTTGTGAATATAACTCCGAACCTGACAATATAAAGATTGTTATCTTTTATTACATATGCAACAACTAGAATAAAGAGAAACAAATACGAGCTGATGAAATATTTATACCTTTTCATTAAGAGCACATTGAATTACTTGAACATCAGTCAAGACTTGGTTCATTATGTCCCCATTGTTTCCGTATGTATCAAAAAAGCTCATATTCTGGCCTAATATCACTTGAACATACTTTGTCCTTATTACAGCGGTTTGTCTTTCAGCCGTAAGAATCCAACACCAAACCTCTGTAAGAAGAAAGCAAGTTCAAGTTTACAAAATGAAATCAATACATAACAACATAATTCTTTTCAAAAACTGAACTGTAACTATATTTGCTCGAAATTGATGTCGAAAATGATATGGAATTAGTTATGAAATTTACTTTTGTAGCGTAGAAAATAATTTAAAATGCAACAAAGTTTCTATCTTACCAATCCATCCAGCAACAAAAACAACCAAGCCTATATACACAATATATAGAGCATACTGCATATTAAAAACAACAATAACAATTTGTGAGAAATAAGAAATTCAAAAATAAACCTACAATCAATTACCCAAAAAAAACATATGACAAGTACCTGAGAAAAATGGTTGAACACTTCATCTATATTACTATGGAAGCTCAATAAATGAATAATCTTCCCGAATAAATGTAAATACACCGCAAGAGATGCACCATGAACCACAGCACCCAACGACCCCGCCACAATAAGAATCCAATCAAACCCATCCGCACAATTGAACAACGCCATAAACGGCACTGCTGATGGAGTCACTTCCTCCTCATCAATATTATCATTCTCTCCTATACTATTCTGGCGACTAGTGGCTGCGCGAAAGGAGGTCAACGGAGAGTCCAGAACCTCGGAACTCTCGGACACCGGCGTCAAAGGCCCCACGCCATGCGGCGGAGCCCACCCAATTTCAAGCATCATTGGAATTGGAAGCTCAGTTGAGTTGTGTAAAAACAAAAAAGTAATTGAGAAATATGGTTATTGAAAGTTGGAGATTATGAATGTTTAGAAGAGGTAATTGGAGGTTTGGAGATTTAAACATCAAATCAAGAATCAAAAAGTTGACTCTTTGATTGTAATTTGGGTAGTTGATTCTGTTATTTGTTTGTGTTTGTGTATGTGTTGGTCTTGTCTCTAGGTTCCCGCCAATCCGAGGAAATAAACCGTTGGCTTTCAATTTTTTTATACTTGATTTTTGGAGTTTGTTTTCGTATTTATCAAAGTATAAATCAGGCAAACATTATATTCCCTTTTTTAATTAAAAACGAATATTTAGTTTGGTAAGTAATTTCATAGAACAAAAAAAAAGTTTAAAGTGTTGCAAAAAAAGAGTAGCGTAGTTTTTAAATTTTAATTAATAATTACAAACAAATACAATTGATAAGATCTAAGTTTATACAACCCAAAAATGAAAAAAAAAAGTAGTATATTAATGTTCCTTTTAACACTCATTGGTTTAAATAATAAGCTACTTGATGATTTTTAGTTTAGTTTAATAGGTTATTTTGAACTGATTATATTGTTCTCGGTAGATTTTTAGTTTTAGTAAAGCATTAAAAGTAACGCCACTAGAAAAAACCACGCTTAGGCATTTGGTTCATTTTGTTATTATATTTTTTCTTTGACCGAAATGGTGATTACACCTTCTTTAATGAGCTATGATTCCTAGTTTTGATTTACCATTTTGGGCTCTTTATTATGGGTTTGATTTAGAGATGGGCATATCGGGTTTTTTTTATACCCAGAATCGGCTCCTAATCGTACCCGGTTTTTGAATGAGTGCGAATGAAACCGATTCTTATAGGAACCGGTTTCAGTTCCTACCCGGTTTTAGACCATTAATACTAGAACCGATACTAACCGATTCCGGGTAGGGTTGTAACCGGTTCCTCGGAAGAACCGGTTCCTTTGGGTAATTCAATGAAAAAGCTGCAAAACGTGTTGGATTCGGTTCCAACGGCTATAATGCCGTTAGAAACCGATTAATGGCCATTATGATCGGTTTCTACTATATATATAACTTACACCTTTCCTTTTCAAACACCTACTCCAAAAATACATAACTTACACCTTCAAATCTATATTTTCAAAGCTCCACAATTAAAATGGCATGCAACGATGAGGTCATTATGGTTTTGGAAACAAAGATAAACCCCGCAGTTTGGAAGCACTTTGATTTGTGCTTAATGAGCGATAGCCACGAGATGGCATGGTGCAAAGCATGTGGCAAATTCATGAAGGCTACGACCAACTCCACATTAAAAAACACACCGATCGTCATTGTCCGGTTACAAAGGAGAAGAAAAATGAAGTCGGTGAAGCATCCGGAACCGGTTCTTCGAATGTATAGTGTATTTTATGTAACCAGTTACTAATTTTATGTATGTTTTATGTCATGTAACTTTCGTTAAAAAACATATTGCTTGGTTGCAACGGCTAGGAATCGATTCCAACGGTAACATCATCAAGAATTTAATGCACCAGGTAGGAATTGGTTACGGAGGAACCGATTCCGGGTAGAAACCGGGTACAGACCATTTTTTTTTTTATAAAAAGTGGAACCGGGTAAGAACCTAGGGGTTTATTGAACCCGGAACCGGTTCTTTAATAAAGCGGGTAGGAACTGGAACCGGTTCCAGGTCGGGTCTACCGGGTCGGGTTTAGAACCGGTTATTATGCCCATCTCTAGTCTGATTTGATTCAAATATATGGTTACCAAGACCCGTAATAAATACACAAATATATAGCCGTTAGTTTTGATTTACGTTTCGACACCACCGTAACGCGCGAGATTATTTACTAGTTTGTAACAATGATAATGAAAGTTAGTATTATATTTGAGCAGACTCGTTAACAAACAAAATTTACGTCAAAACGTAGATCAACTAAAAACATACATAAAAATAAGCATGAAATATTTGACTCGACTTATTTGCGAAAGAAATTAATGTTGAAACGTTAACCAACATGAATTTATATCGACACGTACATAAAAATAAGCACGTTAGAAATTTATGTTTTTTAAGTTAAAGAATCGTATGGTGCGTTGCGGCGGCCTTGAAACGTAAAGTAACTAAAATTTATACCATCTAGTGAAAGCGTATTATATTTGATACGACTCATTTTAGAACAAAACTTATGTTAAAACATAGACCAACTGAAAACTTACATAAAAATAAGCAAAGAAAAAATGTATTATATCTGAGCCTACTTATTTCCAAAAAAAATTATGTCTAAACGTAAATCAACTTGAATTTATACCGACACCTACTTAAAGACAAAAAAAGGACCAAATTAACAGAAGTTCATGTAGACACCACTTCTTAGGCTAGTCGGCATGGGGTTCTTCCCCGGATCGTCTTGGGTCGGCGACGGTCCCAACACCGTGCCGCCCCCCCCCCCCCCGCGTCGCGTCCTCCCCGTCCGATCTTAGACGTTTGCGACGATCCATAAGAGGTGGGGCCCAATCAAAAAGTTACCGTTTAATAAAAAAAAATTCAATTTTTTTTCAAAAACTAACGGTAATATTATTATTATTTATAAATTTCAATTCCATTTTCACTTTCATTCACCAAACTAACCACAACATCTCATCCCTCTCTCACATAATTTTTATAAATCTTCTTCCACTTTTATAAACCTTATACTTTAGCATGGATCCTTTCAACAACCCGAGCGACCCGAACAACCCGAACAATCCGTATAACCCGACGACTCCCATCAACCCGACCCAACCTAATGTTTTCTCGGGTCCGGGATATTATCCGACGTTAGAACCGAACCAATTCTCGCAATACTCATCAAATGCGTTTGCATCATTCCAACACTCGCCAAACCAATTCGCTCAATTTTCTCAAAATCAAGCCCTTCAACAAATGATGATGCGGGGTGCTTATAATTTCCCACCGAACCCGACACCACCCGTTCAACCCCAACCGATCCCGACGCAATCCTTTCAACAATCCGAACCCGACGACGATGTGGAGGTTGTTCCCGAAACCCAACCGCCTAAAGGAAAAGGAAAACGAAACAAAGGCAAGAAAGTGGTGGGTGATGAACCGTCCAAACCGAAGGGGATTAAGTGGACGCCAATCGAAGAAGAAGCCTTAGCCAAGGCCTACATTGGCACGTCTGACAACCCGATTAGAGGTTCGTATTTTTTTATAAGTTTAATTTGTTTTGTTTTTTTTTTATTTACTTCACATTTCGTTTTTTTAATTGTTTTAGAATTTGTTTTTTTTTTTTGTTTTTTATTTACTTAACAGTGGGTTTTTTTATAAGTTTTAAAGTTTGTTTTTTTTAAGGTTTATTATTTACTTAACACTCTATATATTTTGTTTGTTTTTTATAGGTAATAACCAACCGGGTGAAGGGTTTTGGGCAAAGGTTTTGGCGAAGTTTCTCGACTATATGGGTCAAGGCGCGTATCGAGATGTCGATTCGGTCTCAGCAAAGTGGCGGAAAATGAACACGCTCATCAATAGGTTTTGCGAGGAATATAATAAACTATATACAACTGACCGTCGTAGCGGCATGAGCGACGACGATGTGTTCCGAATGGCGTTGGAGAAGTATAAGGCGAACAATGGTAATACCAATTTTGCTCACGTTCGCTCGTGGATGGTTGTAAAAGACGAACCAAAATGGAGGCCGATCCCCAACGAGGTGGCGATGGCGAAACGCCAAAAAACATCGGAAACGAGTAGTTTTAGCGCCGGTGGATCGGATGCGAGATGTAACTTAAACTTAAATGATGACGCCGCCTTTGACGAAGAGGAGTACGCCGTACATGAGCCGGAGCGTCCACCGGGCCGAGACAAATCAAAGAAGGAGCGGGCCAAGGGGAAACAAAAGGAAAAGATGGACCCGAACATGGTTGAGTTTATGGAACACTTAAAAGTGTACAATGACGTCACGGCCCAAAAGACGAAGGCGAAGGACCGGGTCGCGGAAGAAAAAGCTCGTGTAGAGGAAGAAAAGTTACGCGAGAAGGTGCGGTTGTCGAATGAGAAAATCCGAATTTCCGATGAAAAAATTCGGCTCAAGGAATGAAAATAATGATGATGAATGTCGAGGACGAACCCGAGCCGAAACGTTCGATGTTGAAAAAACTTCAAAACGACATCATGAAGAAGCATAATATTATTTAAGTCTATGTTTTTTTTTTAAGTCTTTGGTTTTTTTTATTAACTTTATGTTTTTTTTTTATTAACTTTATGTTTTTTTTTATGTTTATGTAATGTGGTTTTAATATTAATGAAAATATTTTGTTAGTATGTTTGTTAAATGTTAAAAAAAAAATAGAAGACTAAAAAAAATAAAAAAAAACATAAAAAGTGGTGGAGGATGATGACTAGGACCATCTTAACCATGCCCTCTAGTTTTGGAGGATGGACCATCCTTGGGAGGATGATGACGTGGAGCCTACGTGGCGGATCATCCTCCAAGGATGATCCATCACCATACCGAGTAGCCTTAGGCAATGGGGTATGGGATAGTAAATTGAATCATAGATTATCACGTGGGACATGGTCTCGTGGTACACTCACTTCCCCCCTCCCAAACCATAGTGGTTTGCAAAAACTTCACATTTGACATGTAAACTAGCTAACATTGGTTATGTCAATTGGTTATCAAGAAAAGTTAAATTAGGCATACATAGCAGACAAAAATTTCACATTTGACATTTATGAATTTTCTTGATTCTATTGGAAAACTTTCTTATCACTCAAAAAATCTTACATCGATTAAAATATGTAAGTTTCTGTATGAACAGATAACTTACATATTTTTAAAACCCATTTTGAAATTTTAATTAGGTAATAATTTATAAAAATAAATAAAGAACAATAACACAAATGTGGCTGTAGTTTAGTGGTAAGAATTCCACGTTGTGGCCGTGGAGACCTGGGCTCGAATCCCAGCAGCCACATCTCATTTTTACTTTTTTGAGCTGATGCTGTGGTTCTTTTTCAAATAAAAGATGAAAATATGTTTTCTCAAACAAAATGTGGCTGTAGTTTAGTGGTAAGAATTCCACGTTGTGGTATTACTTTTTTTTTTTTGCCGAATTACGCTCTCATTTTTTTTTTGAGTAGCCTATAACTCTATATTATATAAGATATACAAGTTGAGATGCAGGGTCATGATCTGAAAAGTAAGGGTGACAACTCACAAATTAAGTGGTTGGGCTCGTTGGTGGGTCAAAACTTTATACTTTGGTGCGGGCCGGGTTGACCCAAAAGCCCAAGTTAGGATGCTGTGAAGAGGAGTTGTTTTTGTTTAGTTCTTAATAACACAAGTTTAGTTAACCAACTCTTAAGGACCTACTCCATGTTATCAACTACACCATTTTTTGCATTCTCTATTCTTTTTTCATGTGTATATAAACGCCTCACATTCCACATAAACCATAAATCATTCACCTTCACCTTTTGTACTTGATCAAAGTTTCTTAATGGCAGCCTCTACCTTCACTTGCTTTTCACTCCTCTCCCTTCTTTTCCTAGCCACAACTTTCTCTTTAGCCACCTCGGCCCGGACCCTCATTGAGGACCCAGAACCCGCGGCCCCTGTGGTTGCACCCGAAGCAGGTGATGATGTGACTCCCTTAGGCGCCATCCCACCTAACCCAGCTTCTGGTGCTGGTGTTGGTGCGGGTGCTGGTGCTGGTGTGGTGCCTGTGGTCGAAGGTCCTGATCACACACTTACTTTCTTCATGCACGATATTCTTGGTGGGTCGAATCCCTCGGCTAAAGCCGTCACTGGAGTTGTGACTAACCCGGCTCTCAATGGTCAAGTCCCGTTTGCAAAACCGAACGGTGCCAACCTCCCAGTAAACAATGGAGTTCCACAAGATGACAACAACAATGGGATTATCAACAACAACAATCTCCCATTCCTCACCGGCTTAGGCGGGACCACCTCAAATGTTTTTCAAAACAATAACAATAACAACAACAATAACAATAACAATGTGTTTGCTGCAATTAATGGTGGACAGTTACCTCAAGGTAACGCCTTACAACAGTTTATGTTCGGGACATTGACAGTGATTGATGATGAGTTAACCGAAGGACATGAACTGGGGTCCGGTTTGATAGGGAAGGCTCAAGGGTTCTATGTATCGAGCTCGATAGATGGTAAGAGTCAGACAATGGCATTCACTGTGATGTTTATGCATGGGAGTTATATTGATAGTTTGAGTTTTATGGGGGTTCACCGTAGCGCGGTGGCAGAGTCGCAGCTGGCGGTGATGGGTGGCACCGGAAAGTATGTGAATGCTAAGGGACATGCTGTGGTGAAGACATTCCAGGGTACAGACCAGCAGAACAATGATGGTACAGAGACACTACTTCATTTCACTGTGTATCTTGCTTAATAGTTTGTGGGTTTGGTTTGTAATTGTATCATCTTTTTTTATGTTTATGTAATTTTTATGAGAAATTTGTGTGCAGAATATGAAAAGTGTCAAGAGTTTATGTCATTTTGTTTTCGTTTTTTTTTTTTTTTTTTGTTTTTTTTTTTTTGTTGTTGTTGTTTATGTCATCAATGAAACCACTAAACCAGCCATTTCGGTTTTACAAAATGCAAGACCAATTAATTATATTTATAGATTTGAAGTTACAAGATTAATCTCAAACTCTACCTAAAGCCTGTATGTAATTGGCAAAAACAACGGATAAAAAGATGCGACAATTTACGAAAATGCAATCGCGTACAAGAGTTATAAATTATAAAAGTAGAAATTTGTACTACACTCGAGTACAAAGATTTGTACTATAAAAGAGTATATTCGAATTTATAAAATGCTCTAATGTTCACTTTGCATATTGTGACAACTCAGTAAGTTTATTCGAGACAAGCGTTGTGCATTGTATCATCTTTGTCCCCTCTTTATTCTCTCAAGGGTTCCAAGCCTTTCTTCAACATAGGTGACAATTAGGAGTGAGGTCGCGATGGAAGAGATCAAACACAAAACCTGTTTTCGGATTTTTCAAGGTTGTTGTTTGGAGTATAACTCATTTAGATTGTTGAAGGATTACGATAAGAAAATATTTCAAATTGTTATTTGTACATGACTAAATTTAATTCATACACTGTTGATATAAAATATCAATGGTACATGGTACATGGTACAAAATTTCTTAATAGTTTTAGTGGTGTTTTAACTAAATGTTTATTTTTTCCAACAAAGATGAAACTACATGACAAATTAGTCTTAAAACAAAACATGAAATTAGTCGTCGTAGCATAGTGGTAACTATTCTCGCCTGTCACATGGGTGACCTAGGTTCGACCCCATTGTCGGCCTTGGGGAGGTGCAAAGTGGGTCACTGCCCATAACCCACTATTGTCCCGATAAAATTATGTATTTTATGGGTGTAGATATGATAGGAAGTTTATTTGGCTAAGATTAAATCAGGGAAATTGAAGGGAAGAAAAGAGGCGCGTGAGTTTGTTTAGGGGTATTCTAGTCAATCAAAGCCAATAGTTTCTCTCTCCTCCAATCCCCCCCCCCCCCATTTTTTAAATGTTAATAACTCTTTCATACGACATTATTTTTTTATAAAAATTTCACCAAAAAAACGAGCGTTTTTTTATCTTTAAAACGAGTATACTATTGCTATATTTTCGAAAAAAATTTTAAAACCCAGTTGCATAAAACGCAATGGAAAAAACCCAGTTGCGTAAAACGTAATGGAAAAAAAACCTAAAAAATTACATTTTTCTAAAACGCAATGCACCAAAAACACAAAGAAATGTCTTATTTGTAAAACACAATGGCCAGAAAACACAAAGAAATGTCTTATTTCTAAAACGCAATAGCCTAAAAACTCAAAAGAAAATGTACTTTCTAAAACGCAATGGACTAAAAACACATAAAAATGTGTTTTACCTAAAACGCAATGCACCAAAAACACAAACAAATGTCATATTTCTAAAACGCAATGGCCAGAAAACACTTAAAATGTCTGTTTTCTAAAACGCAATGGACTGAAAACACATAAAAAAGTGTTTTACCTAAAACGCAATGCACCAAAAACACAAAGAAATGTCTTATTTGTAAAATGCAATGGCCAGAAAACACTTAAAAATGTCTCATTTCTAAAACGCAATGGCCTAAAAAACAAAAGAAAGTGTTATCTCTAAAACGCAATGGACTGAAAACACCTAAAAATGTGTTCAAACTAAAACGCAATGACTAAAAACACTTCAAGAATGTGTTTTTCTAAAACGCAATGGCTAGAAAACACATAAAAATTGCTTAGTTCTAAAACGCAATTGCCTAAAAACACCAAAGAAAGTGTTCTCTCTAAAACGCATTGAACCAGGACATAGTTTTGTCTGTGCTGTGAATTGTCTGAAACAATGCAGTTTACGAATGCAGTTTTCCAAAGGCAATTTACAGAAAATTAATTTTTCTAATGCATTTTTATTACAGCAATTTAATCGGAAAAAAAAAATTCGAAACTGACCTGGCAGCTCAACCCCAGCCAGGGGCTGCCGCCCCTGGGACCCTGCTACCAGGGGCGCTGCCCCCGAACCCCTGTCAAGATCGTAAAACGCAATGACTAAATCAAAAACCCAGATCGTTAAAATGAAATTAAAGAACTTTTTACATGGATCGAAGCCGATTTCTTCAACGATTTACGAAATTTAAATGATAGAAACACTTATCAGCGATCGAATCGAACGGATCGAGTGATTATCTTCAAAATCACGGGAAAAACGAGATTTTGAATGAAATTAAACTGGGTTTTCTTCAAAAAAAAAAAAAGCTGAAGAACACGTTGATCGGGTGTTTGAATCATTGATTGGTGACGAAAATCGCACTATAATGTAGTGATTATTGAGATAGTATGTGAAGAAATGGTTGAAGACGGTGGGTTTTGAAAATGGTGGGTTTTGAAGTTACTGTGGAGAAGAAGGAGGAAGAAAGGGTTGGATTGACTAAAATACACTTTCTCTTTATTTTAAATGGCCACATGTCATAATCCTATTGCTTCCTACACTTCCTAGCCAAAATAAGTTTCCTATTTGATCCCCACCCTGTATTTTATATATTACTAGGTTAGAACCCGCGTGTACACGCGGTTTAACAAATGAAAATAGTTTGTATTTATTCGTACTTAATAAAAATAAAATGAGAATTGATTCAATATTAAATAATAAAATAAACTTTAAAAACTACGATAGTTTAAGAAAAATCAAATTTCACTAAAAATATTCTTGTACACCACATTGGTTGTCTTAATAGTAACATTTTCATCGTCAATGTTCCTCCGGAAATAATTTCATCGTCTCCACCAAACCTGGAAACCATTTTCACAAAACTAAAGGTCAATAAATTTTGTCATGAAGATTTATCATTTCCTATCTATTCCAACTAAAGTAAAAGGATGCTCAAAATAATGTATCCTAGAGCTTGTAGAAAAATTTAAGGAAAAATATCATTTCTTACCTATTCCAACTAAAGTAAAAAGATGCTCAAAATAATGTATCATCTTGTAAATTATGGTGGACATTTTTTTCTCTCCTCTTTGTCCTCTTGTGACTTGTGAGTACCCAACTTACTCTTAGCCATCTTCAATATGTGTTTATCCTTTCCAACTTTCAATAGTTCAATAGCTCACGGTGCAAATCCAGCTACTTCTCCTCTTAAACTCCTCACAAAATGAACCCCATGTAACACCTCGAAAATTCAGGTCCTATAATGTGTTGACATGTGTCATATGTTTGAACGTGTGAAAGAATGTTCTGAAAGGACTAAAGTTGACAAACATGAAAAGTATATGAAAATACGAGTTCTAAATGTCAACAGTGAATAAATATATTGTACATTAACCCTACATGATGCTCATACCTTCAAACGAATAAATCATGGATCATACGAAGCTAAAAGTGAGAGATTACAAACTACAGGGGTTAAATGTGTCAACATGTTTAAGTTATACCTCTTAGTGACCTTTTGACAAACCCGAAGCTTTGTAACGGTTAATTATGCTCACTAGAATACACGATATAAATTTCATAAAGTTTCGTTATCATATGAGCAAGTTGTGATCAAATTCGTATGCGAGGGGTTACAAGCGTCAACGATGAAGTTTAGGACTTTTCGGGTGACAATAAAGTTAACCGAGGGCTAAACAAAATGGGTATATGCCTTGGAGCCCTTATATGTCAATTAGGAGGGTTTATAATGCAAGAAAGGAAGTCTAAGCAAAGTTTGAAGGGGCAAGGATCAAAACATAAAAATCTAAAGTTGGATTTGAGTCAGGAGAGGTGTCGCGCGACGCGAGGCCCAAGGGGGGGTCCTTCGCGTCACGCCTAGGCCCATATGTTCCGAATTTGTTGGGTTTTTGCCTGCTAAGTGCTTTCTACTCGACTTTTATCCGATTTTCCTCATCTTGCTTGACCCCTAAACAACCCCTAGACACTTAGGGACACTTGTGGATGAGTTGTGGTCAGTGGTAGACTTGTGTGTCAACATTCCATGGTGATTAATTCACTATAAAAGGGCCATGAGTTGCAACCAATGCTTCACACTTCATTCTTGCATTCCTGATCAATTCTGGAGCTCAAGACTTCTCTCAAGTGATCTCTGGTCGTTCATAGGACTCTTGTAAGTTTGCCTAACCTTTCTTAGTTAAGTTTTTGCTTAGTTATAGCTTAAAAGTCAAACCGTTGTAATTAACGGTTGACTTTAAGATTAATCACTAATGGTCCAGTGATTAGTCGAATCAAAAGTAGTTATAAGTTGGTAATTATGTGGGTAATAAACCCTTAAAAGGGTTCCCCCTGATTCCCACTCTAATTATGTCAAATGTCGGGTCAAACTTGTTAATAAAAAGTCAACAGGATAGTTAGTTTCTAATTTATGCATGATTAGCAATGTAGAACATATACAACCTGTTTGATCATTAATATAACTTGGTAATTAGTGTAAGAACATGTCTAAACATGTTCAACCCGACAATTTACTGTTTAGACCCGGTTCGGAACCGAAAGTTGCATAGTTTGACTTTTGTTTTGACTTTCAGTTCTGACCCGTTTAGGCATGTTTTAGAAATGCCTCAGAGCTTTAATTGGACTAGGTTACATGCTAGTATAACCCTCTGTGATTATACACCTTGGTTCATTAGTTATCCAATTAATATGCATGATCCGTTAATTGCTCATATGTTGACCATTATGCCCTTTTCACCTTAAAACGTGATTTTCGAAAATGTAAAAGAGTAGAAACTTTAATTACTAATATATAAACTTGCACCCAAGATTTGATATCAGTTTGAGGTGTAGATTGAGAGTTATGCTCAATAGCGTAATTAAGAAGCTTTATGTTAATTAAACGGCGTAATTAGCGTATAGCCTAGTTAAGCCTACTTTTTGATATCAAAATCTTTACCCACTGATGTAATATATTATTTTGGGATTTTTGAAGATTTTTAATTAATTTTAGGCTGAGCATAACTCATAGTCGTAGGCTTAATCCGGTAATTGTCGGTTTTGCCCTTACGGGCCATAAAATGAGTTTTACATATCTAATCAACTCCAAACCTTTTGCTACTGATCCTAAATGATAAATAAATTATTTTAGGCCTTCTGGAATGATAAAAATATCAGCCTTGAGTATCGAACCCGGAAATGGCTTCTAATCGCCTTATTAAGCGTTTTTAACGCATAGTATGTACTAAAACTATTTTAAACATACAAAGGTTGATACCTACTGATATTTGAGGTAAATTATAATATTTTAACAGTAGGCAAAAGTTGTTTAACTCAGACTTCAGTTTTGAGCTTTACGACTTATGTGAAATTACCAAAATGCCCCTACGGTGCATAGTTTGGTTATAATTGATAAATTTCACATATATATTTTACCATACTGTTATAACTGAGTAAAATAAGTATTTTTGCTGATTATATCAGACCTGTAACTCAGGTAAATACTTAAACTCTTTTATAACCTTTTAAATGACCAAACTACCCCTACGGGGCATAGTTTGTGTTTAAATTCGTTACGGGCATAATAAAAGACATATTACTGATGTCACAACATATTTGAAGCATATTAACTTAGGAAACCTGTATATGGCTCTTACGGATACCCGTTACACTTATTACGCGTTCGGTTCGGCTTATGTAACTAGTTTACATAATTTAGCCGAAACGGGTCAAACCTTATCGGTTTATCTCAAAATACAGAATGTGTTAGATTACCCATATAAGACAAGTCTCCGAACATGTCGGGTCAAAATCACATTCTATCCGGTCTTCGCTTAATCGTGCGTACGAACCGTATCTTTGAAACTAACTGGTCTAAACTTAAGCTTAATTAAAGACCCGTTAGGATTCTAATAGGTTATTATAAACCTTCGTTCCAGATTAGGAGGACCAGTAAAAGCTACTTGCATTTTGCTTATTGTGATTATTACATTGCTCAGGTAAATACTTTTAACTTATTTTCCCTATACGGGCTTGGGTTACGGTATATAGAATACCGCTTGGTCGGGTGTCAAATCTTCCATCATTAGGTGGTTAATTGAATAATTTGATCGGCCCGTTTAAACAGTTTTGTTTACTTAAAAGCCTTTGGGGGGTTAATGACCATGTCTCGGATATCCCTGGCATCATTTTACGAAATGGCCACGACTTAAGCGCGGGGTGTAGGCGTACACCCATTAGTGCACAAAAGAATAATGTGGTGTGTCTATTGATCTTTAACCCGGACACGATCCGGGCTACTGAACGCATAAGGAACATGTAATTCGTTCACAAGATTATATATTTAAATAATTCTCCCAAGTTATAAAATGTTTATGCCACGTGCATCCAAATCAATTTTCAATCATTTTCCAAATGAGTCGGTTGATTGTATTTACCAGTGTAAACTGACGTATTTTCCCAAAAAGATTAAATGCAGGTACTAAGCGTAATTGGCTGGGATTTCTCCTTAGCATCAATAGAAGTCTCGCAAGCTTAAGATGCCTATCATCTGTTGAACTACTGTTTCCATTTTATTTTCGATCCGTCTGTGGATAAACAATCGACTATTGTGATACTTGATATTACAACATTATATTCGGTTGAATTATATCTTACAATTTGCTTCCGCTGTGCATATTAAATATTGTGTTGTTTGACTATTATGTTGCTAACCACGTCACGATACTCCCCACCGGGCCCACCGGTGACACGTGGAATCCGGGGTGTGACACCCCAAGATTTCAATTCCTAGATAAGAAATGCCTATAAGACAACAACAAATTGATAATATGAGAAATTTATTACAAAGAGTATGAATTTCTACTGTTGATGTCATTTACAACACCGTGAATCCATCATGCTCGGTTTTAGCGATGAAAACTGGGAATTGTTTACCAAAGGGTTGATGCCAGTTAATTTATATTCTCACAATCATATTGGGTTAAAACTTTAAAGATGACTAAAAAATAACACGGATCAAACAGGTTGATTAAAAACTAAATTATTTATGAACTGTTAATCTAATCTTTTTTAAAAGAACACATTAGTTAACAAGTTCGACCCATTTAATATTTTTCATATTTAGCAAAATTTTCTTTGATAACTCATTTAACCCGTTGGATATAAATGATTAACCCAAATCAATTCATTTCGGGTTATCCCCTCGGCAAAAAGCTGTTTTTGATTGTTTACGAGCCCCCCACGCTCAAGATTTCCTTACTGTTATCCCGATCGAGGGCTTGGGGCAATGTATGTCGGCAGTAGAATATCGGTCTGTCCTCAAATATCGTTTGATGATATCGTTGTACCCTGAGGATGAACCGTACCCTGTTTGTCGGAAGGTGTGTCTTGATAGCTTCGGGGAACATGCCCTTCACTGCAAAGAGCTTCCTGGCTTCAAGTACAGACACGATCTGGTTAGAGATGTGTTGTTTGACGTTCTCAAGCGAGCTGGTATCGCTGCTAAAAAAGAGGCTCCGGTTAATTTCCTAACGGACCCAAAGGAGGGGAGGTCTTCCCTTCGACCAGCTGATGTGCTGGTTTTTGGATGGTCCGGGGGTAAGCATGCTTGCACTGATCTCACGAGGGTGTCGCCTCTTATCGGTTTCAGGGGCAGTGGTTTTGTTTCAGGGCAAGTGACGCGGAAGGCTGAGGCGGGGAAAATATCCAAGCACGAGCAGGCCTGCATAGATAATCAACATGCCTTCCTTCCTTTCGCGTTCGATACCTTTGGTTGTCTGGCCCCTGTGGCGTCCGGTTTCTTGAAGCGGGTTCAAAAGGCAGCACTTGCGCATGTGACAGTGTCTGTAGGCCATAGTTATGTGTTTAGCCGAGTAGGATTTGCAATTCAAAAGGGGGTGGCGGCGCAGCTTGTTGCCCGTCTACCAACCCATGATTTGTAATTTGCATCTATTTTATTTATGATTTATACAAAACATATAAAGCAAAAAATATTCATTTCTAAGTAAGCATATCAAAAGCCCCAACAGGGATCATGAAAAAAAAAACTACAAGACACAAAGATAAATTTTATTAACCATAAAGATCAAATACCTACTGTAACAGGACTGCCTCCTGAGGGCAAGTGGGAAATTGCATTAAACCAACCCTAACCATTAGAAGCCCATAGTATCCTAAAGACACAATGAAATAAAGAGCCAGTTGTTTTCAAAACAAATATAAAAAACATTCCAAGAACCAGATGAAAAGGCTCGCCAACCAAGTATGACTGCAGAATCATTGCAGTCTGCAATAAGCTGCTGATCCGTAAGTCACCAACAATGTCATAATCTTCACAATATGTTTCATTTGATCTTCAAAGTAACTGGTAACCACACACTTGCAATTATTTAGTCTGTAACATTAAATAGTATTAATTAAAAACATTCATTCTGATACTTGCTGGTCGATTAAGAAATTAAAAAAGAACGAATCATATCAACCAAGAATTGCATGTTACATAGTATTATTTAAAATCATTGATTCTGATACTTGCTGGTCGATTAAGATAAAAATAAACCGAATCATATCAACCAAGAACTGCATGTTAATGAAAGGGGTTAGGTTGATGTTACAGAATCTATAGAGAAAAGACAATGGTTAAAAATTAGGGTTTAGTCATCAATCGAACCTATTCATCAATAAAAAGAAATGAGTGTACAAAGCATCAAAATAAAAGAATTTGAGGGTTCTGAATAGATCAATAAGAATATATAGAATTACTACTTGAATGTTGATGCTTCAATGATGGGAAGGAAAATGGAAGGAAAATCGGATGTGTATTCTGAGAGATTGAGACGGCGACATAAGTAATATTAGGGTTATTTTATTAGATAGATGATTAAACGGAGTTGAAAGAAATGGGTCGGGTTAAATTCATCCGGGTGGTATCTAATACCCAAAAAAAACTAACGGGGATCGATTGGAGCATGGTTTTCGTAACCGGTTCGGACCGGCCGGTTCAACCGGTCCAACCGGGATTCGCTACCTCTTCCGATCCGGTTTGGCTGATTTTAGAACTTGTTAAAAAATCGCCCGGTTCGATTCGATCCCCGGTTTGCGGTTCAACCGGTTTCCACGGTTCGACCTGTCAGTTCCTTTTTTCCCCTTATTTCTCCCAAATAAACAAAACCCTACTGCCATTTATTCCCTTTTCATTCAGCCGTAAGAATTCGCCGGAGCCGACTACCTTCGTTTCAACTTCCGACGAAGCTAACTACCTTCGAAACAATCTTCAAAATTAGCCAAAGGCCTTCGATCTTCTTAATTTGTATGTTACAGATGGAAGATGAAAGGAAGGTTTAATAAAAGAGAGGAGATAAGGGTAGACTGTGAAAGTGAAGAACGAAAACACAGATCTAAAGTTGCTTACAAAAAAACCCTAATTAATAAATGGTGGGCTCACATATGAGATAATAGATACCTTTGTTTATTTGGGCTTTTTGGACCAAGTGAAATTACATTGTACATGAACAAGATAAATAAATACTAATAGTAATAAATTATCTGCTTTCTAGTAAATGAAAATAAAAACTTAATGAAGTTAGTTAAGTGAGAATATAATAAAAGTAAAAAATGAGCATAATTATAGTTAGAGAATTTATTTATTAAACTAATAAATTTATATATTTTTGAAACTAAATATTTTATCATCCGGTTCTTAAATCCGGTCCGACCGATCCGACCGGTCCGACCAATGAACCAGTAAGGCGGCCGGTTCGATGTCCGGTCCGGTTATGAAAACATTGGATTGGAGGGAGAAAAAAAAAGGAGGGAAAAGAACTCAAGGATGATCTCGTTGAATGCCATGTGTCTCATAATGGGTTTCTTTTATTATATGTATAGATGTAATTTTTTACGATAAAATACTATAATTAATTTTAAAATCCCAATCTATTTGTTAAACACATTGACTTTCGATTTAGTTTAGCTTCTTTAAACAATTAAACCCATCTACTCAACTAAACACATCAAACCCATGAGCCAAATATTATTATTATTACTATATGATAAAAAAAAAACTCAATGAACAGTGATAATATTTATTTATTATTTAAAATTGTAATGGAATTAATAGTAACATCATTAAGAGATGAGCAAATGGTATCGGGTATAGGTACTGGTCTCAAATTTACCAAACCGGTGTATTTTCGGTACCGGTTCTGCACAGGTATTCACCAGTTTTTACCCTCAAATACCGGTGCCGTACCAGTACCGACCGGTACCAAACCGTACCATACTAGGTATATTCGGTACCGGTACCCACTTTTGGGGATTTCGGTAACGGTATTTTCGGTACCGGTTGGTACCGAGCTCATCAAATTCTGTAACAACGCAGCAATGCAAGTAATTGCACTGTTTAGATTACTTTTCATACACACAGTAAGTAAACTGTATTTCGTTTGAATGAGGTTTTATATACACAACAACTTATTTTGCTTTCTTTTTTATCTTTTTCTGTAATGAATGAATTGTAGCATGTAAAATTAACTTGGATATTTAGAATATTGATGAGCAAATCATATCAAATCCTGTAAACGAACCGGTATCGTATCGGTACCAAATTTACTATACCAAATCATTTTCGGTACCAATTTGGTACCCACCTTTTGGCGTTTTCAGAATCGTTACTTTCGGTTCGACACCGGTCTAGCACCATACCTGTATTTATTGATTTTTACCTTCAAATACCATACCGTATTGTACCGAGCATTTTCGGTGCCGGTACCTAATTTCTATGATTTTCCGAATCGGTACTTTCGCTGCCGTTACCGGTACCGAGCTCATCCATATTTTAACGTGCTAGCACCGTAATAACTGAACTGAAAACAACCGAATTTCCAACGTGTAGGACGTGTGGGTCCTATTACTATATATTAGGTTATTTAAAATCGTTTTTTTTTTAATGACGGAGTGACTATCCTTACCACGTCATTTTATTTATGTTTTGATATTCGCTATCTGTTTGCCGTTGCTGACACACCTTTTGTAGTTATTGGGTCCCGCCGCAACGCGCGGACGGAAAATAACTAGTTATTTTAAATTATACTTTTAAACTCAAATTAAATAAAAATTGCAAGTTTCCGCAACACAAGAAAAAAAAAGGCTTGCCGACAATTGAAGATTTGAAGCAGCACAAAGGGCTAAGTCTAAAAATTAAGACTATTAGGAGTAAATGGGGCTTAAAGAGGACGTGGCGCGAAGGGTTTTGCCCTTCAAGGCCCAAAACACAGGGTAGAAGAGGCTTGAAAGTTGAAACGGATGTTTAAAAAAAACAACTAAAATAAAACCAATCAATCAAAATAAAACCAAATAACAAACCAATCACCTTCAAGCCCCTTTAACGAGTTGATGTTCCGAGCGTGAAGGGGGGCTTTCACACCACTTTTAAGCCCTCACTCCAAGTAATCTAACGACTGAAAAAAAAGAGTAAATTACAAGTTTTATCCTTTATGTTTGTACCAAATTGCAGGCGGTGTCATTTGCCTTTAAATTTTACGAGTTTTGTCCTCAACGTTTCAAAATCCTGCACGTTATGTCTTTTAGCTCTAACTCAGTCAGATTTTTTTGTTAAATATGGTCATGTGCCTTGCATATAAGGGTATTCTTGTCATTTTACTCTCCAGTGACTATTGAGTAAATAACTCATATCAAGGGACTAAATGTGTAAAAAGATTAAACCTCTCTCTCTGTGTATCGAACTATCTTCTTCAACTAGTCACAGCCACAACTAACCACACCCTCCTGCCACCAATCTCCACCACCGTCAACGCCATCACAACCACCATAAGCAACCGCCAATCTCCACCACCTTTAACCAGATGAGAACGATGAGACTCCTAAACACCCCTCATCTTTTCCCCCTCCTAAACGCGGTGGTTACTACATCGGGAAGCCACCACCGTCAACACCATAGTTCAACGACTCCTAGTGTTTCCCCCTTCCTAAATGTGGTTTCCCTAATGATTAGTTTGTGTAATTTTAAGGTTTTTTTATAATCCTCTGCATTCGATTTGGTGGTCAACTGTTCAGATTTAGGGGTGGGTGGTGGCGATGGCAGCACGCAGGTGGTGGATGGTGGGCAATTTCCAGATCTATGGCTATGTTAATTTGCAGTGAAGGTGGGTGCGAAAATCATACCAGAGGAATGTGTGGTGGTTAGTTTTTATGGGCCATCACTTTGACTTTCTTAAGTGTGTCAAACAACTCTAAACACCTTCCCTAAACATCTTCTAGCCTCTTTTTTTCAAAATTAAATACTTTTGGGAGATCATGTTTGGATCAAATGGTGGTGCTGATTGGTGGTAGTGGGGGCTCGGAGGGAGAAAGTATGTAGAGAGAAGAGAGTGGGGGGGGGGGGTTGGAGAGAGAGATAGACACATTATCATATTTAACAGAAAAATCTTTAGACATTTAGTCCCTTGATATAAGTTACTTACTCAATAGTTCCTGTAGAGTAAGATGACAAGAATACCCTCATGTGCAAGGCACATGACCATATTTAACAAAAAAAAATCTGACCGAGTTAAGGCTACAGGACATAACTGTGTAGGATTTTGAAACATTAAGGATAAAACTCATCAAATTTAAAGATAAAGGATATCACCTGCAATTTAGTGCAAAAATAGAGGAAAAAACTTGTAATTTACTAAAAAAAAAAAAAGATTGTACTATTGAGTATTGACTGCTTGAAGCCGAATAGACTTGAGAAGATCTGGAAAAGTTGGAAGGTGACGATGGAGAATGCATTCAAACTGCTCCTTTCATGTCCCTCTGGTCTCTCCTCTTCACAGGTAATAAATCCTCTCGCATTTCAATCAAACTTTCCCCATCAATTTCAACACATTCACTTTTCGATCCTTTCATAATTTCCGATCCCTTCGTTATGTCACAACAATTAGTTCTAAGTAATCGTTTATAGTAACTTGTAATTTTTTTAACCTTTTGATATAGGTGTCGGTGAGGTTCGACGAATCGTACGATAGAGTTCCTCATCCGGACGCTGAATTGGAAAATTCCATTTCTGAGGTGTTCTTACTTTGCTGTATTTGTATTTTAGTTGTAGATCTTTATATTTTATTGCGAGCTGAATTGGTGTTATTCTGTTCATATTTGTGATATTGCACCTATTATCAGTTAGGATTATGGAGTCTGCTTTGATTTTATTTATTGATTTATCTTTGTATAACAAGTATAAACTAGTAACAAGACCCGTGCGCGTTGCGGCGCGGGTACTTCACAAATATCGAACGGATTAGTCCAAGCGTTATGTGATGTGTTAACCATATGAAAACGCACGTTTTGACGTATCCGATTGAACTCAATGTATCCTGTTGTTGCATTGCGATTGGATCAAAACGTAACGTAAATCGAATGAATTTATATCGTCAAGCCAAAAACTCTCGAGGGGGTCAAAGTGGCATTTACAAAGTTCATAAAAAGTTAAGTGGTTAAAAATTGCATTTCCTAAACTTAAGGGCTAAGAAAGGGTAAAGATAAAATTTGATAAAGTTTTGGGGTACGAAGGAAACTATAACAAAGTTGGGGCTGAAAAGGAAACTACCACAAAGTTGGGGTGTCAAAAGCAAACTATTTGTAAAATGGAGTAGTAGTTTAGGGACTAAATTTGCCATTTTATGAAACTTTGAAGATACCAAAGTCAAGGGGCTAAAATTGCAACATTGTGAAAGTATGGGGGAGGGGGAGGCAAAGCCGGTGGGGTTTCCACCGACTTTGTCTTTTAAGAGTATTAGTAATTGGTTTTGAGATTATGTTAACTCTGCTTAAGGAAGTTGACCTCTAAATAGACTCGTAATGACCGGTAAGTTGATTTGCTGAAATATTTCTGTTGGTAAATATTGAGATTAATGCTGAGTAAACGGCTTAGAAAGTAGTATAAAATGTATGCATCAAGGTTATGGGACCTCAAGTTGGTTAATCAGTAAGCTTAAATTTCATCGGCAAAGTTATCCACGTACATTATAGTATGTAAGTGTGAAATCTGGATCTCTATTCGAAACTATGATTAGGTACTTTGCTGTGTGTGGCATTCACCTAGATTTTCTTTATGTTTATGGTACTTGAGTGTTAAGGATTAGGTACTTTTCATTCAGTGGCGCTTGTTTCTGTTAATCGCAAATAAGATTGCATAAATGAGCACCAATATTGATCCGGTGTACGTATCTTTTCTATACAGCTAATACGTGTCCTCTTATCTCATTTTCAGATATGGGATAAAGGGGTTCAACAAAACTCATCATTGTTCAATGGTAAAAAGTTTAGGGTGCGTTGATTTATCTAAAAAGTCCGATTTGATAACACGTTCACCTGTTTGAAGTTATCAAATTTCGCCATGTAATATTCAGCATTTTCAGCTGTTAAATGCATCAATAGTTAAGATGTAATTTAAGATAACAGGATCTAAATATTTTCAGTGCAAGTATTATATACATTATTCTGACTACTTTAATGGTTGTTGCAACTTAGTACGGAGGACATGATGGCGCGGGTCCCAATGTATGCCTTCACCTTGGGCTAACAGATTATCGGTTCTCACTCTTTCTCGTCTATGTTTATACCGTTTCTGTATATAAATCAGTCATTTGTATGCCATTTTACTGTTTCAGGACTTTTGTCGGGACGAATTTAAATCCTTTATGGGAAAGATTTCTTGTATTGTCTGAAGGTAAAAAAAATAACGAATCATCCGTTTTGTCATGTTACATGCAATGATATCTACATCACTTCACCTGCAATATTCCGAATTTAATATTTTTGTAGATGATTGCAAGCAGTGTCAACACACGTCTAGTCCATTGGGTAACGGTGCAGTTGTAGAGACAGTTGACAATACGATACTCGTGCTCCAAAGAAGCAATCATGTTGGTGAATTTCCTGGATACCTTGTCTTTCCAGGTGGCCATCCTGAGGTACAACTTCCTTATTTTTTTCAAAAGTGGCTTGTGCGCAATTTTGTTTTTTCCTTCTTGCAAATGAATAGCAATTTTATGTAAAGCATGTACAAGGATTTTTTTTTTCTTTTCGAGTAAAATGCCATTTTCGTTCCTGAGTTTTGGCCACTTTTGCGACTTCCGTCCAAAGATTTGTTTTTCCGCATTTGGATCCAAAAGGTTTGAAATCTTGCCATTTTCATCCGACTCGTTAACTCTATCCATTTTTCTCTGTTAAATGAGGGGCATTTCTGTCTTTTTAAACATTTTTTTATTAAAATAAAAAACACTATAAGAAGTAAAGATCCACCTCTGTTGACTTTCTCCCCACCCAGACCCTTTAATCATCACAAAAAAATGTCTAAAAAGACGAAAATACCCATGACTTAACTTTAAAAATGGATGGAGTTAACTAGTCGGATGAAAATGACAAGATTTCAAACTTTTTGGATCCATGTGCGGAAAAACAAACCTTTGGACGAAAGTTGCAAAAGTGGCCAAACCTCAGGGACGAAAATAAAAATTTTCCTCTTTCTTTTCCCATTTTCTTTTAGTTTTCTTTATGATTTGGTCAACTGTATTTTGTTTATGGTCGGCAGCCCGAAGAAGTCGGTATTACTTCCCATACACGTGAAATCGGGCCGCAATACTCAGAATCGAGCAACAGTAAAGTCTCTCAGGAGATGTTTGACAGCATTGTACGTGAAGTGGTTGAAGAGATAGGAGTACCTGCTGCAACCTTGGTAAGAATATATCCAACTATATTATTATTACATATTTAAAAATACTAAATTCTACCATGGTATATATATGTATAAAACCTTAAACTGCAGTGTATCATGTCTTTATTTATTAATCTTGAGGTTTTACAAAAACCGTTAATGTGTTACAATTTGGTTTGATGCAGAGCGAGCCGTTATTGATTGGTATATCCCGCAGGGTATTGAATGTGAGACCAACTGCATTTTTCTTCATCAAGTGCAATCTTCAATCAACACAAGTTCAAGAACTCTATTCCAGTGCACAAGATGGCTATGAATCAACAAAACTCTATACTATCCATCCTGTGAGTTACTAAATACCTTCTGTTATGGCTAGCTTTGAAAAAGAAGAAACACGCAGAAAAGAAGATGGATTAACTCTAATCAAAACACGTCCCATCTCATCCCGTTGATCTTTTAACTACTAAATTCAATTGGATGTAACACTTTCAGCCCCGTACCCATTTTATCATTTCAAAATATAGGTGGCAAGATGGGCAGGTTTGGGTAACGGGGTCAATACAGGGTGGGGTTCCGTTATTACAAGTCATTTTGTGTGTGCTTGAAGCAGGGTGGGTGGGATTAGGGCTGCAAACGAACACGAACAAGACCTTGTTCGTGTTCGTTTGTTAAGAAATATATGTGTTCACGAACTGTTCATGAACACTTATTGTACGAAATTTTATGTTCGTGTTCGTGTGTTAAGGAAATGAACGTGTTTGTGTCGGTTTGTTAATTTTAGGTAACGAACGTTGATGGACACAAACAAATGTTGATTAACGCAAATGGAAACATACGAACACAAACTAGCGTTCCTGAACATAAAATATAACACACCGACACTTATTAAATATTTTTTTTGTTGGAATTTTGAAGTATTCAAATAAAAAATAAAAAAAAAATTGAAAACGCTAGTGAACTATTGAACACAATCGAACATTAATGAACATGTTACCGAACGTTCACGAACATAAATGAACGAACGTGGCCTTTATTCATGTTCGTTCATTTAACTAAACGAACATAACTTCTTGTTCGTGTTCGTTTGTTTAATAAACGAACGAACTTCCCGCCGAACGGTTCACGAACTGTTCGCTAAACGTTTGGTTCATTTGCAGCCCTAGGTGGGATGACCTGCATGAACTTTTTTGTTGATTTTTGACACTTTTATAAAATATTCAGAGTGAGTTGGAGAACATGGCATCCAAAATGCCCGGCTGCCACCGAGGAGGTTTTGCACTTTACAAGTTGATGTTAGCAGGTGGGAATGATCTCAAGTGAATGTATTCAATCCCCAGGTTATTATTATTTTTTTGTTTAATTTGAAATTGAGACCCCAATGATCTCATGTGATTGTGACACTACAGTAAAGAATGTTAACTAGATTTTCTTGTTTTACTAAACGTTGATTTGTTATAAACTGTTTATAATTACCATTATTCTTATAGTATTGAATGTTGCAATTTTGATTCGCTGGAGATGGTAAAAAATTTCTGTCTCAAGATTTGTCAACCATACGAGTGGCGTATGGTATCAAGTTCTTTTTTTTGGTGGTGGTGGTGATGTATACGGGGAGTTAAATGGCCACAGGTCTCGAGCAAGGTGGTGAACCGAAGTTGTGGTTTCATTGTTCTGCATTATTGTTGCGGGATCAATTTCTGCATTATCTTTAGTCTGGTCATAATGACATTTGAGCTGGGTTGATTTAGGTGATTTTTGTTTGCTAAATGGATTGATTTGGATCCCTCAAACGAGTCACTTCTATGTGTAGGCAACCCAACTCAAATATGGCACAACACGAGTTGTGCTATCATATTACGATAAGTTGATTGTGTGTAGGCGACCCAACTCAAATGCATTTGAGTGACTTACTCATGGAACCATAGAAGGTTATTAACGAGCATGATTAATTGAAGCACTACACTAAGCTGGTGCACCCCTCTTAAATTCAAACTAATGTCATGACCAATCGTGACATCACTTTTTGATAGGCTAATAACTTCACATAACACCACATTGCTAGACACCTCCACTATATTTAACTTACTTCTAAAAGTAAAGTGTAGGGTTTCTTTATTTTTGATATGGTATTTGTCATTAGGCTATGGGTATGGATGGGATGGTGGTTTGCCGTTTGGGTCATGAAAACCGCTACACCACCCCCTGTGCAAACCATACTGGTTCGCATAGTTTAATTCATGGCAACCATGACCCTTTTTCAATTAATGATAGGACTTTGATTGGTGGGGGAGGATGATAGTGGAGGTCATGGTCCACACCATATAAGGTAGTGGATTAGGCTGGTAGATAAGAGTGAGGTGACATGATGTTGACATGGAGGATGGTGGTAATCATTCACGTCATGACCACGCGGCCTTATGTGAAATTTCATTTAGGAAAACGAAATATGTAATTTTGATCTGAGATTGGGTAAATATGCAAATAACGAAGTTTAGAAATGCATATATAAAATTCTCCCTTCTAAAATAATCGTCCTAATATAATACAAATTTTTGTTTGATATTTACAGATTTATAGTTTTTCTGTTATAAATCACGTAATCAACAAAAACAAACCAAAAAAGTGTTTTTAAGCATAAATAATAAGTGTCATATTTACATCGTGAAAAAAACAACGAATTTTCATAAATATATCTAAAATAAAAAAGGAACAATATACTTATATATACATCCTCTAGGACATATAAAAATATGGGAAAAGTTTTGATCAAATAATTAGGGAAGGTGTTAAGAATCTTTTTAATATGAAGAAGATGAATATATTTATTTTTAAAAATTAGAAGATTGACACATTTTGTTATATAATTTTTTAGTAAGAAGATGAATATATTTATTTTTAAAAATTAGAAGATTGACACATTTTGTTATATAATTTTTTAGGAAGAATTTAAGAATCTTTTAAAAAATAAATAAATTCCATTTGGGTGGGGGAATTAGAATGTTTCGTTTCCCAACGGTACTCAATTACCTAAATACGGTTGTAGTAGCATGAAAGAATTTTGGCATTTTGTTTTCGGTGATTATAGTATTTATTTATTTAATCACATGCCAAAACTTCGAGACAAAATCCATTATTATTTCATTTCTTCTGGAAAACAAATATTTTTTTATCCAAAACTTTGAGATATAAAACTGAAAACTGCTCTTCAACGACAATAAAATATTGTTAGAGTTTTGTGTTATGGTTTTATTTAATAAACTAGTTTAAAGTGTTTGGATCATATGATGTATACAATTATATATATCTATGGAACCCATTAAGTCTAACCACCATCTAAGTCAATATCCACCATTGGATCATGCTGAGATTAAATCTCAGCCCTTTAAACTCATTAAAATAACTGCTGTAGTAGCAGTTTAGGACAGTTACCTTAGTTGATGGTTTTCTCCTGATTTTGCTTGCCCATTATCTCCACAACTCTCCACGACTAAGCTCCTACAAACTTGGATAGTGGTGTCAATTCAGTTGATGGGTATTCTTATATAATCTCTGCAAAAAAAAAAAAAAAAGAATTGAAGAACCATTTCGAGCAGTGAACAGATTCTCCATCAAGAGTCATCCCATGGTTGTTCAATCCCCAATTTGCAAATACAGGTATCTACATCAAAACATTCATCTTTGTAATTACCCTTCGTAAACTCTTCACCTCCTTAATCGTTCATTCTTCCAATCGTGAAAGCATAGAATCATCCATTTCCAAATTGGAAAAACTAGGGTTCATGCATATTTCTACAACGATCACTATTGCATTCAGACGCCACACCACTACCGTTGCTGATCCTTCTTCATCTCAATTCAGCAAGGTACTTCACGCTAATTTGGTTTCAGTTATTTGTTTCTTTTAAGTTGGTTATTGATCGGTCTCTAAAGTATCCTCTCTAATGATTTGAATCCGTTTCAGTGTTCGTGAAAGATAAGTTTAATCTCTCTTTGAATCAGTATCAATGACTCAGTGTTCAGAAGCGTATGCGGTGTGCGGAATCCTGTATAGTTTTCAGGAGGTTATGTATCTCTTTATTATTTTGATTTATTGTTTTGCTTCTAAATACAATAGTTGATAAATGAAGCTTTATGCCTTTATGGTGACAGCCGACAGGTTCAAAACATCCTATTATCAGTCTTTGGTCATGGTATATGACTGAGGTAAGGCTTGAATGGTTGTAATCACTATTTCTTAATTAGTAATTCCTTAGGGTGAGTTAAACATTTTCTAATGATATATTTTTGGACATGATGTTTACATCGCTCACTACACTTTCTTTGGCACAAATGCAGCATTCACCAATAATTTATTCGCATCATTGCTATAATCTTATACGTGTTACTAAGAGTTGAGGAGATTATAGCTTCAAGAACAGGTGCGAAGGTATATGTGTTTAACTTGGCAATTGGTTTTTATGCTTAGCGATTTGAAATTATTGTTTGGCTATTTATTGTTGGCATTATCAGAAGCTTTGACAGAGAATGAATTGGTTTACGGAGCTTAGTTTATGATTTTGAAACCAAACAAAGATGGGCGTGTGTCTCTTGACAACATCATAATGGTTAGCTTTCACTTTTTTTCCTTCAAATACATTCTTATCTTAGTGTTGCGAGATCATTTGCAGGCTCTCATGTGTAATGCTACAAATGCAATGGAGTATAGGGTTCGTGATATTCTAAATTCGGTGTGGAACCAAGTTTTGTTTTATATAACCTTAAAAACCTCATATTTAATTAGTATTTGCTTATGTTTTTGTAGATGGCACCCTCATCTTATAAGAAGACGGATTTTGTTGCAGCAATAAAAACATATCAACTTGAAGCCCTTTAGACATGGGTGCAAATTAGGCCAACATCGTTTGATTACTTTAAACAGGAGGGTAGCCACCCGGCTTCTGTTGAAATACTCACTTGGGTGTATAATCTTTTTTATTATTACATTACTATAATTACATTACTTTTTATAATTACATTACTATTGTTAATAGGTTTGAACTTTTTTCACATATGCATTTTTTTTCAAATGAGGCATCTCATGGCTGGCATGGCATCAATTTACTTTACTGGTAGAATTAGGTGAGGTCGGTTGCAAAAATTAGTAATAAAGCGAATTTTGGTTTCCAGTTTGTGCATAAGTTAAATTTGTAAGCTAAAATTGGTAAAATAGTGCCAAGCCCATTTCTGTTTCATGCAGTTTGCCATATTTTATACCATGTTAATTTTCATTTTGCATCATCTACTCATACTACACTTCTCTTGATTTTCTTGACGGAAAAAGGACAACATGCTGAAGAATTAGGCTTCTTATATGAAGCAAATGTCCGAAAATGGTCTACTCAAGCCTTTTATCTTTCCTTCTCTTTAAGGCCCATATCTTTCGTCTTTGTCAAAAGTAGTAAATATGTAAATATAAATTAATTATCAACTAAATTTTTTTCATAGGTCTGTGAGGATGATATCTTTGCTGGTGTGCTACTGCAGTCTCCATCTATACAGGATTGTGATGAGAGAGACGTTCTACTGTTATCCTTTCCCACAAAAATACTAAGGTTAGTGGAAAATTTTTGACGCTTCATCCTCGGTTGTGGTTTCAAAATTTTACAGTTAAACTTTACAAATAAGGGGTTTTTTGGCTTGCTTAATGTTAGAGGTGTGCATGGTTCGGTTTTGGGCTCATACCGAACCAAATACTTAAGATTTGGTTTTTTGAAAACAGTTCGGTTTTGTTATTTTTTTGTTTTTGTTTTGGGTTAGGTTCGGTCTCATAGGAGACCTAATGTTGAACAAGAGGTAGGAAACCTAATGTTGAAGCTCTAAAATTAAGTTTCTTAAAAGGTATATTCATTATGCAAATCATTTAAAATAATTGAGTTAATTTTTCTACAATGATTTAGGAGGTTTTATAGTAAAAAAAATACCCTTTGGGCTACTTCTTTTCATTTGACTCTTTAAAGCTATTTGACCCAATAAAGGTTAGACATAACCAAATCATGCATATAATGTAGAGGTGGAAAATGGCTGGGTCAAGGGTAATGGGTCAAATGGATTAGTGTTACACCGATATTTTGTCCAAAAGTTTTAAATACTGTTAAAACAGCTTAAATTTTGTTACAGATAAGTAGTATGTCCAATATGATTTGAAAATTATATTATGTAGTAATAATTATAATAGTTTATTAAAATAGTGGAGGCTTTATACCTGTTTGACCCTTTCAACTTATTTGACCCGTTTGACCTTTAGTACTATGTTATATCAAATTATAGCAGTTTCTCGACTAATTACAGATCATGTTGGTATCACAATGGCAGATCTTGGTCAACTCTGCCATGGCAAGTAATTTTCACTATGTTCCTTTTTGCAAACATTTCTTTAAAAATGATATTTTTTTCTTTTAATGTTACTTGGGTGTTTTACTTTACATTAGCCTACATCAAGATGGGAAGAACAGAACTATAGCAAGATCTTGCTGAAAATAGACTGTATGCCGATCATTGGCTGGAATATTACGCCACCAGAAGCTGTAAACTTATAGGGAAGCAATCGAGACTGTACCGAACTTGAAAAATTGTTGGATATTTGACATCTAAGATGCTTCTAGATAACCCTGAAAAAGCTTCTCTTTTGTATTGGGAAGAAGATTATGATCTTCTTTTGAAATATGTGTTTGTGCTAATAGCAAAACTGGGACGAAGTTGTGTTCTCGTGGGTCTGGTAAATCACATATTCTTTTGTGACATAGTTTGTAGATAGAAGAACCTCTTGTGTATAAGTAATTCCATCAAAATATGGAGGAAGTTATCTATATACCAGTATTAGAAAAAAACTATTTTTTTGTTCTTTGTGGGAGGGGGTATATGAGATCTTTTATACTAGGTTTGATTCATTATTTTTATGTAGTAGCTTTGAGTGATCAATTTTTGAAATATCATTCTTATGAATGCTTGAAAGATCGATTACCGTTTATAAGCGAAATCTTGAACTTGCTTTGTTATTATAATAATGTTGTTCTGTAATCTAATTTATCATACAAATGATTCATGTAGCCAAACTATGATTTTGGTCCAACTTCAAAAAGGTTGCGTCAAAACACATTATCATTTTACTAAAACTTTTAACCTTTTAAATTAACAAGACATTTAGAGAAAATCAATGTGACGCAAACAATGATATCTAAATAATGTGTATGGCTATGAACAATTTATTTGTTTTAAGGGTGTGTTATTTGTCACCAAATGCAAGAACGACAAGAATATCTTCATCGGAGTGCATGCTAAAATTTCATCAAAAATTAGATGGTTGTAACTTTTTCAAATAGGAGATGGAAAAGAAGAAAACGAGAAACAAACCGAACCACCATCAATATACATTATCTTTGTCTGTTACGTTGTTAGCGTAACCCGTCCACCGGACGGGTATTAAACTAGTTAATAATTTATGGGGATGTGTTTCCTTGCTGAGAGCTTCACAATCATGTATTTCCATGATGATTTTTAAACCATAAACGGGCTAAAAAAAAGAATCGAACTTCTCATGTTTGCATACATGATACATTTTGTAGCAAACATATATCCCCTTTTTATATATGGACCACAAAAGATACTATACATAACACTAGTGAGTAGTGATCAATGGGCTTGCAGCGTAGCGATACTGGTTAGATGAAAAGATATGAGGTAGATGGTTCTATACTTCTATTCTCATGATAGATAAAAGGTGTAGATTTAGAAACAAGATTAGTAGATATGTGAGTTAGCCTTTAAAAAATTATAAAAAAAGACACCAATGCAATGTTCAGAAAAGTTGATTATCTCCACAATAGATCTGTTGTGCCTTCGGATTCGTATAATAAACGTTTACATTTGTTTGACGAATTATATCCGTTGTGCTCTCATATTCGTATGTGAGTAAACCTTTACATTAACTTGTATTAAAATAAGTGTGTCACAAACAACCCTCCACTAATTTCTTCATCTACTTTTCTATTCTTGTTGTCCCTTGATTTCTGTTATATTTTTAAGATGTCTTTTATATTTTATTGAAATATATTTTTTATATTTTATTGAAATATATTTATTAAGTGATATTATACAATTTTCCTACAAACTACAACAAGAATTACTAAGCAAACTACAAGAATTACTAATTTTTCTTACATAAAATATAAAGACAAAACAAAATTAGACAACAATATGTCAAATGGTGTGAGAATATATGCTCGTTTTAATAGATGTATAAAGCTAAACCTATTATTTAATATAAAATTATGAAAATTTCATAGTTAGAATACAACAAATATCATTTACCAAGATAGCTTAATTTCTAAGCATCATGGAGATATCAAATCTGAGCCTAGTGTCAAACTTTCTTCTTGTCTTATCTGATTTTGGGTCATCCCTAGCAAAAGGTAGAATCAGTCGGTAATTGTTTGTAGGAAACTGTAAAAATATTATCAAGGAATTACTGTTTTTTTACATGCGGATATTACCATTACTAAATGTAAATCGAACTTTCATCGACGAACACATCCGTTGATAACCTGTCGGTGAAAGTCATCACTGGACGAGTACCCCTAATTCAAAAATATTCCTATATTACTTCACATATTAGGTTATACTCATTTAGTCAACAAGATGCCTAATTCAATGGATGAAATTATATACATACACATAACAGAATAAAACTTCAAGCACCTAAGATACATACATACACACACATATTGCAAACAATTAAGAACAAGAAGAACAAGTGAATAAAGGACAACGTACTGCATTATAACACTTTCAACGAATATAATTAGGGTTCAATCCCTACTTCAATAGACGAAATTATGGTTCAATCCCTCATGAGAATGAAAGGTGTGAGGGCGGATTAAAAATGTATCTGATGATATCAAGAGAGAAAGAAGGTGCGATAGAGACGTTATGGTGGTCAGAGAGACAGTGTAGTGCCAAAGAGAGAAAGACAAACATAGAGAGGGGGAATGAAAATTAGGGGAACAATAGCCTTTGGCGACGAAATTTAGTCGCGAAAAGCTTGTTTTTTATGGTCGCGAAAAGCCGTATTTCTTGTAGTGTAAAATCTTCAACGGTATGCCCATCAGAAATATTATTGTTGTTGTTGTTATTGTTTTTTACATCCATACATACACATACATACATATTCAAACACATACACCTAAAATAAAGATACATACACATACACATACGCATACACTTGATGTAAAGATACACACACACTTAAAGTAGACATACACATTAACATCACACATGCACCTACACAACACACATACGCATACACTTAAAGTATGCACACACATTAACATCAAACATACACATATACTTAAAATAAATATACATGCACAAACATATACACATACATATACACACACATACACACACACATAAACATACACAGAGGCAGGATTAAATACATAAAGATCTTAACATTAGAAACGTAGGTAGCAAAGTGTTGATATGAATACAAAGTATCAAATTGTTGATGTATGACAAACAATGGTGATATACAACAACACATTGTGTAGTTTTATATTGACATTGTTTGTTAAATATCAACACTTTGTATTCATAGCAGCATTTTACTTCTCATTGTTTTTACGTTAAGAGTATCTTGTACGGAAACCTTCCCTTACTTACATACATACATACATACATACATACATACATACATACATACATACATACATACATACATACATACATACATACGCATACACGTAAAGTAAAGATACATACGAAGATGCAAACATATAAGCACATACAATTAAACATACAAAATCTGAAGGCTAGATGCGGACATCCAAACATATGTTTTCCTGCTTATATGATACGAACATACAAACACATACACTTAAAGTAAAGAAACACATACATACTATGCATCCATAAATATTGTACTTTGTATATATTCCCTAATCTCTATGGCGTGTTTGTTTTTTTGTGAAAAACCCTTCTTGACCTCTTATGTCTGCCCAACGTAGACCACGCGCAGACGTTTGAGTCTGCAGTGTGTTTGTTTTCTCGAAGTGATTTCATTAAAAAATGCATGTCCGTCCTCTTTTGGGACAAATGTGGACTCAAGTCTTCTAACCACTTCTCCTCCTCTTCTAAACACAGATCCTCCCACACAAACCCTAGCTCCACCCCTTCCTCCTCCCAGCTGCCACCTCCACATCTCCCTCACCTCCACAGCCACCGGCGCCACCTCCACATCTCCCTCACCTCCCCCACCTCCACCTCCACAGCCACCGCCGACACCTCCCCCACCTCCACAGCCACCGCCGACAACTCCCCCACTCTCCATAGCGTCGTCGACACCTCCCCTACCTCCACAACCATCGCCGCCGAGCCTCCTCCACTCTCCACAGACCACCGAGACTCCTCCTCCATGCCGCCGATCTTCTGCCACCTCCTCCACGCCGCAGGTATGTATAATCCATTGTTTTTTTTTTCTAAATTATTGTTGTTTAATGTTAGTTCATAATTTTGATTTTTGTTTAATGTTAGTTCATAATTCTGATTTTTGTTTAATGTTAGTTCATGATTCTAATTGTTGTTTAGATTCTGATTTTTGTTTAATATTAGTTCATAATTCTGATTTTTGTTTAATTTTAGTTCATAATGTTAGTTCATAATTCTAATTGTTGTTTAAATGATTTAAAAAAAATGTTATTGTATTTTTATGAATATTATTTCAGTATTGTATAACTATTATTTATGTTTGAATGCTGAAAAACTCTTTTAAGTTTAATAAAATCAATTTATATTTCAGTTTATTTCAGTAGCTTGCAAAAGTTAAAAAAACAAACAATCTTCTTCTTGCAGACTGCAGAGGTTTGGTCCACCTCTTCAGCTACAGATGTCTGCAGATGTGGTCCGCAGATTGCAAACGTTTTACCTCTGAAAAAACAAACATCATCTATATGTGCGCACACGCGGAACTCTGATGGCTAGACGCACACATTAGGGCAATGCTTTCCCGTCAATACCGGATGTACCCACGAACTCCAATGGCTCGAACTAACGAATAGGACCTGTATCTAGGGGTGTTCATGAGCTGATCCGATCCGATCGAGGATCTGCTCATGCTCGGATTGAATTACAACCGATCCGATCCGAGCGGATCAAATTTGTAAAACCGAGCGCAAAAGTGATGCTCATGCTCGGATTGAATTTGAATCGATCGGCTCGGTTTCGCTCGGTTTTTATCAAATCCTAAAAAAAATCGAGCGGATCATTTTCGCTCGATTGAATAATAAGACTTCTTTCAACAAAAACAAATTCTAACTTAAAGTGCGAATACAAAAGCAACACAAAGTAAAGTGCGAATACAAAAGAAACACAAAATAGAGTGCGAATACAAAAGCAACACAAAATAAAGTGCGAATACAAATTGTCATTTAGTTCAAAAGCAATAAACTTCTTCTTTAAGCTTGTTCATCTTCATCCACAAAATTCAACTTCAAATCAACATATAACCTATAAACACAAACATTAAACAAAACCATTAAGTTCTACACATTACAAAACAACTTTTAGGTTTTGTTAATTATAAAAATACCTTTCATTTATTATTTGACCCATCTGGAGTCAACACATCAATTTCCAATTTTTCTTCATCTCTTGCAGCTTGCTACACATTAAAAAAAACAAAATACAAATGTTAATGCATAAACTACAAAAGTATAAGTAGATTATAAATGTAATAAAAACTTACTTTCAATGTTTTTAAGGTTGTTTTTGAGCTCGCCTTTAACCAATCACTTTCACAAACAAGAAGTTCCACCATATCCTTTGATAGAGAGTTTCGCTAGTCATCCAATATACGCCCCCCAGCACTAAAGGCTGATTCGGAAGCCACGGTAGTGATCGGGATGCCAAAAATGTCTTTCGCCATTTTACTCAAAATCGGAAACTTGCTACAATGTTGACTCCACCACTTCAACACATCAAACTTTGGATCCATACATTTTAGGTTTTGCTCATCCAAATACAGAAACATACCAAACGAAAAAAACAGAAGTTTAAAAAAACGATTTAACATACGACTGAAACAAGTTTAAAAAAACAGAAGCAGATTAGTCATTAGACTCACTTGTTGCAGATTGAAGACTTGAGATTGAAGACAGTCCGAACTCCGAAGAACTGTTGCAGAATGAACACAGGACTCAGGAGCGGCGATATGTTGCAGACTTGCAGACGATGTGTCGGAGTCTCGGAGACTAGAGACAGCAATAGAGAGTCGGACTGTCGGAGACTGTGAGTCTGTGACTGTGGAGAATGGAGACTGATTAGGGCGATTAGAGAGCGGCGATTGAATATACGACTGATTAGGGAATTCTTAGATTTAGGGTTAGATACTAGATTTATATATTAAATATTAAGTTGGGTTGGGTTGAATGTTATTTGGGCTTTTAGTTTTTTTTGGGCTATTATATTTTTTTTGGGTTTTTAATCTATAAAATCTATAATATAAATATATATATTAATCATTAATAAAAATAATTCGAGCGAAACCGAGCGATCGACGAGCGAGCGGAGGTATGCTCATGCTTGGATTGAATTTGAATCGAACCGATCCCAATCGGCTCATTTACAAACTGAGCGGGAATCGAACGATCATTTTTCGAGCATTTTTCGAGCGATCGTCGAGCAGTTTGGACAGCCCTACCTGGATCCACATTTTGAGGCAATCAATTCTAGTGGAATCTTCTAACCAATGATGTACACACAATATTCCGAGACCACCAATTCCAACTAACTTGCTGGCAATGGTCTTCAATATTAACTCGTTGTCGTGTTCTCGACCAATGATGTACATACAACATACAAACAACGTACTTCCACGTTTTGAAATTATGAGAACTTTGTTGGGAAAATTTGTGAATGGATATTTAGTTAATTTATAATTTAGTGAAATTATAATTACTAATTAAACTCCTTCATATGGTGAAACTCTTGAGTAGAGTTTTATATCACTTGATTAGCCTTTATTAGAGTTTTTATGGCTCTAATTAAATCACTAATTAAGTGAAACTTTTATTAGAGTTTTATGTCTCTAATAAAATCACCACTTAAGAGAAACTCTTTATAACACACAACTCTTGTAAAAAATGGGAGGCCATGTGACTCATTGGAATTATGAGAAAACTACAAGAGAAAGATAATATGTATGAAGAATTCTTGGAGAAGTGGTGAAGACTTGAACATCCATATGTTGGGAATTATAGAGAGATAAGTTTTCTCTACTCGATTCCATCACCTTCATATCATTATTTTCCACAAGTTCAAACACTATAATTCTATTCGGTGTAACCTCGGGCGTGTGGCCATTTCCGGCAGTACAGACGCGTTGTCTTTAGTAGAGGCGCGAAATCTGTTTTAAGGGAAGCGTGTTGAACACGTGCCTCAACCAAAATCGTCAACATTTTAGTGTTCTTTTTGTTGCAGTCAATGAGTATTTTTCAAGACTCAAGATGATGAATACTCGAGTCTAGGATGCTATCAAGTGCGCGTGAAGGACCCACCAGAGATGCGGCTTGAATCAAGATTGGTATATATAATTATATTATATATTCTTTTTATTTAGTTATTACAACCGATATTGTACTATGATATTTCCTACGAATAACGAGAGTCTCGTTATTATATATTTTGTAATTATATTTTACAAAAGGTGAACCTAGTTCCTACAAACTTGCCATTTATGACGAGTATTTTTCAAGATTGCTATTTTTTTTAAAAGTTGAGGATATATTTTTAGTAAGAAGCTGAGAGTGTTATTATATAGAAGTTTGTATCGATGGACTTCTGTGTTAACGACAAAATGTAGGAGTAAGTTCTGCAAAGTTAGTTGTTTATGGAAGAGTGTGTTGGGAAAGTGCCCGATTATAGATGTATTTCCATTGGATTTTCGTAGATAACCTGCGTTCGAGAATCAAACCTAAATAAAGCTAGTTGGGGTGATTTTTGTTTTTTTTTTCACCGATTGATCCCCGTAAGATCCCGATGGGTGCGTTAAATGTTAATATTCTTTATTTTTTAAGTGTGTTATGACGATATCCATCGGTTATCCTTTGGAAACTCACTGACGATTTTTCTCGACGGAATTATTCAGTCAGTGAAAGTCCTTTTTGGTAGTGCATCTGATCACCATGTCTATACATAAAAAAAATTTAATCACACCTTGTCTATGCATATTGGAAGAGAGAGAGAGAGAGAGTCGGTTGACATGGTTACATGACAAATGAATCAGCTTGTGTGTATTTTTGTTAATGAGTATGAAAAACATTAGCTTAGAGGTGTAAAAAAAACTGGTTTTAGAATCGAAACCGGAAAAAAAACCGAAACCGGTTTTTTTTAACCGGTTTTTATACCGGTTACTATTCTTGACTTCAAAAACCGGTTATTAAAAAACTGGTAAAAAACCGGTTTTTTGGGAAAAACCGGTCCCAACCGGTTATACCGGTTATTGTTTTGGACCTCAAAAACCGGTTAGTAACCGGAACCGGTTATAAAAAAAACCGGTTTTTATTTTAGGTGAAAAAACCGAAACCGGTTTTTGATAAAAACCGATTTGTACACCTCTAGCTTAGATGCTTGATATATAAAGAGGGTTAACTAAGTCTGAGATGATGTACATATGCTTGCCCCTATGTTTTTCTATGTATCAAATTGCATCTAAAAAGTGCTTAGAATATTTACAAAACTTTGTGTTAGCATACTGAAAAATCCGTATGAACTTCTCGGCATTTTTTTTAAGAATATTGTGGTTGATTTTAATGAAATATAAAACGTCCACAAATATTAGATTTTTTTTTATTTTATAATTTCATGTGAAATGTTCTCCTTTTCTTGATCAATCAAAACGAATTTGTTATGATGCAATGTTTCAAAACGAATATATATGTTTCAAAACGAATATATTTGCTGTTAACCAATCATATTTTTTTTTTGTTTCTTCTTTTTATAGTAATAACTTTTATTTTTTTATGAAAATTATTAAGTTAATTTTAATTATGTAATATTTAAGATTTACTAATAAAATTTAGTTATATAATAATTTGGTTATACAATATTGAAATATATTGTTCATTCATTTGTTTAGTTAACGTTAAACGGTCGAATACGAACACGGAACATGCCTCGTTCGTGTTCGTGTTTTTTAGATTAGGTAATGTTTTATTATAATAAATAATAATTTTTAATATTTATCTATATGAAATAAATATTATTTGTGTTATAAAGATAAAAATAATAGGGGTGTGCAGGGTCGGTTTTGCCTTTTACACGTTTTTATATATTAGTATATTAATTAGCATTGAAAAATACATATAATATGTAATGTTAAGAGCGATTATTACCGAATATTCAATCAAAACGATATGATATAATCTATATATCAAACAAACGTTCAACCAAAACTATATGATATGAGTATACGACCCGTAAATTCAAACGAACGTTTAATAAAAACATCAAGTATTAAAAAAGTAGTGAAAAGTCAAAAATCCGACAACGATTTTATTACATGTCAACTCGGTTTGGTAATAGTGGCCATGGAAACATTGATAGCCATAACTGACCCGCTACTTTCGGTTTTCAGAAAAAATAATTAACCGACCCACCGGTTTTTATTTAGTTTGGTTATTTCGGTTCGGTTTTGTCGGTTAATTTGGTTATTGGTCGGTTAATTCAATTTTTTACACGCTCCGAATGATGAATTATTGGTATTTTCATGGTTTAAAGATAAGGTGAAAGATGGAAAAAGGTGATAACTTAACGCGAATATGGTATTTATATTAATTAAAAAAAGTGAATGATAAATAATTGGTATTACCATGATTGGATGATGGGTAAGGGTTGTAATGTGAAACTAAGGAGACGAAATATGATGAATTGTGAATGGTCACATGGTCATATGGTGATGCCGTGTAGAACACGCAAGGTTGCGAGTTGATGCAAGCACCAGCGGGCGGGTTGGGGGTAAATGGTCGCAGGCTAGGCTAGTTGGTCTTATGGTGATGCGGTGTATCCGGAAAACGGTTTTCATCATAACTTCTTTGTTTTAACTCTGTTTTCTTCATCATTTTCGCCTACGTCTTCACAATTCAATTCTCTATCATCTCATATTCTAAAATATACATTTCCATTTCATGAGAATCCTTCACTAAGCCCAAACATTCTCCTGTGTGCTCGTTTCTTTAACGCTTTAGCTCATTTTTTGTTCCTCTAAACACAAACCCCTGTAAAAGCACATACAACTACGTAGTATACAAAACTCACAACAAAACGACACAAACTTACTCAAAAACTATACAAACTATGCAACAGAAATAAATGTATTTTGCAATACATCAATAATATATATTTTTTTAGTATGTTTATTATTTTAATATGATAATAGTTTATTATTAAATTTACTTTTTACCTCAAACATATTAAAGAATATTATTTTGGTACCGTAACGAACCGAACCGATATCGACCGAACAACACCGGTGACGGTTTTACTACTCGACGTGGTCATATAAAATTCATTGAACACAAAGTAATATTCGCAATAAAGTATTTTTTTGGTATCGTAACGGACCGATACAGATCAAACAACACCGGTACTGGTACGGGTATTCATTTTTATGGGTTTTCAATCAATATAAAAAACGTGTCCATTGGCAACGACTGCTATGCCGAGTGATTAGAAAGGCTTCATGAATAGTAAGTTTATTTTTTTAATAATAAATAGCTTTTGTAGTATATTTATTATTTTAATATGATAATAGTTTATTATTATATTTATTTTTAACCTTAAACATATTAAAGGATACCAATTTGTATCGTAATAATACTGGTACCGTAACGAATCGAATCAATATCGACCGAACAACACCGGTACCGGTTTTAATTCTCGAGGTGGCGGTATAAAATTCATTGAACACAAAGTAATATTCGCAATAAAGTATTGTTTGGTATCGTAAGCTATATCGAGTGTCTATACGATACCGGTATCGTAACGGGCCGATACTGACCAAACAACACAGGTACCGGTACTCGTTTTTATGGATTTTCAATCGATGTAAAAAAACGTATCAATCGGCAATGATTGCTATGTCGATTGCCGGTATCATACTGTAGGGATGAGCAAATCAGACCCGGTACCGGTACCGAATTTACCGAACCAGGTGCTTTTTCGGCACCGATTCGGTACCCACTTTTGACATTTTCGGTACCGGTCCGGTACGGTACCGGTATTTACCGATTTTTACCCTCAAATACCGATACCGAACCGTACCGAACCGGGTATATTCGGTACCGGTACCGGTACCCACTTTTAGGGATTTTCGTTACCGGTTCTTTCGGTACCGGTACCAGACGGTACCGAGCTCATCCCTATCATACTGGCACTGTAATGAACCAGACTAATATTGACCAAAGGCCCGCAACGAAGTGCGCGGGAATCCCACTAGTATATATAATTATAAATAGGTATTTTTATTTCTTAAATTTTTAACTACATTATCGCTAGAGACGAAATAGTGGGTGCTATTTTATCGTTCTCGCTTAAATACATACAACCGAAGAAATTAAAATGCATGAAAATATACATTTATGATCGAATTCACACCATATTGCCAAACGTCAATTATTTATTATCTCTTAAATTCACCTTGAATCTACTTTTTTTTTTTGAACGGCAAATTTGGATCACTGACGGACCACTGGAGTATCATCGTGCCACCAGCAGAACCACCCGATCATGTCCATCTCCACTAGGCAATAATGCCTATACACCAATTCAGGAGGAAACCCAATAAATCTGGGAAAAACCCCCTGTGGGAATCGAACCCATGACCTAATGGTCATAAGCCTTATCCCACCACCAAGATACCACTAGGCTATAATGCCATAGGTTCACCTTGAATCTACTACATGAAGTTTTTAGTCACACCTCTTATCAAACCTTGAAAACTTGGAAGGGTTAAAGTATTCTTTTTGTTATATTGGATTTAAATAACTTCAATTTTCACTTTCAACTTTCGATTTGTACCGCAACACTCCCAACTTTCAACTTATTTTCCCTTGACACTCTCTAACTAACTGAACCTAACCCAGTTAGCTGATATCAGATACCACGTCATCGCAAAATGCCACGTCAGCTGGCACGTTATTAAAAAATGTCACGTCAGCTGCCATGTCATTGAAAAATGCCACGTCGGCTGCCACGTCAACAAAAAGGCCGCATCAACAAAAACTAACTGGGTTAGGTTTCAGTTAGTTAGGGAGTGCTAGAAGAAAATAAGTTGAGAGTGCTGGTGTACAAATCGAAAGTTGAGAGTGTTATTAGCAATTGATGAAAGTTGTCATTATTTAAATCCAATATCCTTTTTTTCTTATACGGTAAAATTGTCCATGCTTAAACAGGCTTTATTTATTTAAACATATCACCTATAATATACAATGTACGCATACACATGTTTGTGTCATATCAGTTTGCCATGTTATATCATACGATCAGACATGGTAGAGTGAGTTTGCCATGTTATATCATACGATCAGACATGGTAGAGTGAGATGACGAACATATCCCGTCTAATCAAAACGTTTATCATTGTTGGCGTAATTTCAGTTCGGTCTGAGCCGATGGGTCGGCCCAAGCAAGTGACCCTAAACCTAAGGGGTTAATTAGGGTTAGCAAGTTAGTTAGTTCCCTATAAATACATAGTTGAGTTTGTATTAAGATAATTGTATCAAGTTTTGAATTAATTTCTTGATCAATAGAGCTTATTCCAAATTTTATGTTTATTTGTTGTTTTAATTGTCGGGACTTGATGTATTTCACGTAAAGAGACAAAAAGTTGCATCTTTATGGACGTCGATAGACACACATGTAGTCTAGTCCCACCACTTGTTTACCTCTTTTATATAAAATAAAGAGTTAAATGTCTAGTCTATGTGGTTTAGGTCATTTTATCAGTTTAATTCAAAGGTTTCATTTCACCGTGGGTCCAAAAATGTTTCATCGTTGCCATATTAGTCCACTGGGTTAACTTCATCCATTTTTTTTTGTTAATGAGAAGCGCAATTCAATCATTTTATATGTACTTCTGTGAACTATAAGGGCAATTCGGCCATATAAAATGACCGAATTGTCTTTCTCGTTAACATAAATAATGGATGAAGTTAACCCAGTTGACTAAAATGGCAACGGTAAAACCTCTTTGGACCCATAGGTGAAAAATGAAACATTTGAACTAAACTGTCAAAATAACCCAAACCACATGGACTAAATGACATTTAACTCTAAAATAAAAAAAAAGCATTTATTACAACTTTAAAAATAACACATTTAAAAAAAACAAAGCAAAATGCGGCTAGTTAGAATTTTTGTCGGTAAATGCATGTTCAAATATGTATACAAAACTCAATAATATAAAAGAAATTTGTTCCTTTTGAAATAAAAAAGAAAAGGGCTTTTGTGAGTTATTCGGATTCTATTTTTATGAAATATACAAAACCTTTGTTGCATACATGTGCCATCTCTCTCTCTTGATTGATCACAAAAAAGATAGCCCTCCTTCTTTTCTGATTTAATACCATTTTTACAGATTGATTTGATGTCTAAAAGCCATTTTCAATTCATGGGCTTTTTCATTCTCAATGGCGGAGAACAAAAGCTCCACCTTTCTTCATACCAAGGTAACCCTTCCTATAATTCTTCTTTATTTTTCTTTCTTATACATATCATTTTATAAATAATAATCTTTCTGTTTATACAGGGCATGCATTTCAGGCCCATGATCTTGCAACCCATCAATATTAATATATTCCGGGATGTAATTCTTTCACAACATTTGCATTGTGTCATAAAATAATTCATAAGAAAAAAAAAAAGATTTTCAAGGTTTGAAAAAGAAAAAAAGAACATTATTTTTTTCCGATGAAACCATCACCGGAAACAGGGCTGCCGCCGGCCACGGGTCACCGGAAAAAGATGTCGAAACAAGTGACTGGAAAACGCGACGATACACCGTTGCATACAGCAGCCAGAGGGGGTGATATTAATGCGGTTATGGATATTTTAGGAGACTGTTATGGCGAGGAAGAATCGATATTAGTGTTGTCGAAACAGAATTATGCTGGCGAGACGCCGCTGTATGTCGCGGCGGAATGTGGTCATGTTGATTTGGTTAGACTTTTGATTGATCAATGTGATATTGCAACGGCTAGTATTAAAGCTAATAATGGTTTTGATGCTCTTCATATTGCTGCTAAACAAGGAGATTTAGGTAACCAAATGCTCATTTATATATAGTATTATAGTATATCATGTTATGAATTATGATCAAACTGTGTTTTTTTTTTTTTTTTTTTTTTTTTTTTTTTTTTTTTGTAACCTATTGTTGTTGTGTTGATTTGCAGGTGTGTTAAAAGTTTTGATGGAGGCGCACCCGGAGTTAGCGATGACGGTGGATGTGTCGAACACCACGGCGTTGCATACGGCCGCGGTGCAAGGGAACATTGATGTTATGAATTATTTGTTGGATATAGAGAGTAGTTTGGCGTCGATAGCGAGAAGTAATGGGAAGACGGCTTTGCATTCGGCTTCGAGGAATGGGCATGTTCATGTGGTCAAGGCGCTTTTGGAGAAGGCGCCTGGGATATCGGCGAGGAATGATAAGAAGGGGCAGACTGCGCTTCACATGGCGGCGAAAGGGCAAAAGCATGAGGTGGTTGAGGAGTTGATCAAGGCGGATCCGTCGTTGATTAATATGGTTGACGCGAAGGGGAATACGGCTTTGCATATTGCAGCGCGCAAAGGCCGCGTTCAGGTAAAATAATAAAGTTTTATGTCAGTGCATCTGAAGTAAGACATCAGATGCACTAAATGGGTGCATTTGACGTCTAAAATGTTTGGGACGCCAAATGCAACCTGTCAGAGAAAGGTTGTTAGTATTTTGTTCTCATACAAATAAATTTTATATTTATGCAGATTGTTAAAATGCTACTAGCTCGAAGCGAAACGAATACAAGAGTCGTGAACAGGTCGAATGAAACCGCCTTCGACACGGCCCATAAAATGGGGCATCCCCACATCGGGTCCATCTTACAAGAACATGGAGTCCCAAGCGCGCGGGTCCTAAAACCTCCAACAACTCCAGCCCGAGAGCTAAAGCAAACCGTTAGCGACATAAAGCACGAGGTCCACAACCAACTAGAACACACTCGCCAAACTCGAAGAAGGGTCCAAGGCATTGCAAGACACCTCAACAAAATGCACGCTGAGGGACTCAACAATGCGATAAACTCCACCACTGTGGTGGCGGTGTTGATCGCGACTGTGGCCTTTGCAGCAATCTTTACTGTCCCAGGCCAATATGCCGATGACCGGAATAATATACCCGACGGGTTTTCACTAGGTGAAGCGAATATAGCTCCACAACCATTATTTATAGTCTTTTTTGTTTTCGACTCGGTGGCCCTGTTTATATCATTAGCCGTGGTCGTGGTTCAAACGTCCGTGGTGGTTATCGAAAGCAAAGCGAAGAAGCAAATGATGGCTATAATAAACAAGCTAATGTGGTTAGCTTGTGTGCTTGTATCCGTTGCGTATTTGGCACTTGCGTTCATTGTGGTCGGGGAACACGAGAAATGGCTAGCGATTTGTGTGACGATTATAGGAACAACGATAATGGTCACGACTTTGGGTTTAATGTGTTATTGGGTCATCATGCATCGGATCGAAGATAAGAATATGAGAAAACTGAGAAGGAAGTCGACGTCGGGTGGTGGAAGTAGTTCGAGGTCGAGGTCATGGTCGATGTCTGTACTCTCGGATCCGGAAGCGCATGGTACCGAGTTTAAGAAAATGTACGCGATTTGAGGGAAAAAAATTAGTTCTAAACAAAAGATTTTTGGTATTTTTGTTTAAATTCCATCCTGTTTTAGCAAAGAAAAAATAAGTGTGGTAACGAGCTTTAAGTAGACCGGATCGCATTGGACACAGATAAGTCTAGTAAAACGGGTGATCGGGTAACAGGTTCTCACTTCGTGCCAATACGGGTTCTGATCAAAATGACCTTGAGTTAAAATTCGTCGTTTTAGAAAAAGAAAAGCATTAAAACGGGTCCAGCCACTATATTCTTTCAAGGCCTTTAGTGACGGAGGCAGCAACTACGCTAGTGGTTGCAATGGGGTAACGCTGATGGCAATATCGGTGCAGGTGGTGTAGCGCTGGTGATGGTGGAAGCGGCGATGGGGGTGTAGGTGGCGTAATGGTGGTTGGTCAGAAGGTGACAAAGGCGGTTATGGTCTCAGCGGTTGGGACAGTGACTGCAGCTGGGTGGTGAAGGCGTCGGTGGTTACAATGGCGCCGACTACAGCAACAGTGGTTAGGGTGGCATCGCAGCGGTGGTGTTGACAGCGACAGTAGATAGCAACAACCAAACATTGATCAATGATGATGATGACCTATTAGCAAGTTTCATTATTTTGGCTAATTGTATGATTTGAGTAGACTAAAGCTTAATACATTATACAATTCGAGTTTAGCAAGTTTCGCAGGCTCAGTTAAGGTTTTTTTTTTTATTTGGCCCAGCCCAATTTTGACACCAACATTACCAAACAACATTCATTTTCAAATATCTCAAAAACTTGCCTATAAAGTGCAATAACAGAAGTAAAAAATGCTTCATATTGCTTAATATCAATTTGAAAAAAGACCCTAGAATGACCTCATAAATCATAATGAACAAGTAAATAACCAATATTACAAAGGATTAGACAACATTAACCTAATCCTGTACCTGGAACCTGACTACCATAACCAATGAACTAATAACAAACTATACATGTAAAATCGCCAATGTTGAGGTAGAGCCGGTCTTTTTTCCAACATCTCGTAGTAGACCACAAAATTTTCCTGCAGATCGACTTAAAAACAGGTTAGAATTCAAACAATAAAACAAAACTAGACTAAACACGTATCAGGAACTTGTTTCAACCTTGCGTACGGTTTCCCATGTGTTTGGGTCAACACAAACATAAGATCCTCTCTCGTATGTCTTTGTCTTAACAAGAGGCTCCATGTTTGCCGCCCGCATAAACCACAATCTATGCTCTCGGTGGTAGAACCACCCTCTGTTATACCTGCAACAAATCAAATGAGTCAAACGAGTAAATAAAAGGAGTCAACAGATCGCTCAAGCATACAGCCTCCTAATGTATTAGAAGTTCAAAATATAAAATACTATAAACTTTGTAATCATATTAATCACCAAGAGTTATTGAATCGCAGACCCTTGTTTCAGATAAAGTTCAAATAAAGTGAACACATTGACGAGATAACTTACAGCTCATTTGCAGCATGCAACTGGGCTTCATCTTTTGGCATGCTGCATAATTCAAAAACAAGAGCATTTTTAGTCTCTGATAAAGTAAAATCACCAAAGAATAGTACAGAAACTAGATTACCTGTAAAATATATAGTATAAAGTATTTAACTGAAACTTCGATAAATAACCTTGCTGCAAATATACCAGAAAATATTTGAACACATTAGACTTTTCACCAAAAAATGTGTAACGATCATAACTGTCAACTCACATTAAGGACAGGTGGTTGTTTGCCATAGTAACACTGTGGGACGGTGAATTCCGGAGGTTCTTTGGAAGGTTCATCCAACCATGGGGAACCGAACGTCCTGTGAAGATTTTCAGAAGAATTTAAGTTGAGGCCAAGTGTTGTCAAATCGATTCCAAGTGCAAGAGATGTTAAATCGGGATCACTCATCCTAATTACGCTTAATATGCCAAGTAATCCAAACCGATCTGGGGCGGTTTGTGAGACCTGCATTGACTTCACTCCTAGATCCTTAAAAGATTGACTAGAAGAAAAAATTTGCTGCAACCGGAATTGAGATTGATTTTGTTGCTGTTGATATTGTTGGATAAGTTGGTCATATGAACCGACACTTGAGACGGTATTTGGAGACTTTAATGGTCTCAAACCAACACCTGGGGAGTTTAATGATCCAGCACCCTACAAACATCTCAATATCAAGTTACGTTTACACCAATTAGAAAAATACAGTTAAAATGATCGAGATCGTGCAAGGAAACCTGTGAGTGATAAGACGAATGTGATCCTTGAAACATATCTGAACCATGCAAAGGGGAAAGATCTTGATTATTTACAGATGAACACGAGACACTGCTGGCACTAATTGATGGAACTTGTTGTGGTTGTGACCGATGTGATGAAAATATTCCTCCTAAGTTGAATCCAGAAGATCTTCCCATCTGCATCATGAACCATGGACTTATTATGGAACTTTGAAAGCCAGAAAACACCACTACCACAAAAGAAAGATTTTGATTATTTACAATTCGTGAACCGTTCGGAGAGAAGTTCGTTTATGTCCGTTTGTTTGATAAATGAACAAACACGAACAAGAAATTTTGTTCGATAAGTTAAACAAAAGAACATGAACAGAGGTTGTGTTCGTTCGTTTATGTTCGTGAACGTTCTGTAATGTGTTATTTATGTTCACTTGTTTATGTTCATTTGTGTTTGTTCATTTTAAGGTTTTTTTAAGTTATATTTTTATCTTATTGGTTTTAGTTTTTAAAAGTTTGAAACTATAGTTTTGCTATACGCCTCCGCAACATCCCTCGTTTGACCATTTTAATTTCAGTTTGTGTTAAAGCTTGACAAAATACTTAATTTTTGTATTAATTGTGTCAACTATGTTTGGAGCGTTATGTTGAGTACTTATTTATTTTTGGTGAATTCTTTGTAACCTTTCCGATGAAAAATGCAGATACTATTTCAAAATGAATACATAACATTCGCTTGTGTTCATTTATGTTCATGAACATTTTTTGTGTTCGTTTACGTTTTGCAAGTGTTCATGAACATGTTCGTTCCCTTAATGAACGAACATGAACAAGAAATCTCGTTTGGCAAGCGTTCATGAACATGTTCATTCCTTAACGAACGAACACGAACAAGGCCATGTTCGTGTTCGTGTTCATTCGGTTCGTTTACAGCCCTACCACCAGCTCTTCTCAAAAGTGGCACTCACTGTAAAATGTGGAGATTGCATAACGGACACACTGTTGTCATGAAGTTGATCCTTCTGATGCAGTTCCATAGCATGATCAGCATTGTCACCTATATAATATCTAAAATCCAGTCAATAACAAGGGGTGTCAAATTCTAATTCTAGAACTGGAAAATTTTGATTCCAAAAGTACTTAATTAAGAAGTCCAATAAATCACATTTTATACACTAATGTCTAAGACTCTAAGATAAATCCTGTTAAACGAATGCTCTTATTATAAAAGGTTCAGTCACATTTAAATCCTGGTAGGGCTGGAAAATCTTCGTTCTGGATGCTGAATTCTTGGTTTTGCTGAACAATGGGGCTAACCGTAAGACCTTGTTTCCGTAACGAACCTGTAATTGTAATGAAAATAAAATTTTGAATGGAAACGAAGACTTGAAGTAAAATTAGTGACAACTGACAAGCGTAGCTCTAGATTTACCAAATTGCCCTTGGGCCCCTCCAGAGGAGCTAGGACGGCTGCTTAACTGAGGGAAGTGGTTTAGATCAAAAGGAGAACCGTCATTGTTATTCATATCATTTAACATTCCCATGGAGTTTTGAACATGATTTTGAGAAAGTGGTCCACCTGAATGATATGAGTTTCCAAACATAGACATCACCTGTGGAGAAGCTGCATTTTAAAAACATTAAAAAATATAGAGATAAAAAAAGAATTTATTTGGATAAAATATTTATATTAAGAGTAAAATGCCATTTTTGTCCCTGAGGTTCGGACAGTTTTGCGACTTTCGTCCAAAGGTTTGTTTTTCTGCATCTGGGTCCAAAAGGTTTGAAATCTTGCCATTTTCATCCGGCTCGTTAACTCCGTCCTTTTTTCTCCGTTAAGTCAAGGGTCTTTCCGTCTATTTTGTTAACTTGGCAATTCGGTCTTTTGAATACTTTTACATTATGCTAAATGCTTGTACATAAAGTGAAAAAGACCGAATTGCCCTTTAAGTTAACAAAAAGACGAAAATACCCGACTTATTGGATAAAAATGGATGGAGTTAACGGGCAGGATGAAAATGGCAAGATTTCAAACATTTTAGATCAAGATGCGGAAAAACAAACCTTTGGATGAAAGTCGCAAAACTAGCCGAACCTCAGGGACGAAAATGGAATTTAACTCTTTATATATATATATATATATATATATATATATATATATATATAGGGAGCCGCTAGAATGAGAACCACCTCCAGTTATGAGAACCATGAGAACCACTTTCAACCAATGAGAGTTTGCCAACATAAAGGGTACATTAGTCATTTACCCCATATGTCAAGTCACCACTCTCTCTCTCCATTTAATGCTATTCTCTCTCCTCATTATCTCTCTCTCTATTTATTGCTACTCTCTCCTCCTCATTTTGTGTTTCATGTCTCTGGTTCTCTCCTAATTTGAATATGCAAAGTCCCCTGTTCTTCATCTCAAACCCATTATCCACCACCATTTCCCCACCTGCAACCCACCCCCTCCTCCGTCAACCACACTTCTGGCACCCCCAAACATCGTTCACCACCGCTCCGATTTAGAGTCCGGCACCCCCAAACCCCCTCCTCCGTCAACCACACTTCTGGCACCCCCAAACATCGTTCACCACCGCTCCGATTTAGAGTCCGGCACCCCCAAACATCGTTCCTTCGTTGAGCCAGGCGGTGGCGGTTTTTTGGTTGGAGGCGGTGGTGGTTTTGGGTGGGTGGAGGTCTGGTGGCGGCTGAGCTGGTGAAGCCGGACACAGGTTTGAGTTGGGGATGATTTTGTGTGTTCTTTGATTATGATTGTGTGAGCTATTTTTTTAACATAAATTATGTTTGGGGTTCGGTGGGAGTTGTGCAGAGGCGGAAGGGCGGTGGTGGTTTGTGGGGAGACCGGTGGGGGTTTTTGTACAGGGATCGGTGATGGTGGTGGTTAGTTCTTTGTAGATGTGAACTTCTTGACATTTTGTCACCACTTTGTTGATGGTTGATTCCGTTGAATCTGGTAATTTCACCCTTGTGTTTTTTACTTTTCTTGATGGTTTGTATTTTATGATGATGTTCATGTGTTTCTGGTGCTTTTTTGAATCTGTTGAATCTTTGGGCTGATTTTGAAATTTTGTGGCTGATTTTGAAATTTTTGTGGGTGTTCTTGAAATTTTTGGGCTAATTTTTAAATTTTGTGGCAGTTGATAGGGTTTGATCTGTTAAAAAATGGGTTGCTGGTGATGAAAAAAAAAAAAAAACGTTGATTTTGTGGCAGTTGATAGGGTTTGATCTGTTAAAAAATGGCAGTTGAAATTTTGTGGCAGTTGATAGGGTTTGATCTGTTGAAATTTTGTGGCAGTCGATTGGGTGGCGATGATGAAAAAGAAAAAAAAAACGTTGATTTTGATGACGATGGCACGGCAAAGACGGCGGAGGGTAGGTTTTTTGAACCTGCAACCCCATTTTGCAGCCTTTTTTATTATCGGAAAATCTGAGCCAAACCACTTTTTTTTTTCGAGATACGCTTTGTTTTGATGTTGTTGGCTTTTTATATTTTTTTTTCCCTAGTCGATGACGATAACAATCTATCTGAGACACCTACCGAGTTTGCGTTTTCTGGGTGCGGTCGTGTTGTGTAAAACAGTTTTTGTAAAAAAAAATGTTAAAAACGAAAAAAACGTTAACGTAAAAAACCGTTAACGTAAAAAACCGGCGCGTAAAGCGTTAAAAACCGTTAACGTAAAAAACCGGCGCGTAAATCGTAAAAACGAAAAAAAACGTTAACGTAAAAAACCGGTGCGTAAAAAGTAAAAAACCAGCGCGTAAATCGTAAAAACGTAAAAAACCGACGCGTAAACGTAAAAAACCGACGCGTAAAACGTAAAAAACTGACGCGTAAAACGTAAAAAAACGGGGCGTAAAACGTAAAAAGTGTTACGTAAAACGTAAAATGTAAAAAGTGTTACGTAAACGTAAAAAGTAAAAAGTTTTAACGTAAAACGTAAAAATTTTAACGTAAAACGTAAAAAGTTTTAGGTAAAACGTAAATCGTTAATTTTTTTTAGTAAAACGTAAAAAGTTTTAGGTAAAACGTAAAAAACCGGCCCGTAAAACGTAAAAACGTAAAAAATGTTAACGTAAAAAAGTTTTATGTAAACCGTAAAAAGTTTTATGTAAACCGTAAAAAGTTTTAGGTAAAACGTAAAATTTTTTTAGTAAAAAGTTTTAGGTAAAACGTAAAAAACCGAGCGTAAAACGGGTCGTAAAAAAACGCGCGTAAAAAACGGGTGGTAAAAAAACGCGCATAAATTTTTTTTATATAAAAAATTTGATTTTCAAAATTTTTGTTTAATAAAGAAATCTTTTTAAAAAATAAAAAGTAATATAATAAAACTAAAAAGTAATATAATAAAACAAAAAGTAATTAAAAATAATAAAGTGAAAAAGTCAAAAAAGAGTTATTTTACCAATCTACCCTTTTTGATTAAAATATAAAAGACATAACAAGACAAATTTTATTTAATATTAGTTTTTGTTACTTTTAATCTCATCAATCCATCAAGTTGATCTAAAGGCTATAAAGTGGTTCTCATGGTTCTCATAACTGGAGGTGGTTCTCATTTTAGCGATCCCCTATATATATATATAGGTAAAGAGTACAGTACAATATTGCTTATCGTACATTACGTACGCTACAATCTCAGCCGTCAGATCATCTTCCCGCATTTTAAAATCGCATGTTGTTTTTTTATAACAATTTCGCATGTGATAATTTTTGATGAATTCGCATGTTGTTTTTTTGTACTAATTTCGCATGTGATAATTTTGATGAAATAACATGTGTTTTTTTATAACAATTTCGCATGTGATAATTTTTTATGAATTCGCATGTTGTTTTTTTGTACCAATTTCGCATGTGATAATTTTGATGAAATAGCATGTTGTTTTTTTGTAACATTTTCGCATGTGGTAATTTTGATGAAATCGCATGTGTATAATCTCTGTGTGTGTTACTGTTCATCTTCTTCGATTGCTGGTCGATCATTGTCAGTCTTCTTCCGTTTGACCCTTACAACTCCCAAATTAGTAGTTCTTATTATCGATATCGCACCAAAAGGAACGAAGGGAGGTTAGGGAAGAAGAATTTCAGGTTTTTCAATTTGATTTAGGGTTTGATTTTGAACTATCATCGGTCAATTACAGAGATTTATGACCTCGCAATGACGTTTTTAACCTTCCTGGTATGATTTTGATATATTAAAATGATTAATTTAATCATTTAAATTAGTTTCGCCCGCGTTTGATCGATTGAAGATCGTACGGCTGAGGGCATCGCGTACATAATGTAGGATAAGAGGTATTGTACGTTAACCGGCCTATATATATATATATATATATATATATATATATATATATAGGGGATCGCTAGAATGAGAACCACCACGAGTTATGAGAACCACGAGAACCGCGCCCCGCGGGTGGCCGTCGGCGACGAAATTTTTTTTACACCTAGATCCGTATATTTTAGCGGGGGGTTTAAATTTTCGGTTCAAACGGCGCGCCCGAGGGGGTAGTTTTTTACGCCCAAAGTTTGGGTTTTTTTAATTTTTCTTTTTTTTTTACCAAACTTTGGGCGTAAAAAACTACCCCATCGGGCGCGCCGTTTGAACCGAAAATTTAAACCCCCCGCTAAAATATACGGATCTAGGTGTAAAAAAAATTTCGTCGCCGACGGCCACCCGCGGGGCGCGGTTCTCGTGGTTCTCATAACTCGTGGTGGTTCTCATTCTAGCGGCTTTTATATATATATATATATATATATATATATAACAAAAAGATGTTATGCTAGGACATGCAGACAACACACCTTGTTGAAGCATACCACCAATTAATCTATTTGATCCCTGCACACCTAAATTTCCTGAACCACTATTAGTGTTTAGGTTGAATCGAGAAGCAAGGCCCGGGATTGATAAACCACCACCAGAACTTAAGCTTCTTCCAATGCTACTACCACTGCCAATGTTTCCAGCTGAACTGGCGATCCGGGAGCACAGATTTCCTAAAACCGGTGGGACTCCGTGTCACACCCCCAAAATCCACCATGCGGGGTATCACCGCTTGGAGGCGTGACGTGACCAGGATCGAGCCACCAATCATATTGAACAACTCAATTAAGTAAATAAAACCAAACATAATACGATTGGTGACCAAAGCTAGTTAACCTTGTTTGGTTTAAACAGCGGAAGCATAAACGTGAGTTCAAAAGCATAAGTCCATAGTTCATAGGTTAAAGTTTCAAAACGCAAGTTTGGTAAGTTCATAATGTTTTAAATATTAAACACTGGACATAACCGTCCGTACACCACAATGACTCCTTCCCCGTGCAAGCTCCAAGCATTTAGCGACCTGTAAGGCATGTAACAACTAGTCAACAACAAAGTTGAGTGAGTTCACGTTTGGTTGTTTAGTTAATGAGTTCGTATCAGGAATCGGAAGTTCATTTCATAACCAAGTATTACCCATTATCCTTGATTCCCAAACCTTTACGATATTTAGTGGGGGCTTCCCATTATGTATGTCACTAGACTAGGCATATCCATAAGGGTCCTTCCCAATCTGAGGACGGTGTTAAGTATGAGTGTACGTAGGTTTTACGTACGTGCCCTTCTCATCCGAGGACAGTAGTGAGTGTGAGTGTACGTAGGTTTTACGTACGTGCCCTTCTCATCCGAGGACAGTAATAAGTGTGAGTGTACGTAGGTTTTACGTACGTGCCCTTCTCAATCCGAGGACAGTAGTAGGTAGTCTAGTAGTGTTGGTAATATAAATAGAGTGATAGTACGAGTAGTTATTCAATCCCATTCCCAACCACCGGGAATCCCATGCCTTAGTAAGGGTGTGAACTCACCTCGGTTTGCTCGGTTAGACTCTCAGATATAGCTAACAGTCAAGGTCGGTCAATCACGTCCTAGTATGATTTACCAGTTAGTCATTTAGTGGCTTTCAAATAGAACACAAAGTTCCTACACGTATCTATCACACAACATGCATCACTGTAACGGTTTATGCCCATCTAAGTTTTCCGTCCATTCCCCACTCAAAATCAAACATACGATAATGCACATAACATATATAACATGTTAAATCATTCACAGATAGCATACTCGACATTTAGACACGCAAGTCACAACTTTTGTCAATTCAGCATTAATACTCAAAACCGGCTATTTTTCGGACATTTAAATAAAATAGTTAGATTATTCCAAAAATTCCCAAATTTTTATAGAATGTCATAAACATGCCATATTTTATTGTGTAAAAATATCGGGGTCCGGTTCATTACCCACATTTTATAAAAATTCATATTCGGGACTGAACTCAGATTTATGTATTGCTGACCACAGTCCGTGAAACAATTTATTAAAAATTCATCGAGTGTCCGATTTACAAAATTCCAGTGGGGTAATTACAAATACATAGGTTGTTATCTACTGTACAAATTTCATGGTCCGATTCATCACAAAACTCAGGTTATGACTGAAAGTACGACACCCATTTATTGCTGTCAAAATTCAGCTTAAGTTGCTGTTACAAATTAACACTTTAAAAATAGTAAACGGAGTCCAAAAATTACGATTCTGGTGCCATTAGAACCGTATTTCATAATAACATATTTTAGATTCAAGATATCGATTTTTCGTTGAGGTTAAGACCTGTTTACAGCCAACTGAAGTTGGCTGTAAAGTATGGACAGATTTCTGTTTTTAGTGTTTAACCTTCTAAATCGTGTTCGATCGATTCTGTTAACAAGTTTAGTGACCACAACAACATGACACATTAATATTAATCAGTAAAACATCAGATAATCAACCAATAGTCATAATCACACCAGATCTACATGATTTACACACATATTCATCCATTAACCACCTTGTTCATCACTTTAGTAGACTTTTAGTTGGTGATCTTATATGTTAGTGATTTTTAACCGACGAAACTCTTATTAACCACTCTAGACAAGATCAAGAAGGCGTTTAGAGCAACTTACTACTAGCTCGAGGCTAGGGAAGATTCTAGTCGAAAGTCGAGTGGATAAAAGCAATGGGGTGAGGTCCTTCGCCTTCCGATTGCACCAAGCTTCCTTGTAGGTGATCCTTAACACTTGTGTGACCATGGAATGAGGAGATCAAAACCGAAAATGGATGGGTGCTCAAGGGGTGTTCGGCCGTAGCTCTTAGAGAGAGAGAGAAAGTGTTGAGTTGTGAGATGTGTTAAGTGAAGTGATTAGAGTGCTAAACCTTGAACTTATAGACAATTCATAAGTGTATTACCCAACGGATTATGTGTCTTCTTGATATAAGACAAGTGAGATTATTTAAATCAACAAGGACAAGGGGTGTCCCCCTTCTTGGGGACGGTTTGTAAAAGGGGGGGGGGGGTACTAGTTCGATTCCAACTAAGTGTTTAGGTTATAGTTAGAAAGTGTTGGAGGTTAAACCATTTACTAGTGTGTAGTGTGTTATGACGGGTGTTAGGGTATTCAGGGACCCTAACTGGCTCAGAAAAAGAAAAACAATGAGAATGACAATATTTTCATATTCCGGGTAAAGCCCGGTTGTTCGGTTCGGTGTTGTTCCGTTAAAGTGCTTAATTAATCCGTAAGGTGTCCTATTTATATATTTTTGAAACGTTTTTACTTTCTAACACTTAGGAAAATATAACGGACTATTTAGTGACCTTTCTGTACACTTATTAGTATATTAACAAATACGTGTAAGCATAACACAGATATCAGAAAGCAGTTAAGTGATGCCACACAGTCGTCAAGCACGTTAATTATTATTAATAAACTGTACGGTTACATGGGATTATGAGGGTTGTCACATTCTCCCCCTGTTATGAGAATTTCGTCCCGAAATTTAGCGCGTGGTTACTGAGGAACCTAGTTAAGTTGCGTTGTTTTCCAGATTTTCCTGGGGTGTCACATCATCCCCCCGTTGATTTGGAATTTCGTCCCGAAATTCTGCGGTAGCTTCAGCCTCAGTAGTGGTTGCGTTTTTCTTAAACAGTTGGGGATACTTGAGTTTCATTTGGTCTTCTCGTTCCCAGGTATACTCTGGGCCACGACAAGCATTCCAACGAACTCGAACGAGAGGTATTCTTGTGTGCTTGAGAATCTTAACATCTCGATCAGTAATCTCTACTGGTTCCTCGACGAATCGCAGCTGGTCGTCGATTGTGAGTTCCTTGAGAGGAACTATGAAGGTCTCATCTGACAGACACTTCTTCAGATTTGATACGTGGAATACGTTGTGAACTCCGCTGAGTTTTTCGGGTAGATTCAACCTGTAGGCTATCGTACCAATTTTCTCAATGACCTCGAATGGTCCGATATAACGCGGATTGAGTTTGCCTCGTTTGCCAAAGCGGACTACACCTTTCCAAGGTGAGACTTTGAGTAGCACCCGATCCCCGACCTGGAGCTCGAGTGGTTTTCTTCCCTTATCAGCATAGCTTTTCTGACGGTCACGAGCTGCCGCCATTCGCTGTCGTATCTGAGCAATTTTCTCGGTGGTGTCTACCACATGTTCTGGGCCAGTGATTTGGCTGTCACCAACTTCTGCCCAACAGAGAGGCGATCGGCATTTACGTCCGTATAATGCCTCAAATGGAGCGGCTTGGATGCTGGTGTGGTAGCTGTTGTTATATGAAAACTCCACTAACGGGAGGTGCTTTTCCCAGCCATTGCCGAAGTCGATTACGCATGCCCTAAGCATGTCTTCCAAGGTTTGGATGGTGCATTCTGATTGCCCATCCGTCTGTGGGTGATAAGCGGTTCTCATATCTAAACGTGAGCCAAAGGACTTGTGCATTGCTTGCCACAGTTCAGAAGTAAAACGTGCATCACGATCAGATATAATAGAGATTGGCACTCCGTGCCTTGATACCACTTCCTTTAGGTAAATGTCTGCAAGAGTAGAAAACTTATCCGTTTCTTTGATGGCCAGAAAATGTGCAGACTTGGTCAGTCGATCTACGATCACCCAAATGGTATCATTTCCGCGTTGAGATCTAGGCAGGCCGGTAACGAAATCCATGGAAATTTGCTCCCATTTCCATTTCGGGATCTCTGGTTGTTGAAGTAGGCCTGATGGTTTCTGATATTCAGACTTGACTCTCGCACAAGTCAAGCACTTACTGACGTAGGTTGCTATGTGGGCTTTCATGCCAGGCCACCAATACGTAGTCTTGAGGTCGTGGTACATCTTGTCCGAACCAGGGTGTACAGAATAACGAGACTTATGTGCTTCATCCATCACAAGCTCGCGTAAGTTGCCATAAAATGGAACCCAGATGCGCCCTGTTACATAGTAAGCGCCGTCTTCCTATTGTTCTAGCCGCTGCCTCGATCCTCGTAGGGATTCAACCCTGATGTTCTCTGCTTTCAATGCTTCAACCTGAGCATCGCGAATCTGAGCGGGGAGGTTGGATTGGATGGTAAGCTGTAAAGCACGTACACGCTTAGGTATAGTATCCTTTCGACTGAGGGCGTCGACCACAACATTGGCCTTGCCCGGATGATACTTGATTGCGCATTCATAATCGTTCAAGAGTTCGACCCATCGGCGTTGACGCATATTTAACTCCTTTTGCTTGAAGATATGCTCGAGACTCCTGTGGTCGGTGTAAATGGTGCACTTGGTACCGTACAGGTAATGTCTCCATATCTTAAGCGCGAATACAACTGCTCCCAGCTCCAGATCGTGAGTAGTGTAGTTTCTTTCGTGAACTTTAAGTTGGCGCGATGCGTAGGCAATGACCTTGTCACGTTGCATCAATACGCAACCAAGTCCTTGGATGGAAGCGTCGCAATAAACCACGAAATCATCGGTGCCTTCTGGCAATGAGAGGATGGGCGCGCTACAAAGTCTATCTTTCAGATGTTGAAATGCGGACTCTTGTGCATCACCCCAACGATAGATGACACTCTTCCGAGTCAGTGAAGTGAGAGGTTGCGCAATCTTGGAGAAGTCTTTGATAAATCTTCTGTAATATCCTGCCAAACCCAAGAATTGGCGGATTTCTGTTGGTGTACGGGGTGCAGGCCAGTTCTTGATTGAGTCAACCTTGGATGGATCAACATGAATCCCATCCTTGTTTACCACATGGCCTAGAAAGTGGACTTCGCGAAGCCAGAAGTCACATTTCGAAAACTTGGCATACAACTGTTCTTTTCGAAGTAGTTCCAACATAAGACGTAGATGCTGCTCGTGTTCCTCCTGACTCTTGGAATAGATCAGGATATCCTCGATGAACACAATAACGAACTTATCCAGGTAAGGCTTGCACACTCGGTTCATGAGATCCATGAAGACCGCTGGTGCATTCGTTAGCCCGAATGGCATAACCAGAAACTCGTAATGGCCGTAACGAGTTCTGAATGCTGTTTTGGAGACGTCCTCATCTCGGACCCTCAGCTGATGGTATCCCGATCTCAGGTCAATCTTGGAGTAATAGCTCGACCCTTGCAGCTGATCGAATAAGTCGTCAATACGTGGAAGAGGATAACGATTCTTCACAGTCACATTGTTGAGCTCGCGATAGTCAATACACATTCTGAAAGTACCATCCTTCTTCTCTACGAACAAGACTGGAGCTCCCCAGGGCGAAGAGCTCGGACGTATAAAACCCTTTTCCAACAGTTCTTGTAGCTGTGTGGACAGTTCTTCGAGTTCTGATGGAGCTAGACGACATGGTGCTCGAGCTACTGGCGCTGCTCCAGGAGCTAGCTCGATTTGAAACTCAACTTGGCGATGAGGCGGAAGACCAGGTAATTCCTCAGGAAATACCTCGGGAAAATCGCGCATAATAGGGATGTCTTCAATTCTCTTCTCTTCCGTGGATGTGTCAGTAACGAGTGCTAGAATGGCAGTGTGGCCCTTTCGCAAACACTTCTGGGCCTTAAGGAAAGAGATGATGCCTTCGACAGCACCACTCTTGTCGCCACGAATCATGAGAGGTTCTTCACCAGAACGAGGAATGCGGACGATTTTCTCCTTGCAAACAATCTCCGCTTGATGATGAGATAGCCAATCCATCCCAATAACGACGTCGAAACTACCAAGGGTGATAGGAACAAGATCGACAGGGAAAGTCTGACCAGCTAAGACGAGGTTACAACCTTTAACTACGTGTGTGGCTTCTAGACTTTTACCATTTGCTAGTTCTACCGCGTGTTTGGTGTTCAAGAGTGTTGGAGTGCGCTTAAGCATTTGGCTAACTTTTAAGGACACATAACTAGTATCGGCACCCAAATCGAATAAAACAGTAACAAAGAATTCATCCAAAAGAAACTTACCCATCACAACGTTGGGATCGTTCCTTGCTTCTCCCTGACCAATCACGAACGCACGACCCCTGGCACCGTTGCCATCATTGTTTCCTCCATTGTTGCCCCCATTATTGTTCCTGTTTCCTTGGTTGTGATTCTGATTTAACTGCGGGCAGTGTCTCTTGAAGTGATCTTCAGCACCACACTGAAAGCATCCCTTGTTGCCCTGTTGCTGTTGCTGATTCTGCGGTGCTTGCTGTTGCTGCTGACGATTCTGATTCGTAGGCCGTGGGCTCCTGCAACCCTTGGCTTCATGACCCATCTTGAGACACCTCTGACAGCGTCCCTTGTTGCACTGACCACTGTGGTGTCTGTTGCATTTGTTGCACTTTGGGTGGTTTCCTCGATATCCACCCTGCCCTTGACTACCAGAAGAGTGCTGACCAGGGCTCCTATGGTCCTCAGTCCTTTGTTGCTGTGACTGAGACTGAACAGAGGTAGAGCCTTTGCCGGAATTCCCATCCCATTTTCGCTTGTTGTCGGTAGGTGCATCAGAAGTAGCAGCACCAATACGCTTGGGTAGTCTGTTTTGTTCCACCGCCTGGTCGGTGAGACGATGAGCCAATTTGACGACTTGCTGGATGGTACCCAAGTTGGCTGAAGTCACGTGACTTTGAATCTCTGGTACAAGGCCCTTGAGATAGAGCTCAATTCGTTTGAAGGGAGGGTTCACCATGGTTAGACACAAGATGGCCAGCTCGTTTGACCTCTTAGTATACGCCTCGATCTCAGATCCTGCCATCTTCAGATTGTAAAATTCCACTTCTAGCTTGTGGATGTCATCCCGACTACAGTACTCCTCTTTGATCAGCTCTTTGAAACCATTCCAGGATGTGGCATTAGCAACTGCCAGTCCTAGTAGTTGAACTTGTGCCTTCCACCAGGTTAACGCAGCTCCTTCAAGTGTACCGGTAGCATATTTCACCCTACGGTCTTCGGGGCATTCGCACATCTCGAAAACAGTCTCGAGCTTTTCAAACCAGTGAAGAAGGCCCACTGCTCCTTCGGTGCCACTGAAAGTGGTAGGTCGGTAGTCCATGAACGTCTTGAACGTGCACACCGGAGGTTGAGCATGTTGACCTATAGTGCGAGCATAATAGGCATGGTTAAGCACGAGGGTTGGTTTGTGAAGGTAGGATCTAAACGTCCTAAGGTGAGTTGGTATGGCAGGTTATACCTCATGCAGGGTTAGCTGCGAGTGCCTCCGCAACTCGTTCGTTGATCAAAGCCGTCAACTGGGCTTGAGTGAGGTTGATACGTCCTTCGCGTCCGCTCATGATCTTCATAATGAAGCAACGTAAGTGAGGAAAGTGTCGCGAAAGTGTGTAAGTGTATGGGACGATAGTAGAGCGTAAGCACACAAGGTTCAAATAGCAAGTATCACGTTATCTAATGCACAGTGAGAACTATCTAACCAACAATATAACATAAATCATACCACTTACGGTGTCGAGTCTTGCACGTGGAGCGAAGTGTCGTTGTGGATCGTTGAGCACTGTACTGGTTATAGTCTGGTTTCTGATACCAATCTGTCACACCCCCAAAAACCAAGTTCACTATAACCAATGGCTCTGATACCAATCTGTCACACCCCCAAAATCCACCATGCGGGGTATCACCGCTTGGAGGCGTGACGTGACCAGGATCGAGCCACCAATCATATTGAACAACTCAATTAAGTAAATAAAACCAAACATAATACGATTGGTGACCAAAGCTAGTTAACCTTGTTTGGTTTAAACAGCGGAAGCATAAACGTGAGTTCAAAAGCATAAGTCCATAGTTCATAGGTTAAAGTTTCAAAACGCAAGTTTGGTAAGTTCATAATGTTTTAAATATTAAACACTGAACATAACCGTCCGTACACCACAACGACTCCTTCCCCGTGCAAGCTCCAAGCATTTAGCGACCTGTAAGGCATGTAAAAACTAGTCAACAACAAAGTTGAGTGAGTTCACGTTTGGTTGTTTAGTTAATGAGTTCGTATTAGGAATCGGAAGTTCGTTTCATAACCAAGTATTACCCATTATCCTTGATTCCCAAACCTTTACGATATTTAGTGGGGGCTTCCCATTATGTATGTCACTAGACTAGGCGTATCCATAAGGGTCCTTCCTAATCTGAGGACGGTGTTAAGTATGAGTGTACGTAGGTTTTACGTACGTGCCGTTCTCATCCGAGGACAGTAGTGAGTGTGAGTGTACGTAGGTTTTACGTACGTGCCCTTCTCATCCGAGGACAGTAGTAAGTGTGAGTGTACGTAGGTTTTACGTACGTGCCCTTCTCAATCCGAGGACAGTAGTAGGTAGTCTAGTAGTGTTGGTAATATAAATAGAGTGATAGTACGAGTAGTTATTCAATCCCATTCCCAACCACCGGGAATCCCATGCCTTAGTAATGGTGTGAACTCACCTCGGTTTGCTCGGTTAGACTCTCAGATATAGCTAACAGTCAAGGTCGGTCAATCACGTCCTAGTATGATTTACCAGTTAGTCATTTAGTGGCTTTCAAATAGAACACAAAGTTCCTACACGTATCTATCACACAACATGCATCACTGTAACGGTTTATGCCCATCTAAGTTTCCCGTCCATTCCCCACTCAAAATCAAACATACGATAATGCACATAACATATATAACATGTTAAATCATTAACAGATAGCATACTCGACATTTAGACACGCAAGTCACAACTTTTGTCAATTCAGCATTAATACTCAAAACCGGCTGTTTTTCGGACATTTAAATAAAATAGTTAGATTATTCCAAAAATTCCCAAAGTTTTATAGAATGTCATAAACATTCCATATTTTATTGTGTAAAAATATCGGGGTCCGGTTCATTACCCACATTTTATAAAAATTCATATTCGGGACTGAACTCAGATTTATGTATTTCTGACCACAGTCCGCGAAACAATTTATTAAAAATGCATCGAGTGTCTGATTTATGAAATTCCAGTGGGGTAATTACAAATACATACGTTGTTATCTACTGTACAAATTTCATGGTCCGATTCATCACAAAACTCAGGTTATGACTGAAAGTACGACACCCATTATTGCTGTCAAAATTCAGCTTAAGTTGCTGTTACAAATTAACACTTTAAAAATAGTAAACGGAGTCCAAAAATTATGATTCCGGTGCCATTAGAACCGTATTTCATAATAACATATTTTAGATTCAAGATATCGATTTTTCGTTGAGGTTAAGACCTGTTTACAGCCAACTGAAGTTGGCTGTAAAGTATGGACAGATTTCTGTTTTTAGTGTTTAACCTTCTAAATCGTGTTCGATCGATTCCGTTAACAAGTTTAGTGACCACAACAACATGACACATTAATATTAATCAGTAAAACATCAGATAATCAACCAATAGTCATAATCACACCAGATCTACATGATTTACACACATATTCATCCATTAACCACCTTGTTCATCACTTTAGTAGACTTTTAGTTGGTAATCTTATATGTTAGTGATTTTTAACTGAAGAAACTCTTATTAACCACCCTAGACAAGATCAAGAAGGCGTTTAGAGCAACTTACTACTAGCTCGAGGCTAGGGAAGATTCTAGTCGAAAGTCGAGTGGATAAAAGCAATGGGGTGAGGTCCTTCGCCTTCCGATTGCACCAAGCTTCCTTGTAGGTGATCCTTAACACTTGTGTGACCTTGGAATGAGGAGATCAAAACCGAAAATGGATGGGTGCTCAAGGGGTGTTCGGCCGTAGCTCTTAGAGAGAGAGAGAGAAAGTGTTGAGTTGTGAGATGTGTTAAGTGAAGTGATTAGAGTGCTAAACCTTGAACTTATAGACAATTCATAAGTGTATTACCCAACGGATTATGTGTCTTCTTGATATAAGACAAGTGAGATTATTTAAATCAACAAGGACAAGAGGTGTCCCCCTTCTTGGGGACGGTTTGTAAAAGGGGGGGGGGGGTACTAGTTCGATTCCAACTAAGTGTTTAGGTTATAGTTAGAAAGTGTTGGAGGTTAAACCATTTACTAGTGTGTAGTGTGTTATGACGGGTGTTAGGGTATTCAGGGACCCTAACTGGCTCAGAAAAAGAAAAACAATGAGAATGACAATATTTTCATATTCCGGGTAAAGTCCGGTTGTTCGGTTCGGTGTTGTTTCGTTAAAGTGCTTAATTAATCCGTAAGGTGTCCTATTTATATATTTTTGCAACGTTTTTACTTTCTAACACTTAGGAAAATATAACGGACTATTTAGTGACCTTTCTGTACACTTATTAGTATATTAACAAATACGTGTAAGCATAACACAGATATCAGAAAGCAGTTAAGTGATGTCACACAGTCGTCAAGCACATTAATTATTATTAATAAACTGTACGGTTACATGGGATTATGAGGGTTGTCACACTCCGGCTCCTGGAATAGAATTACGGTTACTGATTGGTGCAGTGGTAGGCAGGACTCCGGGAATCGAACCACTAAATGCATTTGCACCACTACTGAACCCAGGGGTTCCAACAACACTCAAGCTACCTCTACTATTTAGCCCTGAATGACTGTGTGAATTGCCATGAGCTATCTGAAAAAATAAAACAATATTTTTTTTTTGTTTTGTTTTTTTGTTCTCAATGGTTCATCGCGAATAGTTATATGTAAGTAAAACCAACTCACAAACACAAATAGTAACGTATATATACATATATGAAGTACCTGAGAAAGAGCAGCGGGCATATTGTTTGATGTAAATCTTCCAGCAGAAAGGTTTCCGCTTTTTTGTTGAAGCCCACTTGAAGGTACATTAGCAGTTGTTGGATTTCGGGATCCAAGTGTGCCCGCGACATTGAAACTACCATGTAAGTTGTGGAGCCCCTGAACAGATGCTATAAAACTTAAAAAGGTGTCATGTAGTTTTACATATAAGAATACTAAAAGTAATCAGTAGAACTCACTAACCACTTTGATGAAAAACAGGAGACGGTGCACCGGATTGAGTTGAAAAAGATGCAGAAAATGGTCGTCCAGTGTTGTCTTGAAAACTTGAAGCCGATACGTTTTCAGAGATGACTACACCAAACAGTATATTAGCGTGATTATGACTAAAAGACAGTACATATCCGAACAAGAAACAACGGCCATAACAAAAATGGCAATTTCAACTAAATTACTTATGAATGCGCCGATTTGAGTTGCTTTATTTTTCAAATGAGTCAAATAGGCAAAGAAAACAACAGGTCAAATGGGTCAATCAGATTGAAATTCGTTCAAAATCTGTTTTTAATGCGATCAACCTCCTACAATCGTTTACTCAGATACCCATATTCTTATTGTGATAATACTGTTTCAAAAAAATGAGTCAAATAGGCAAAGAAAACAACAGGTCAAATGGGTCAATCAGATTGAAATTCGATCAAAATCTTTTTTTAATGTGATCAACCTCCTATAATCGTTTATTCAGATACTCATATTCTGTATTCACAATAAACGCATTATTTATTTATAAAAAATGGAGAAATAAGTGTTTGCAGGTAAAACCGACCAGATATGTTTCGACTCTTACCAATAAGTAACTTGCTACCCTTGGTTTTAAATTGCGTAATGCGCTCTGATGCGTTTTGGTCCAAAAATCTGATGCGTGATGCGCAATGCGTGATGCGCACGCATCACGTATACTGGACGTCTCTTAGTATAAAAGTACCATAAAATAATCATACATATAAAAACTACTTATAACAAACTTATAAAACATACTTAATCTTTAAAATAACAAAACATTAATAAACATACTTAGTCTTTAAAATAACAAAACATTAATAAAACATACTTAGTCTTAGACATAACAAACTCAAAAGTCTTGGAAATTGGAATTTTGACTTTTGAGTTATGTTATGAAAGAGATGGACGTTAATAAAATAAGTCAAAATTCCAATTTCCAAGACTTATTTTCCAGAAAAGTATCTTTTTCCAGCTGTGTAAAATAAAAAAAAATAAAAAAAAGGGTGACTCTTCCTTTTCCCCCCAAAGCCAAAATAAAAAATCCCTTCATTTTACATGTTGCACGCATCAGACCGCATATTGCAATGCCTCGCATCATGCGATATCACCGCATCACTGCCGCATCACGTAATAGTCTCGCATCGTTACACTTGATGCGCTATTTCCACCGCAACGTGCACATCACGCATTATGCGCGCATCATGCGCGCATTTTAAAACCAAGTTGCTACCTAACCAGCCCATCCTGTCACCTCTAGACGCTATCCTCAAGTTCTTAAAGGGTAGAAAATTTAAATAACATATAATGAAATGAGAACCAAAAGACACAAATTTCACATATTAAAGGAACAATGATTGGACCCTGAATAGATTAACGCTTTAAAAGACTATAATGTAGTTTATGTGAAATATATTCCCGTACATTATTAAGTAACCCTGACATTGCAAAAATGCCAAAATGTCATGCAGAAAACTAGCCTTGCCCAATAAATCCTTCTTCTGAAAATTACAAATTTGAAGCTTTCTCGGTGCTTTCCTAACCTATTATCTGTCAGAATAAGATTAAAGGAGCAGGTTAAAAAAAAAAAGTAAAAAACCACTAATATACAAACAGATATAGATTATATGGATTAGGATCAAATACAAAGGATCCTAATTGTAAGAAGTGTAAGAAGGATTTATAGAGTAATAAGTGTCCAATAACCTAAAAAAACCCACTACAATATGGATTAGGATCAAATACAAAGGATCCTAATTAGGTTTTTTGGGGGTTTTTTTTGGTGAGTTATAATTTTTTTTTTTATTGCCCGGGGGGGGGGGGGGGGAGGTTAGGTTTTTGGGTGGTGGTGGGGTGGGGTGGGTGTTTAGGTTTTTGGTGATGATGTAGGGGGTTTAGTTTTAGTTTTTTTTGGGGGTTTTTTTGGTGAGGTATAGTTTTTTTTTTTTTTTTTTGCGGGGGGGGGGGGGGGGGGGGGTGTTTAGGTTTCTGGTGGTGATGTAGTGGGCTTAGTTTTAGGTTATTGGACACTTGTCATTCTATAAATCCTTCTTACACTTCTTACAATTAGAAGCCTTTGTAGAATAACTTTACCCTATATATAAATAATAATCCAATTTTGAAGTGTATCAGATATCAATAAAGTACCTGTAGCCCTAAACCAAGGTGTTCAAATGTTATACCCCAACGATAACTATTAATAAATCTACAATAAAACTAAAATTTACTGTCACAGGACACCTAAAAAGGTTAAAAACCATTTGTAAAATTAATTTTAGAAAAACAACTTCCTACACTCATTAATTAATCATCCAACCATAAGTAGTATCATATGTGAGGATCAAAATATATAAAATGTCTAGAGCTTCGATCAGAAATTAACTTCAACAGGTTCAAAAAGGCTTGACTATTTGACTTGTCTAGCTACCAGAATACTCTAGAATTAATTTAATCTAAACCAAAATATCCTAACTTAAACCTGGTGATTATTCTTTACATTTCTTCTAGAACTGCACCTAGAAACAAGTATCTTGCAAAATCTATTTGCATATATCACAATTACAGTTAGGGGTTGTTTGGCAACTTTTGAATAGGTAAGTGCTGAACCAGTAAGAGTTCTGAACCATTAGTGTTGAACCAATAAGATGTCTGAACCATTAAGAGCCAGTATAATGCTTAACCGTTCAGAGGCAATTGTCTGACCAATTTAGATAAGAGGTTTTAACCATTCATACTCAATATAATGCTTAACCATTCAGAGGCAAATGTCTGAATCATCATTCAGACATCCGCTCGCGAAACAAACAATCTGAACCATTAAGTGTTGAACCAGTAAAAGGTCTGAACCATTAAGAGCTAAACAATCAGCTTCTTAAACCCCAAGATAGTGTTGGTTTCACAGAATGGAATGGAATCTTGATGGAATTGGAATTGAACAACAACATAAGGAATAAGGAAGGGAATCTACATTCCAATTCCATTTCATTATGTGAAACAAACACACCTAAATTCCAATTCCGTGAAATGAAGGCCAGCTAATATCTCAAATCAATTAAAACAATAAAGTAAAGAAATTAGAGCAGCTACAGTGTCTAATCATGACAAATGGCTACATTTGTTTGCTACTTTAAGCACAAGCATGAAACGAAATCTTGTTAAAACCCTAGCAAATAGAAGGGAAGACAGTATTTATGATGGTTTAATTGAATTTGGGGGAGTGTGGAAGTTGAAAAACCCTAGTTCATTCATAAGAAATTGAAAATTGTATGTATGGAATACATACAGAAAGAAAGTACCTGAGGAGGGAGGGATCTGTCCAAAAGATGTCAAAGCTTAAAGTAAGATATGTGAGCTGTATGTATGTGTGTGACGGTGAGCAGAAAACCGAAATAACCGAATCGTAACCGAAATAACTGAAAAATTTGGACCGAAAAAACCGAACCGAAACAAAAACCGACAGTTCGGTTTTCGGATTTTTAATAACCGAAAATTTCGGTTCGGTTTTCGGATAATCATTTTCAATAACCGAAAATAACCGAACCGAACCGATAAGTTTTAATAGTATACCAAATCTATATATTTTTATGTTTAAGTTGTTTAAGTGTTTACCCATGCTACTAAGAATTATTAATTTTATTCTTGTTTGTTGAATATTTATAATAAGAACATTACCATGTCTATTTATCATTATAATTATCCATTTTTACAAGAACTAACAAAGTTTAATATAAAAATTAAATTGTTTTCAAAGTATTATAAAAGAAAACGTCTTAACAAAAACTTTGAAGAAACATTAAAATAGATTAGAAGGCTAGTTTTATGTGAATAATATTAATTTAAAAGACTAGATATATTAACTTAAATGTAAACATTTAAGAAAGATTCTTAAACTATGAATTATACTTTTAAGTTTTGAATCTTACATAATTTGTTTCAAAAACCGAAAAACCGAACCGAACCGTTGCTAAAACCGAAATAACCGAAACCGAAAAAACCAAAACTGAACGGTTTTTAAAAACAAAAAACCGAACCGAACCGTGCACACCCCTAGTGTGTGTTATGAAAGGTGATAAACGAAGAGATAAGGGGGTGTTTGGGATTCTTCTCAAAAAGGACTTATTAGGCTTGAGGGTGTGGTTGGAGCCCCCTAGGGGCTTTATCAGGCCACGTCATCACCACCTAGGATCTATCTCAGCCATGGAGCCCTCTTTAATTTGCATGGTGTGGATAAAGCCCCTATTAAACAAAATTAAAAAAAAAATTCATTGGTTTAAAACTTGTAGGCCCCACCTGAACCCTTAAATTCTGGCATTACCATGGTGGCGAGAGGTGTATAGCGCCCCCCCCCCCCCCCCTCTTAAAATGGAGGGTGTGGTGATGGAGCCTTATAGGGCGCTATAGGTGCTGAGTTGGCGGGGGTGGCGCCCCCACACCCTCCAGCCTTACAAATACTAACTTCTCCGCACACAAAAATAACATAAATAAGTTAACTCAAACACTATAAAAACATCTATTAACTTTTATAACTCAATAAGTTATAAGTTGCTCCAAAATAAGCTAACCCAAACACCTCCAAGAGGTCTTCACGTCGAATACTCCGATATATTTTGTGAAATTTTTTTTATTATTATTATTTTTCCAGTCAATTACATGAATGGTCCTTGTGCTTTGTGATATTCTAATTTTGGTTTTCAAAATTTTGAATTTTGTGAAATTCTTTATTATTATTATTATTATTATTATTATTTTTCGAGTCAATTACATAAATGGTCCTTGTGCTTTCTCATATTCTAATTTTGGTTTTCAAATTTTTGAAATTACATATATGTTATTGGTGGTTTGCAATTTATAACTCTGACGGTTGTCTCTTTACTCTGTTAAAGGCACGTAAAATTAGTTGTTTACCCTTGATAATTTTTTTTATATAAATGGATATATATTTCATTCCAATTATCAGGGCAAATTACATAAGGATAGCATGCAGACGAGCAACAAATTGCGACGCCATCCCTTTCTGAATAGAAAACTCTAATCTACTAAAAACAAAGTCTCGCCCCTGAGGGGTCAAAAAGTTGTTGTGGACCACACGCTGAACTCTAGACAAGAACCGAACTGCCACCAGCGCCAAGGAGCCGAACGTGTCAAACGCCAGGGGGACAAAGGCATGTTGATTATCTTCACAAGCTTTCGTGTGCTTTTCCACCTTCTTTGACTCTGATTTCAGTACCGCTTACCCCGACACAAATCTATTTTCCCGGAACCCGGTTAGGGGGGATACACCTGTGAGATCGGCACAAGCATGGTTCCCGCCCTCCCAACCAAAAACTAGCATGTCAGCCGGGCGTAGGGTGGATCTCCCCTCCGACGGATCTGTAAGAAAATTAATCGGTGCCTCTTTCTTTGCCGAGATCCCTGCTCGTCTGAGAATATCCATTAACGCATCTCGAACAAAGTCATGGCGATACTTAAACCCCGGCAACTCTTTACAGTGTAACGCATGCTCCCCGTATTTATCCAGGCATGCTTTACGGCAGACTGGGCAAGTTTCATCATTCGGGAACATGTGAATCATCAAACGTTACTTAAGGATTGACCGGTACTCCACCGCTGACGTACGTTGACACAAACCTTCAATAGGAATAACAGTTAAGAAATCCTAAGCATGAGGCCTCTGTAGGCATTCAATGACGGCTTTCTGGCGGGGGGACAAATGGAAATCTTCTCCAAAACTTTGTGTGATTCGACAACAAAGGGCATTCGCCAAAGTTTTCTGTGGCTTTTTGGAGGCGGTGTCCTTGTTAGAGAAACCGCCGAGATCAAAGTCAGGTAGAGATTCATGCAAGCGTTCCAAGGCGCTGGCATAATCCGGATCAGTGTTAAAAAGGGATATCTAATAAGTTGTTAAATAACCTTGGGCTGGGCCCCACCCCACTTCTGCAAACAAGATCCAAACGACATCTGATGAGTGTGTTTGCGGGCGTGCGATGTCCGGCGTTGACTCTATGGATATTTTGAGGACTGAGAAAGTTGCGCGAGAGACGGTGTTGCCGTCGCGCGTGATTCATCGGTGGGGTCTTTGTCACCAGATGGAGTGAATTCGGAGCTTATTACTCTGGTGTATGTCTATGAACGGTAATATGAACTCTTATCCGTGTGTCATTTCCTCTTTTAGAAGGGTATCATCAAGCGTATAATAGAGAATTGAGATGCTGTTAATTAGCATACCAAAGATTGCACTAATTGCAATCATTGAACACTTATGAATAACAAAAATCAATCATTCAATGAATAAAAGAAATTAAAAATAGCAAACAAAACTTTGACAGGTTACAACATAAGTTACTAAAGGCAAACCATCATGTTAATCAACAATAGAATAACATATCGAGTCACATATACAAAAAATCAAACAAAACAAGGTTGAAACACAAAAGACATACACTAAAGGTCATACCAATGTACTTTCAGTTGTAGTAATACATGGTTGTCAGATTTAAACAACAAGGAAGGAGAGGTAAGTTTTGTTCATAAGTTCGAAAAAAAAAACTTATCAATGATGGCTTGATGCTTCTCCTCATGGCTGACGGTAGCCATTGAGGAAACAAATTGCCTGATTCGAAAGAAAAAAATTAGGCTAAAAAATGCGGGGCCTAAAAGTTTGAAGGCCTAGAGCAATGGCATATTTCCTTACTAGGATTCGGCTAGCCTTTAGGTCATATATATTTTTTTTATTTTCTTAAAGAACGAATGATCGCACCAAAAGTTGATGGTAAGACTCATGTGTAAGGCATAGACATTCAATGTTAAGACGATGCATAACTAAGCTTTGAGAAACACCACGACTGACACGTTGATGCGGGTGACAATTCAGAAGCTGAACCCATTCCGGAATGGGTTTCAATGGGATCCAGGTTGAAGATTATCTCAAGATTTAAAAATATTTAATTCCTTAATTATCGAGTATTTTATTAATTATCGTATCTTTTATTTTATTTAGTTTATTCATGTCTATCTTTAAGGTTGTTAGGGTCCAGTATAAATAGTGGTCTTGGTTCAATGTTTACGATCAGTTTTTGATTGAATTTTAATAGAAAAGAACATTGTTCTTGAACCTATCGGTTCGTTATGAGACTTTGATTATCAATAGTTTCTTGAGTCATTTGATCGCACGCAAAACTGAATCAGTTGGTATCAGAGCTTTGGTTTTCAAATGGCTCGACGTGATAGCGATTATTCTCGTGTCCGTAGAATCGCCGACCGAGGCAACGGTAAATATGGTCTCGATTCACGTGCTCGTGGTGAAGATCGACGCCCTGTTCGTAGAATCGCCGACCGAGACAACGACGGAGTTGATTCCGACCCACGTGATCTTAAGATCATGCGACTCCAACGGCGAGTCCGAGATCTCTAGTTACAACACGAGATCGTGCGACTCAAAAAACAAATCCACGATCTTGAGGCATCACCGGTATGAGAAAAACGGAACCGGAAGAACCCGTCAGGGACGAGTTAAGCGAGGCTGAGGAGCATCCTACCCATGGCGGATTTATCTACCACTCACCTCCTTGTTTTAATAATTACGAGGACGAAGAGGTGAGCCAAGAAGATTATTTATGGGTCAGGGTTACAAAGGCCTTGAACGGAGAAGACGGCAAAGAAAAAGACGTGGCTGATAAAAAATCTGGTAAGTCTTTTCCTCACGTGATGTTTAACAGATCTATTTTGGGTCAATATATGGATGCCAAAACCGCAAACAAAGAATATGATGAAGATGTTATATGCGACATCTGTGCATATAATTCATTCGAGGAGACTCATTTCCTTGCGTGGGGGTTGGGAAATCAATGGGATGGCCAATGTGTTGTGAACACAGAAACTTCTTTAGGGTCGTCAACCGAGCAACTAGCGCATATTGAATCAAAAGCAATAGAAAGCAGTAGTCATGCGATGGCTCCCGGTGGCGGTGTAGGAGCTAATGTTGGCGTTGGATCGGCTGGAGATGGTGAACCGGTCATAGAAACTCCTATCATAGTGCCGACAATCTTGGATGATTTGAATTCAAAAATTCAAAATGGGGAGAAGATTATGGGTGTTAAAAACTTGGGTAAAGATGCCGATAATTTCCATACTATAAATTAACAACATGTATGTGCTTCATCTTGTTGTACCCTATGTTTAGGGGGTATTTCAAAAAAGTTTTAATATTTTTCACTTCTAACCATGGTTGTAAAAGTCCCGCCTAGGCTCCGAGTACTCTACAAGGTAGGTTTCCGAGGCATGAGTACTCTTCAACCAGGCCAATTACTCCCCGAGTAATCTCCGCCTAAGCCGAGTACTTCCCGAGTACTCCCGAATCCGAATAGGGACCGCCTAGCGACTTTTGCAACCATGCTTCTAACCCAAAACATCTTATCTTTGCAATTTAACCCTTTTGGTTTTTTTACTTTTAACACAAAGCTTTTCATCTTTTGCAATTTAACTCCAATACTTTTTTACTTTCAACTTTGGCCCCCATAGTTTTCATCTTTCGCAAGTTTTTTGTTTTACGTTTCGTTCAAAATTTTGCGAGTTAACACGCCGCAACGTGCGTGTGGGGTTCAAAGTTTTTTTTTGTCTATTTTTCCCATTTGAGAAGTTCGTCGCAACGCACGGGTCCTAGATCGACCTAAGTATTTTTCTATGTTTTACGTTTCAGCCTAAATTTTTCGCATTAACACGCTGTAATGGGTGTGCGTGGTTCAACGATTTCACATCTGCTTTTCATTCGGTTTTATTTTCTCCTTTTCTATTTATTTTGTTTTTATGAGTTTTTCGGCGTTGATCGCTGGTGGTGGTGTGGCATTGGTGCTACTTTGCATGGTTTTATACCCCCCGTCGCAATGCGGGGCGTTAATGCTAGTTATGATAATAATTCGAAACTTCTAAATGAAATGGCCAGTCAAAATAATAAGTCTGCATGTGCCATGCATAAGGAAGTTACAAAATTAAGTACTCAGAAAATCATTCTTGATGATAAGTATGAGATAGTTGAAAATTGTGATTACATGCATGATTTGGATGGTAGAAATACACGTAGACATCATGGCTGTATTTTGAATAATGCAAATGGTTATGATAATTTAACTTGTGGTCAAGAAATTAATTCACATGATGGATTAATTGATTCTGGTGCGTATTTGTTTCGTTTAAACCAACTAATAAATGTAACTAAAGTTAAAAACGGAGGTGGTTGGCATGGATTATCCAACATGGTGATTGGGTTGTCGTTTAAGCCCAATGGTGGTAAATTCTCGGGAGATCACAAGCAAATTGAAAAGGGTAGTTGGGCTTTTGGTGTGGAGACTTTAAGAATGGAACCGAAGCAACTTAACATCCCTTTCGATCCAGGTGGTTTTGATTCGGAAACAAAACTCGAGGACGAGTTTTTTTCTAAGAGGGGGAGAATGATGCGGGTGACAATCCAGAAGCTGAACCCATTCCGGAATGGGTTTCAATGGGATCCAGGTTGAAGATTATCTCAAGATTTAATAATATTTAATTTCTTAATTATCGTGTCTTTTATTAATTATCGTATCTTTTATTTTATTTAGTTTATTCATGTCTATCTTTAAGGTTGTTAAGGTCTAGTATAAATAGTAATCTTGGTTCAATGTTTACGATCAGTTTTTGATTGAATTTTAAAAGAAAAGCACATTGTTCTTGAACCTATCAGTTCGTTATGAGACTTTGATTATCGATAGTTTCTTGAGCCATTTGATCGCACGCGAAACTGCATCACACGTCTCTTTAACTAATGAGGCGAAAACATGAGTGTATATGCATTGTTCACTCTATAACTCGTGTAATAGTTAACTCTGAATGTTTGCCCATTGATCTTCACCATGCTGGAGGCAAATAGTTATGGATTGAAATCTAGAGTGACCATCACCCAATACATCTTGTACCCTTGAGATGCAAGTATGGAAAATATTTGGGATTTCACTAATTAGTGGGTGTTGATAGCTTGACTGAAAGTTTATGTATGAACTATGCCGCACAGGTTCCTGTTTTATGTCTATAAAACCTAACCAAACATTATTTGACAAGGTTGAGTGACTATGTTTACGCGGTTGAGTAAGTATGTAGATCCATTATGTATGTTCATCTTCTTTAGTGACTACCTTTTGTTAATAATAGAATGATAAGCATTATCTTTTTGTAAAGTATGTATATACAAAAACTATCGATCAACTACTAGTGAACTACGAATTTGCTAGAGTGGTATGGTCTTTTGTTTGGTCTTGCTGCAATATATCGTCAACAGAGTTACACATGGAGGAAACAATTATAGACGTTCTTGTTATGATTGCAAACTTGCCCTTCTTCATTCATATATCAATAATATATATACAGATATCTCCTATTCTTATCAAGAGATATATATAAACGTATAACATATTTACATTCCATATATAACTATATTCTGTTACACCCCCGTAGTCGAAGCAAGAGGAGGCCGAATGTTGAGACTGGACCGAAAATCATCAAATAGGATGCGAGGAAGTCCTTTGGTGAAGATGTCTGCAATTTGAAATCTGGAGGGGACATGTAAAACACGAACCTGTCCACGCTGAACGAGCTCCCGTACAAAATGTATATCCAATTCTATATGTTTAGTACGTTGATGTTGCACAGGATTACCCGATAGATACACAGCGCTAATGTTGTCACAGAAGACAATGCTAGCCTTGAGCATGGGTTTGTGAAGATCTAATAAAAGATTTCGAAGCCAAGACAATTCAGCAACAACATTTGCAACACCCCGGTACTCAGCCTCGGCACTTGAACAAGAAACCACAGCTTGACGCTTGGAAGACCAAGACAAAAGATTAGAACCAAGATAGACACAGTACCCAGATGTATATCTACGTGTGTCTGGACACCCGACCCAATCAGCATCTGTGTATGCACGAAGAGAAAAATCGTTGAACGAGCCCAAAGTAAGACCAAAAGAAGAGGTGCCCTTTAAGTATCGGATGATACGTTTTAGTGTGTTCCAATGATCAAGACGAGGAGAGTGCATGTGCATGCACACCTGCTGTACTGCATAGCTGATGTCAGGTACTGAAGTGCACCTGCCAGACTACGGTACTGAGTTGGATTATCATACTCTAGACTGGGTGTAACACTTAACTTCGGGTTGCAATCAACAGGCGTAGCAACGGGGTTACAAGAACTCATACCGGCACATTCAATGATGGCATTAGTATATTGCTGCTGAGAGAGAAACATAGACTGGCCAGTGCGAGTAACTTGAATGCCTAGAAAGTGACTGAGAGGGCCAAGGTCTTTCATGGCGAATTCGTCACCTAATCGACGCATAAGATGATCCCGAAGATGATCATTAGAGGTGGTGAGAATAATCTCGTCGACATATATAAGTAAGTATGCCGCATTAGAACCATGATGATAAACAAACAGAGAATTGTCACACCGACTTTGCCAAAACCCAATAGAGATTACAAAATCATTAAATCGTTGGTACCATGCACGGGGCGCCTGCTTCAATCCGTATAAAGATTTCTTAAGAAGGCATACATGATCAGGAAACTGTCGATGCCGAAATCCCATAGGCTGATACATATAATCTGTCTCATGCAAATTACCTTGTAGAAACGCATTTGTAACGTCCAACTGATGAATCTTCCAAGATTGAGACAATGCAAGAGATAAAACGGTACGAATAGTAGCTGGTTTAACAACTGGACTAAAAGTATCTCCACAATCCACCCCAATTTGTTGGTTACTACCATCACAAACTAGACGTGCTTTGTACTGTTCCAGTGTACCATCTGACCTGTATTTATGACTAAACAACCACAAACTACGTAGAACATTCATTTTAGGTTGTCGAGGGACAAGTTCCCACGTCTTATTTTTAATAAGGGCATTAAACTCAATGGTCATGGCGTTATACCATTCCGGAACAGACAAGGCAACTTTTGGAGTTTTGGGTAAGGATGCGACATAAGTGGTGAGAAGATTAAGGAAACGTCGTGGTTTTGAAATACCATCCATGGCGCGAGTACGCATAGTGTGGGTGGAGGTAGAAGGGAGAGGTTGTGACGTACTTTGAGATGGTTGTTTAGTTGATGGATGTGTGGGATCGGGTTGGGTAATCGGGACAGGAATCGGTGAAGATTGGGCTGGTTGGAGTGGGTTGTTGGGTGTATTAGGAGGTGAGTGAAGTGGGTCAGAAGTTAGAGGTGAGACTGAGGTATGAAATGGGCCGTGAGAAGGAGTACTGAATGGGCCGGTTGAGGTGTAATGTTTTGGGCTTTGAGAAGTTATAGGTTGTGAGCTGTTAGGTGTAGTAGATGGAGAAGGTGGGGGCGGTGTATTATCAATGGACCACAAAAGTGGGTAGGTATATGTGTCGAGAAAGTCATAGGTCCGTAAATCTGATTGTGGGCGATTTGCATATGGGAAAGTTGTTTCATCAAAGACAACGTGGCGACTAAGTATTATTTTATGAGTGGCTAGGTCAAGGCACTTGTAGCCACGGTGGTTGGGTGGATACCCGAGGAATAAACAAGGCATAGAACGATAATCCAATTTATATATAGTTGTGGAAGGAATGAGAGGGTAGCATAGGGATCCAAAAATTCGTAGGTGGTCATAGGATGGACAGGCGAGATATAAGCATTGAGTGGGAGAGTTGTAGTTTAGAAGTTTGCTAGGTAGAATATTCAAAAGATATGTGGCAACTTCCAAGGCATGATGCCAATATGTATTTGGAAGAGATGCTTGAGCTAAGATGGTGCGAATGAGATTGTTGATAGTGCGTATTTTCCGTTCCGCTTTGCCATTTTGAGATGAAGTGTGGGGACACGAGAAACGAAATTACATGCCATTTTGATTACAAATTTATGGAAACGAAGAGTTTGCATATTCGCGTTCGTTATCACATTGAAATTGTTTAATTTTAAGTTTAAATTGAGTGGTGATAAGGTTTGCAAAGGTGGTAATGGTAGAAAAGACTGGCGATTTGTTGGCAAGTGGGTAGTATAACAACCCTCCAAAACACTCCTAAAACGCTCTAATTATACCCCGTATATTCGCAAACAAGCCCGTATAACCTTAATATTAATAAAAATAAATAAAACAAATAATATATGTCGCTCGTGGGCCGCGACCCAGTTCGCTCAAGGAGTCGCGGGGTGCGACACCCGGTAACTTACCGGTCACCTGTGAAGCCACGTGTCCCACTGCGTGTTGAGGCTAGAATGCTGACTAGTCAAAGCTAGGCCCTAGCCTAGGACTCTCGCGGGCCGCGAGAGTGTGAGGGAGACGGCTCGCGGGGCGCGAGCCGGTGGCTGATCAGCCTATAAAAGGAGGCCGCAGCCTCAGTCTTCAGTCGTTCAATTCTTTTCTTCTCTAAAGCCCCTATTATACCAAAGTATTGCTAGATAAAATGCCCCTAAAACGCGAAGATCTGCCTCGTTGTAAGTATTATAACCCCCGATCACATATTTGTTACCCTACCCGATTGATCTAGGGCTCCGTAACGTATGTCAAGGCTCTGCATGACTCAGTTCGTTGGAGTTCTGTCTCATGTTGTATGGCTAATGTGATTTGGGTTATCTTACTAACACGTGTGCATTGTTTAATTTTTATTAGAAAATAATTAGGAACACCACCAGGAAGCTGTAGAATTTCCTAAGTCTACAAAGTGAGTTATTCTCTTTTTCTACCAAACTGTTTTACCAAAACCTTAAATATTTCCAGTTATACTTACAATGATTGAGTCTTTGTATTCTACAATTGCTGCCAGTATTATGGGGTTTGTATACAATACTTAATAACCTTCACAATTGGGCACGGCTATCCAATGTTTGATATGACCATATTCACAGATCTGTCGAGTGACAAGTACTGAACGAGTAATTGGGTAGATATAAACATTGTAATCGCCCTCAATACTGTAAAGTTATGAAATCTTGTTTTGATTAAACTGGAATGCACTCGCTAGTATTTCTTGCTGATAAAATCTTTTTAAAACGCGTTTCAGGTAACACAATGTGAACTCCAATAGAAGCCAGCAGGGGAGCACTGAAGGCTTAAAGAAGTAGCTATAAAAGTTACCTAAATAAAAGGAGTTTATGTTTTCAATAATTAGGGTTTATCCCTATAAATGTATTATTAATGAAACTTGGGTTTTATACCATTTGGTTATTATAAAAAGTTTGGTGTTTTGAAACTCTGAAGCTATTTCCTAACTACGGTCCTGATGTCTCATTTCCGCTGCCAAATTAATAAACACCGGTACCACTTGACTGGCTCGCGGCGCCCGCTCCCGGGGTAGGGGTCGGGGGCTGCGACAGAGGGTGGTATCAGAGCCAATGCCACTGGTTTAAGCCATTTATGTGTTCTGCTAATACCTAAATTTTAACCAGCTGTGTTAGGAAATAACTTATGTGATTCTGTGTAAATATGTATATTATTATTTTGTGTTATTTGACAATTTGTTAGTTTACAGTATGAGTGAGCAAGGTACTTCCGAGGCTTACCGTCAATTAGCTAGTTCCCCAAAGAATGAAGGAACCTCCTCCCAGCCAACCCCCTCAGGATACTCTGCTGATACTGAGGAAGAAATCTTTGTCTTTAAGGCACAATCTGAGGAACCATTCCCTCCTAAAAAGAGAGGCTGGTTCAGTAGGGGAGCGCATGAAAGGAGAAAAAGGATGAAGATACTCCAACAACAACGAGCTTTAGCAAAAGCCAATAGAGAAATGATTGCCTAAACCCATGAAACTAATAGACCATTATGGGAAGAAGAACTTGATAGGCAATTAGCTGATTTCCACGTGTTAGCAAATACAGCAGCAGACCCAAATCTTAAACAAGTAGCTGAACCACAACTTTTACCCTTATTTCCCAATAAACCAATGGAGCTAGAACTGAAACAAGAGAACAAATTCCCAATCCCAGCATTTGACCCCAATGAGATCCCTAGAATTCCCGCACCAAACCCTATAGAGCAGTATACAACCCTGAACCCTTTAGACCCATGGTGGAACGAAAATAGGGCAATTCAGGATATATTAGAAAACTCGTACCCTTATAGAGAACCCATACCACGTTACCCTGAACCAGTGCCAGCACTACTACCACCCATGAACCAAGAAAATGTAGAGGAACTTCGCCAGTATGGCGAAGAGTTAGTGGAAGAAGGAAATAAAATTCGTTAGATAGGAGAGAAACTCGTTTGGAAGTATAACGAGCGTGAGATGCAGTTCTAGACAAGCCAGTGCCTAATATAATATATATATATATATGTGTGTGTGTAATTTGTTTACTTTTAATATATATATATATATATATATATATCATCGACTAGATTAGATAAACTAAAATAGATAAACTAATATATATCGATGCATAGTTACAAATATTTCGGTTATAATTTGTACTAGATGCATATATAGATATATATAAAAAGAGTAAGTCGCAATGTTCGATGTTTTTGATCAATATGCTTGCGTGATTGTTTAAATTTAATCTTTTTCTTTGATATTAATACCTGATAAATGTTTACAATTCAGATGGAAAACGAAGTAAATCAGAATCAGGAAAACCAGAATAACGATAATAACGGAAACCAAGTGAATCATAGTGCAATCGAACACATAGTAGCATAAGGGATTATAGATGCCATGCCATATATTATCAAGACTATTAAAGAAGCAGAAAATAATAAATCTATAACTGGAAGTAAACGTGCAACTAATGAACTAAGTCACAACGTGAATGGAAATCACGGGCCACTTATCCAAATGCTAATTCCAAAAAGAAGAAGGACTACCTCATATGGTTGTTCTTATAAGGAATTTTGGGCATGTAAACCAATAGAATTCTCAGGCAATGAAGGAGCCATTGCAGCTCTGCGCTGGATAGAAAAGACAGAAGCAGTCTTAAAAATTAGTAAATGTGCAGATGAAGATAAAATTATGTTTGCTTCTAGTCTTTTTAAGAATGCAGCCTTAGAGTGGTGGAATACCATTTTCCAATCTAGAGGAAGTGACAGTGTTTATAACATAGAATGGACCAACTTTAAGGAGATAGTTGAAAGAAAATTATGTCATCCTCATGAGAAGGAACAAATTGCTAATAAGTTCCTAAATCATAAAATGATTGGAATAGACTGTTGGGAGTACACTACCATATTATTTGAATATGCTAGGATAGTACCAACCTTGGCCTCACCAGAACCAGTATTAATCTCCCGTTACATCTGGGGATTAATCAGTGAGATCAGACATGTAGTCAAGGCAGCTAGACCACAAACCATGGAAGAAGCAGTAGAACTAGCCAACACCCTGACTGATGAATTAGTTCGTACGCAAGAGGAAAACCAGAGAAAGAACCTAGCTCAAAAGCTTAACCAAGAATTTCGTTATGGTAATTCCTACCGTGGGAAAGGTACAGGTTCTTCCTCTTCACCCAACTGCAAGTATTGCAAAAGAAAACACTCAGGAAGTGTGCTATGTCCTGCAACTTTTGCAAGTTCCCAGGACATAAAGAAGAAGATTGTAGGAGGAAAGCAAGTGCCAGAATCTGCTACAATTGTGGAGAAGCTGGTCAAATCAAACCGAATTGTCCGAAACTAGATCTAGCGACAACCAGCAAAGCTAAGGCAACAGAAGGACCCAAGAAGAATGCCAGAGCATTCGTTCTGACAGCCGACGAAGCCAAGATGATTCCTGATGTGATCACCGGTACGTTTTTAGTTAATGATGTTTTGCTAAAGTATTATTTGACTCTGGTGCGAACCAAAGTTTTATCAATACTTCTTTCTACAAACTTCTCAGCCAACCGTTAACCAAACTTCAACAAGATTGTCTGATGGAGACGGCAAATGGAGAATCCATTAAGATAAGTGAAATCCTGTAGGGAGCAAGGATAGAAATTCTAAACCACAATTTTACTGCTAACCTTTACCCAATGAATCTAGCCGGATTTGATGTCGTGTTAGGAATGGATTGGTTGGTAGCCAATCATGCCAGTATTTTATGTGATCTAAAGTCTGTACAAATAAGTACACTAAGTGGTGAAAAGATCACAATTAAAGGAGACAAGCCAACCAGATTAACAAAGTTCATCTCTGTGATGAAAGCTGCAAGCTATGCAAGGAAATGAGGAATAATGTATATGATTTCAGTAACCATTAACACTAAAGGAAAAGAATTAAAAGATATTCCTGTAGTATCTAAATTCTCAGATGTTTTTCCAGAAGAATTACCTGGATTACCGCCAGATCGAGAGGTTGAATTTAGAATTCACCTAATACCCGGAACGGCACCGATTGCCAAGGCACCTTATCGACTAGCACCGACAGAGATGCAGGAACTGAAGAAATAGTTGGACGAATTTACTTGACAAAGGATTCATACAACCTAGTTCATCGCCATGGGGAACACCTGTACTGTTTGTCAAAAAGAAGGATGGATCGATGCGTATGTGCATTGATTATCGAGAATTGAACAAGGTTACGATTAAAAATCGATACCCACTACCGAGAATCGATGATCTGTTCTATCAACTTCAAGGAGCTCAATTTTTTCTAAGTTCGATTTACGCTCAGGATATCATCTATTGAAAGTACAGGAAGAGGACATTCCTAAAACTGCTTTCAGAACAAGGTACGGTCATTATGAATTTACAGTCATGCCATTTGGTTTAACCAATGCCCCAGCTGCATTTATGGACATGATGAACAAGATATGTAAACCATACCTGGATAAATTCATAATTGTCTTTATAGATGATATTCTAATTTACTCTAAGAGTAAAGAGGATCATGCGGAGCATTTGCATATACTTCTGACATTGTTGAGAAAAGAAAAGCTTTATGCTAAATTCTCAAAATGCGAATTCTGGATTCAAGAAGTGCAATTCCTTGGACATCTGGTTAATCATGAAGGAATTCATGTGGATCCCACAAAGATCGAGGCGATTACCAAATGGAAAGTCCCCGAATCACCAACGAAAGTAGGAAGTTTTCTTGGACTAGCAGGATATTATAGACGTTTTATTAGGATTTTTCTAGAATAGCCATTCCATTAACCAAACTGACCTGCAAATCAATTAAGTTTGAATGGGGACCAAAACAGGAGGAAGCATTTGAATTTTGAAGCAAAGATTAACCAACACACCCATACTCGCGTTGCTAGAAGGAACTGAAGACTTTGTAGTCTATTGTGACGCGTCTAAGTTAGGATTCAGATGTGTGTTGATGCAACGTCAAAAGGTTATGGCTTATGCTTCTAGACAGCTTAAGAAGCATGAAGAGAATTATACAACCCATGATCTAGAGTTAGGAGCCATAATTTTTGCTCTTAAGATTTGGAGACACTATCTTTATGGTAGTAAGTTTGTGTATTCACAGATCATAAGAGTTTAAGATATGTTTTTCGACAAAAAGAATTAAATATGAGACAGAGACGTTGGATGGAGATCCTTAGTGATTATGATTGTGATATCCAGTATCATTGATGTGTGTAAAATGCAACATATAAATTACATCAAAAGAGGCATAAAACTAACCCTTTTTAGTACTAATGATGGAAAAAGTGTGCTTTTGTCTTCCTTTTGTATTTTCAGGATTAAATAAGCGTAAATGAACAAAAGGAACAAATATGCAGCAAAATCTAACATAAATACAAGAAAAGGAACAAACGTGGCATGCCCGACCCCTCGACAGCATCTTCCCAAGCAAAAACAAGAAAACAGAAGGCTGACCACGGCCCCGTGCCCAGCGGACACGGGGGCGTGGCCAGGTGTCTGCAGAAAGGACAAAGCTATAGAAGCTTCTATTCCCGACACGGGGGTGTGCCCAGCTTAACACGGGTCATGGTCAACGCTAAGATTCGCAGAATCCAAGCAAATCTTGATAGTACAGATACGCTTCTGCACACGGGGCCGTGCCCAGCGAACACGGGGGCGTGTGGAGCCTAATACAGACAATTGAAATTAATGAAGAAAGAGAAGGAGGATGGACACGGGGCCGTGCCCATTGGACACGTGGCCGTTTCCGGGCTTCTGTGCAGGCTATAAATAGGGGTGCTTAGTTCACTTCAAAGGCATCCCTTGGCAAACCACCTCTCTCCCACTTCACCCACACTCCACCACCACTACAACCCACATCCACCACCATCATCCATCATTCATCTTAGAGTGTGTGTAGTAGTCTCGGGATCCAAGATTGATAGTAAGAGTTCTTGACAATCAAAGGCCATGTTTGCCTAAGTCTCTTACATCACTTGGTGAAGACAAGCATTTAGTGTAATACTTTTGATTTTTAATCTTTTCGCACTTTTTATTTGGTTTTGTATTAATGACTTTAATAACTAGTTTCTTATGTTGAAGGTGAAACTTCCTTATCATTTGTCCATGGTGTCTTGGCGTTATTTTACTGTCTATATAAAATAAAATATTTACACCATTCATATCTCTACGGTCTATATAGAGATATGTTGGCTACCTGGTCGGGGGTTAAGGGAATGGTTTGGTAAGGTTCTTGCCTTGTTCAGTGTATAGATCCTGCAAGGACCTGGGTCAAGCTTACTAGGACCTCCTTCAATACCCACTGGTATTGGATGGCGGGGGTGCGAATGGCTTAATCCCCTCATATGTAAACTACTATTAATACATTAACCCGAATACTTGGGATTGTATCCCTACTGACTCAAAACACTTAGCCGAGGGTAATGTCACCTTCAAAAGAGGGGCCTACCACATTACGCATTAATAACTTAATTAATTATCTTTCAATATTCCGACCCTTTAGGATTGTATCCTTGCAGACTTAAACTACTGGGTTGAGGGTAACGTCACCTTCAAAAGAGGGGCCTACTACTATAACTAAGATAATCTCTTAAAAAGTGCAAAAGTGCGGAAATCATCAAAGGTTACACTAAAGGCGAGTCGGATCCAAGTGATTCATCTTGTCTATCTGTTTTATTTTTATTTTCAGCATTTTTAGTTTTTATTTTCATGTTTAAAACTTTTTCTAAATTTTTGATTTGATTAGACGTTGAGGATAAACCGGTATTAAAAGCTCTTGTGTCCTTGGACGACCTCGGTATCTTACCAACGCTATAATACGCTCACGATGGGTGCACTTGCCCATATGTGTGTTTAGCGTTAGTAGAATATCGTGTTTTATAAATTTAAAACTTGACTAAAGTGTTAAAAAGGGCTTAAAATATAACTAAAAATATATCACGCTACACACGCATCAATCATGCAGGCAAAGCTAATGTCGTAGCTGATGCTTTAAGTCGAAAGTATCATGAAAAGCCAAAACGAGTACGCTCTCTCAGATTAAATCTGCAGATAGATTTAAATGAACAAATTAGAGAGATACAGGAGAAAGCAATCAAGGACGATGCTGAAAGTTTAAAAGGAATGATTAAGGAATTAGAACAAGGAACAAATGAATTTGGAGATTCCATAAGAAAAGGATCTGGATACCTAAGCAAGGAAACCTACGCCACCAAATTCTAGAAGAAGCCCGTAAGTCTAAATATACGATACATCCCGGTAGTGATAAGATGTATCAAGATTTAAGAAAGAATTTATGGTGGATAGGAATGAAAAAGGATATAGCAAACTATGTTGCTAAATGTCTAACCTGTTCACAGGTTAAAGCTGAGCATCAGAAACCTTTAGGGTTATTGCAGCAATTAGAAATGCCAATATGGAAATAGGAACCGATAACAATGGACTTTGTTACCAAATTACCCAAGACATGAAAAGGCAATGATACAATCTGGGTTATTGTAGACAGATTAACCAAATCTGCTCATTTCTTACCTATGAAGGAAACTTTCAGTATGGAACAGTTAGCCAAGTTATATGTAAATGAAATAATTTCATTACATGGAATTCCTTTATCTATTGTTTCTGATAGTTATAGTCATTTTACATCTCATTTTTGGACAAGTTTCCAAAAAGAAATGGGAACCAGGTTGAATCTAAGCACATCTTATCATCCTCAAACGGACGGACAAAGCGAAAGGACGATTCAGACAAAGGAAGATATGCTTAGAGCATGTGTAATTGATTTTGGAGGAAATTGGGACGATCATTTACCATTAATAGAATTTTCCTATAACAACAGCTATCATACCAGCATTAATGCTGCACCATTTGAAGCACTTTAAGGACGAAAATGCCGAACTCCAATCTGTTGGGCAGAGATTGGAGAAAAGCAACTATCTGGACCAGAGATAGTACAGGAAACAACGGACAAAATCATTCAAGTCAAGGAAAGACTAAAAGCAGCACGAGATCGTCAAAAGAGTTATGCAGTGTTGGTGCATCTAGTGTCTGTTAACTTTGTCTTAATCGAGTCTTATGTCTAGATAGATTGAACGAGCATGCATTGGGTTAGAATTTAGGGTTTTATATGTTTATATAGGTATTTCGCTTGAAAGTAACAAGGAGCAGTTCAAGCGAAATCAACTGATGTGAGTTCGCTTGAAAGCAACATGTGTCACATTCAAGCGAAACCCTGTAGCCTATAAATAGGGTTGTGTTGTTGTCATTTGAAGCGAATAGGGACTAAGTCATTGTGTGTGAGTCGAGGTGCTGCCGGATTTCATCCGAAATCATTGTAAAGACTCAGAAATCAGTAATAGAGAAGAAAGTTAAAAGGAATAAGCTGTGTGACGTTGTTTACTTTGATTCCGCCTTAGTAAATGATGATGAACTGCCTTTACTGACTGTTTAGGGTCACGAAACCGATCCAACAAGTGGTATTAGAGCTCAGGACAAGGAGTTCATACCATTGCAGCTTGAAATCATCGGAATTTCTTACTTCTACTCATTCTTTTCTGATTTGGACATATTTTTACGGTTGAAATGGCCTGAAACTCATATATATCAAGCAAAATAGAGTGTTAACTAATCCTTGAAAGAATTGGACTAAAATACGGCTTAAAATTGATCAAAAACGTATTTTCACTTGAAACTGTTTGTAAATAGATGACGTCGTAGGTGATCTCGCTTGAAATACCTTGGTGTTCTCGCTTGAAAATCACATTTCGCTTGAAAATATTGTCTCATTTCGCTTGAAAGATCAAGTGAAACAAGTGATTTCGCTTCAATTAACCTGTTTTCGCTTCAATTTGTTTTCGCTTGAACTTGATTTGTGATTTCGCTTTAAAAGCTATTTTGCTTAAAAGCTGATTTTGCTTGAACAGATTCCGGTTGAATCTGTATTTTTCAAAATTAAGAAATTTCTAAGTGTTTGCTGATTTTTCAGGTACGTACAAGATGGATGATCTATTCATGAATCCGTTTAGCGATATGTATGCCTTTGCTGGAAATTCTGGAGATGATACTTCACCTAGCAACACCAATGAGAACACGCCGAATACGAAGAAAAGTTTATCGGATGCTTTGGGAGTTGAAAGTGCTTTTGGAACATATAACAAACCCCCGAAGTTGACGGCTATCAAAGAGTACAGTCGGTGGGCCAAGAAGTTTGAAGAATGGTTGAAAGCCTTTGCATATCCTAGCTGGAAGAGTCTAAAGAACGGATACATTGATGGAGGCAAAACTGGTGAAAGCTTGACATCAGCTGAAGAAATAGAATCGTTTGTTGCTGAGCAAAAATTCATCGCACTGCTGTTTCAGTCTGTCCGAGAAGATATAATATCCTTGATCGAGTACAAGAATTCTACAGATCTCTGGAACAAATTGAAAGTTAAATGTTTGGGAAGTGCAGAAATTGTGAAAAATAAAAAGAAACTGCTAAGGAAAGAATTTGATGTATTTGGTTGCTTAAAAAATGAATCAGTTTGTAAAATGATTGAGAGGTTTGGGCACCTGAAGCTGGAGCTGGCGAGACATGAAATTTTCTATTCTCAAGAAGAGCTAGTCGACAAATTGTTTGATTCATTGCCAGATGAGATGGATTGACAATATTATGCCTTAATGTTGAAGAATACTATCAAGCCGCCAGAAGTGTTGACTGTAGATTTGTTGATTGAAAGACTAGAGAGTCATGAGCTGGAGTTAAGGAAAACACACAAAGTTAATCACTCGTCTTATCAACAGACTTGGATTTGTATTATCCAAAGAGCATGATGCCAAAGACTACATCTCCCAAGACGGCTTTTTCTGCTGAAAACTCCAATACATATAGCAAAGAGAGTCAAAGCAGTGGATTTCACAGTGGTTCTTCGTCACATTCAAGTCAATCAGATGCAAAGAACCTATTCCAATGCAATATCGCTGTAGACTTAAAGAACGCTCAAAACTTCAGCGAGGAGTCGGCAAAGCAACAGATGGTTTTTCTAGCTTCTGTGCTAGAATCGTATGAAAGTCTTGTAGCAGGGAAGATTGGCAACACCAACCTGACAAAAGAAGATTATGATCAGATAGATCCTGAGGAGATGGAATTGATCGACATAAGGTGGTGCATGGCCAGTGCAGTTCGTCGGGCACAGCGTTTCATGGAGATAACTGGAAGAAAGTCTATTGGTGGACCATCTACCAAGTTGGGCTTTGACAAGTCTAAAGTGACATGTTTCAAGTGTAAACAGAAAGGTCACTTTAAGCGTGAATGCCGAAATGCTTATGCTGATGAGTCTGAAAACCCGTTCAAAGAAGATTACTACAAGAAAGCAATTTATCATCAGAATAAATCAGAACCGCCACGAATGAAGCAGCTTGAGGATAATAAAGAGAAATCTAGAGCTCTTGCTGTGATTCACGATGATGAAGGTTTCGACTGGAGTGAGTTGTTACCTGAGGAGGATGCGGTTGGTTATGCTTTCATGGCAAAATCTACTGAACCTGTTCCTTGGAAAGACAACAGAACTGAAGAACAGAAGTATGCTTACAGAAAGATGATAGCTCAGCAAAGAATGATCAGAATATCTGGTATCTATCTTGAAGCAAAAAGAGTGAGGAGATGGGATCCAGACAAAGAATGTTATCTTGACCCCGAAGGAAACATTGCTATTAACCATAACACTCTTGATCTTGAAACCATAATTAAAGAAATGGCTGAAGAAGATGAGTATTGGCAAAGAAAATGGTGGGGAAACGGTGAAGAGAAAGAAGAGAAAGAGAAAGAAGAGAAAGAAGAAAAGCCAAAGAAAGTTGATAATGGGATCATTGACACGACTCAAGAGTTGAATGCTAAAAACATGGGAAAGATGGCTGACAAGGTGCTGGCTGCTAAGGCACTTGAGGTAGACTCTAAATCCGTTTCTGAGTCTAAAAGCCAGGTTAGTTCAAACGTGTCAACGACTGAGTCAGGTAAGAAGATCAATGGTGATGTTGACTGCAAAAATTGCATCAAAGAATGCAAAGTTTGTAGTACAATCACTTATCTCAATGGTAAGAAAGTAGATGATCTGACTGCTAGAGTCCGAAGTGTTGAGGATCAGATCCTTAACCGTGATAAAATGTTGAAAGCTTCGAACGACAGATTAAAAGAATTAACTAACAAAATTGAAAATGATAAAATTGATCAAGAAAAGATTAGGAAAGAAAATGAGAGGTTAGTTCTTGAAAATCGTCAGATTACTGAAAAATTTGAGAAGCTTAAAAGCACGGTTAAAGATAATGATGATAGAAACGGTAAAACATACAAAGAAAATTGTCATTTGCAAAGTGTTTTGAGGGTTAAAGAAGAATTAATCAACAAACAATTGGATGAGATTGCTAAATTGAAGCTTCAGTTTGAAGAAGCTAAGATTGAGAATGAGCGTATCAATTTGAAATTGAACAGTTACAGCTCTGCAAGCTTTGTTTTGCAACACATTGTTCCCAAACCTATCGGGAAAAACAAAGCAGGCGAAGATGTATACTGTGATGGAACTGGGGTCGGGTTTCATCAAGTTCCGCCACCAGTTCTATACAATTATTCGAAAAAGCAATCTGGGTTGGTTAATCTTGAAGAAGAAAAAGAAGTGAAACTTCCTGATTCAATTGATGTGACATTTTCTTCATCATCATCTGATGATAGTGTTCAAACTGAGATTGTTAAAGGCATGGCTGAAAATGTTTTGGATAGTGATTCAGCTGAGCATGAAGAGTGTTTTCTGGACAATTACATTCCGAAACCAAAATCCAAAAAACAACTTAGGTGATGAACCGGGTCTTGTGATGTACAAGATGGCTGGATCTGATAAGTTGTATTCGGATTCTGATTTTCCTCTGGAGAATGTAAATGTTTCAAAATTGACAAATGTGTTCAAAATGGTTGAAATCGATTTGTCTGAAGTAAAAAGTTTAAAACAAACAAAAAGGCAAATGAATTTTGAGAAAGATAAAGCTTACTACAAGAAACCTGTAGTTCCACCATGTTTTTATAACAACAATCGAAACAATTGGTTGGGAGGATATCAGGGTGGTAAGAACTATCAAAGAAAGAATTTTCAAAACAAGAAATTTGTTGAGAAGAAAGTGTTTGTGAACAGTTCAGGTTCACTTTCTGATGAAGAGAAAAAGATTTTTTCGAAATCAAATGAAGAGTTCTTTGAGAAGAGGGCCTCACAACCTCAGTCTGAAGGCACAAGTCGGGTAGTTGATACTCGTACATGCTTTAGATACAACAAAGTTGGTCACATTGCAAGAAATTGCACCAACTTCAAGCCTAAGACTGAAGTTGTTGAAAATCAAAAGAAGAAGGTTGATGCAAAAGGAAAAGCTCCAGTGGTTGTTGAGAAAATTTTGAAAAATGAGAAAACAAAAGTCAAAATTGAACCTGTTAAGAATGTGGTAACTAAGAATGACAAATTTTATAAACGGGTTGCGTCACCTCAACAAACATGGAAGCCAAAAATTTCATCTAAACCAAAGGTTTCTGAGTCAGAAAAACAATCGTCTTCTACCACTCCGGTAAAGATGGATGTTCCTTTGGATTATTATGAACAATTGGAGAAACAATCTTCTACTCCACCAGAGAAGAAGAATGTTCAAAAGAAAGATCAACCAACCGGTCAACTTAAGATAGATGAGTTTTTCTTATATAAAAAGGTTGAGGTTGGATCAGAAGAAAGCTTAAAAATGAATGATAAAAATTTTCTGCCACTTTACACTACAAAATCTCACATTAAAGTCCAGTTACCTGAGTCGAAAGAGGCTTGGGTAGCATCAAAATCTCACTAAAGATTTTGGAATTGCCGGAGCTTCCTAGTTGGTAATTGTGAAGCATGAATCGGCATCTTTATTGAAATGTGTTTTTAAAATCAATTTGTGATATGTGCAGGAACTTTCGAGAGCTGTTTCACGATGGATTATGGATAGTGGAGCGTCTCGACATATGACAGGGAAGACTGTATTGTTGTACGATGTTAGAAATTTCAATGGTGGTTATGTGGGATTCGCAGGAAATCAAGGTGGTAGAATTGTTGGTGAAGGAACGTTATCCAATGGGATTGTTACGTTTGAAAGAGTTAACTACATTGCTGAGCTGGAGAATAATCTGCTGAGTATCTCGCAGATTTGTGACAGGATGTATACCACTCACTTTACTGACAAAGAATGTTTGATCTTGAAGCCAGGATTTGTTATCCCTGAAGAATGGATTATCATGAGGGCACCAAGAGTGAATGATCTGTACGTGTTGGACATGAGTGTAGCTACTACAACCACGGGTCAGGCTCATTATTTTGTGTCTAGAGCAACAGAGAAAGAATCAAAGTTGTGGCACCGAAAAATGGGGCATATACATTTGCGAAAAATGAATCACTTGGTACACAATGATTTGGTTATAGGTGTTCATGTCAAAGGTTTTCATCTGGAAGGGGAGTGCATTAGTTGCATCAAAGGCAAGCAGAAGAAAAAGTCACACCCTAAAAGCAATTCAATTCCGTTTCCAGACCTTTAGAGAGACTTCATATGGATCTTTTTGGTCCAGTGAATGTCAAAAGTATTACAGGGGATCTCTACTATCTTGTGGTTACTGATGATTATTCCAGATTTTCGTGGGTATCATTTTTGAAGTCGAAAGATGAAACGTTTGATAGTTTGATGGCTTTGTTCAAAAAGATTGAAAATCTGTACCAAAGGCGTATCAAAAGAATTAGAAGTGATAATGGTACTGAATTCAAGAACAACAAGATGGAAGAATTTTGTGATGAAAGAGGTATATTGCATGAGTTTAGTGCCCCGTACACTCCGCAGCAGAATGGAGTCGCTGAAAGAAAGAATAGGACACTAATCGAAATGGCCAGAACAATGCTTGCTGATTCAAAGCTACCGATAAATTTTTGGGCAGAAGCAGTTTCCGCCGCATGCTATATGCTCAACAGAGTTCTCACTGTCAAGAAATTCAACAAAACATGCTTTGAGTTGATCAATAACCGCAAACCAAACCTGAAGTATTTAGAACCGTTTGGGTCACCCTGTACTGTTCTAGAGCCTTTTGGAAAGTTTGGTCCGAAGAGTATTGAAGGGATATTCATAGGTTATGAAAGTCCATTACGACGTGTCTTCGTTCCAAGTCTGAAGCGGATTATTGAAGCACACAATGTTGAGTGTCAAGGTTACACAATGCCGCCGCAGAATCCTGGAGATTCATGGCGTTATCATTACGACAAGTTGTGGGATTCGTTTGACATGATGGAAGAACAAGAAGAAGAAGAAGAGGATTTCTTTGATGAGTTGGATATTTTGCGAGAGTATGAGTCATCGCAGGAAAGGTTGCCAGCTGAGTATTCAAGACGACCACGACAAGCTTCAAACGATGATGAAGCAGGTCCAAGCAATGCTGGTGAACATGATGATGTCCAACAAAATGAAGTTACTCAAGATAATCAGTTGGCACAGAATGATAATCAAGAATCTGAGAACATGCCAGTATTTGATCGTGGTGATTCAGATTCTGAGGGGGAGCATATTCAGATTTCAAGTCAAACAAACCCAGTCAGTGAACAAGGTGCAAACCAGAATGTTACTAATCTGGAAGGCAATGTAGATGTTCCAGGCGAAGTGATGCCACGAACTCTTTCATACCATCCAGAAGAAATGATCATTGGAGAATTGAAAACAGGCGTCCGCACTCGAAGACAGCTTGATAAAGGGCTTACATGTTTTTATTCAAAAGTTGCTCCTTTACAAACTGACTTTTCACTAAGTTGTTTTATCTCGCAGGTTGAACCAAGGACTTATAAAGAGGCGCTTACTGAAGATTCTTGGGTTAATGCAATGCAAGAGTTACTGAGCCAATTCGAGAAGTTAGGCGTGTGGAAGTTAGTGGATTTGCTTGATGGTCAAAGGAAGATAAACACCAAGTGGGTGTTCAAGTGCAAGAGGGATGATAGAGGAGTTGTTGTTCGTAACAAAGCTCGACTCGTAGTCCAGGGATTCAGTCAGCAGGAGGGTATAGATTTTACTGAAGTATATGCTCCAGTTGCTAGACTAGAAGCGATCAGAATCTTCCTAGCATTTGCGTCTTGGAAAAATTTCAAAGTATATCAGTTAGATGTGAAATCGGCGTTTCTCTACGGGAAGGTAAAAGAGGAGGTATATGTCGGTCAGCCACCGGGCTTCACCGATCCAAACCACAAAGACAAGGTCTACTTGCTAGATAAAGCGCTGTATGGTTTACACCAGGCCCCGAGAGCTTGGTATGAGACATTGTCTCAACACCTGCTAGCCAACAGCTTTATCCGTGGAAAAGTGGATGCCACTCTCTTCACCAAAGAGGTTGACGGACATCTTCTGATAGTTCAAATATACGTGGACGACATCATATTTGGGTCAACAAATGAAAATTTGTGCAAAGATTTTGAAAGAGTTATGAAGCAGAAATTTGAAATGTCATCGATGGGTGAGATGAAATTCTTTTTGGGATTGCAGGTTGATCAACTACCCAGAGGAATATTCATACATCAAACGAAGTATGTTCATGATATCTTGGAGAAATTTGGGATGTCAGGTTCTACTCCAGCTTCCACCCCATTAGCAACGAATCATGGGATAAACCCTGATCTCACCGGAGAGAAGGTAGATGAAACGATGTATCGTTCCATGATCGGATCGCTGATGTATTTGACAGCTTCAAGACCCAATATTATGTACCCAACCTACCTCGCAGCAAGATTTCAATCTAACCCGAGAGCTTCACATATGGTGATTGTGAAAAGGATATTACGCTACCTGAAAGGAACTCCATCATTGGGGTTGTGGTATCCAAGAGAAGGCGATTTTACGCTCGAAGGGTATTCCGATTCCGATTTCGGATGCTGTAAAGTTAACGCTAAATCAACAACAGCGGGGTGCCTGTTTTTCGGACCACGATTGGTTACCTGGCAATGCAAAAAGCAGACCTCTGTGGCTTTATCCACATGTGAAGCGGAGTATGTATCTGCTAGCAGCTGCTGCTCACAGATCTTGTGGATCCAGCAACAGATGCGAGACTACGGTTTGCAATTTCTAAACACCCCTATCTTTGTTGATAATGAGGCAGCGATTAACATTACGAAAAATCCTGTTCATCACGCTAAAACCAAACACATTGAAATTCGCCATCACTTCATTCGCGATTGTTTCGAGAAGAAGTTGATACAAATTGAGAAAATCCACACTGACGAACAAAAAGCTGATTTGCATACCAAAGCATTTGATAAAACACGTTTTCAATATTTGCTAAAACTGAATGGTATGAAGCTTTTATCAGTGTTGGAGGAGATTCTTGGCGTTGATGAAGGAGACATTGTAGATGATGTTGAGAAGCAATCTGCAATGGTTTGTTTTGGTATTTAGGGGGAGGTATAGGATAATTTCAGAAAATACAAAAACAATAAAAATGACAAAAAAACAAAAACATGAGATATTTTTTCAAAATCCAAAAACAATAGAAAACCAGAAAAGAGCTTGTGTAAAAAGGGAAAATGATAGTACATCGGCTTGACAGTTACAGTATGCTAAAGAAATGGAATGTTTAAATGCGTTAAACAGTCTCGCTGATGATGTGCCGATAGGTTTTTACACATTTAGTAGGTTTGTTCGGGATATAAACTTAAAATCTTACTTACTTATTTCGTGGGGAACACTACTTGGATATATAGGTAACCCCTGGAATTTCGTTTGAAAGATTCCTCTTTCTGAGATACTAGGTCTTTATACTCAGTGATATCTGGGGTATTATTCCGGGACTTCTGCTGAATGGAAGTTCTGACCCAGTCCCCGAATAATACTTTCCGCAATGCTTGAAACATAGCATCACCCTCAGCATAAATGATAAGAAAATAAAATTGCTTAGCAATGCTGTTGTAAAAAAGATCCTCTAAAGGGGACACACCCAAGTCGATTCGTGATCTCTCTGCTGAACGGTAGTTCTGACCTGAGCTCTCACGGTTTCGTACTATTACTTAATTTATTCCCTTTACAGATATCATCTGTGGTATACTCACCTGTAAGACTGAATACTGGGATCTGGATACGGGAGTATATTCAAGAGGTGGGACACACGTATAAGTTTAAGTTTCTAATTCATCTAATCCGTATCCTGGACAGATTGAAAATTGTGTGAGAATTTAAGTGGATCAGTATATCGACAATCTAAGCGAATTGTTTAATTCTGAATATGTAATCAAAGCTTAACGGTACTTGTGAATTGTCGAATAGCTGATATGATTCTCTAACACGCTCACCAAAAATATGTTTGTAAATAGTTTATTTTCACTGCATTTTAGTTCTATATTTCATTTCTAGTTTAGAAACTTTATTAAAAATTCAAAAAGATTTTACATTTCTGCTTTATTTTTGACAAACCAAAGTGGAGAGTTGATCTTCAGATTCACAATTTGAAGCAGATGCAGGAAGTTTCTGGGCTAGATGATGAGTTTGGAGCTTAACATGATAAATTTGTGAAATTGGAAAGTTGAAAACAAGTTCATTAAGTTGAAGCTTGTAAATTTTTCAGAAAATGATTGTACAAATGTAAGTGTGAATTATCACAGATCAACCAAGGTCATTAAGTTGGACTTGGTAGATAAATTGAGTAATCAGGGTCATTAACTTGAATCTGAATACTTAAGTGGATTTCAAACACTGATTAGACAATCAATTGTGGTTGAATAGTAAGTATGGATTGAAACTGTTATTGTCATATATCTTATATTTGGGTAGAGATTATGCAGGAATCTAATTCTCCATGGCAACAAAATGTCAAAGTTTTAACCAGAATTTAAGCCCTAGCTTATCGAGAGGGGGAGTATGCAAAAGGGGGAGTCAGAATTCTGGATCAACACTCAAAGGGGAGATTGAAGATTAAAGTTTGAAGATATAGATTGAAGAGAGCTTTTACAATGATAAATTACTTTGGAGAAAGATAAAGACTAAAGACTCGACGCCGAAGACTTCGTCAACATCCAAGGGGGGAGTCTGTTGGTGCATCTAGTGTCTGTTGACTATGTCTTAATCGAGTCTTATGTCTAGATAGATTGAACGAGCATGCATTGGGTTAGAATTTAGGGTTTTATATGTTTATATAGGTATTTCGCTTGAAAGTAACAAGGAGCAGTTCAAGCGAAATCAACTGATGTGAGTTCGCTTGAAAGCAACATGTGTCACATTCAAGCGAAACCCTGTAGCCTATAAATAGGGTTGTGTTGTTGTCATTTGAAGCGAATAGGGACTAAGTCATTGTGTGTGAGTCGAGGTGCTGCCGGATTTTCATCAGAAATCATTGTAAAGACTCAGAAATCAGTAATAGAGAAGAAAGTTAAAAGGAATAAGCTGTGTGACGTTGTTTACTTTGATTCCGCCTTAGTAAATGATGATGAACTGCCTTTACTGATTGTTTAGGGTCACGAAACCGATCCAACATGCAGATAACAAACGAAAACCATTAGAATTTCAAGTTAGAGATAAGGTATTGTTAAAAGAGGAAAGCTAAGCCCCAGGTATGCTGGACCTTTTGAGATTATTAAAAGAATAGGACCAGTAGCTTATCAGCTACAACTGTCAGAGGAAATGGTAGGAATACATGATGTGTTTCATGTGTGTAACCTCAAGAAATGCTTAGCAGACGAATCATTAGTAGTACCTCTTCAGGACATAGAGGTAAATAAGAAGCTTAAGTTTATAGAGAAATGATGTGTGTAAAATGAAACATATAAATTACATCAAATGAGGCATAAAACTGACCCTTTTTTAGTACTAATGTTGGAAAAAATGTGCTTTTGTCTTCCTTTTGTATTTTCAGGACCAAATGAGCTTAAACGAACAAAAGGGACAAATATGCAGCAAAAACTAACATAAATACAAAGAAAAGGAATAAACGTGGCATGCCCGACCCCTCGACAGCATCTCCCCAAGCAAAAACAAGAAACAGAAGGCTGACCACGGCCCGTGCCCAGCGGACACGGGGGCGTGGTCAGGTGTCTGCAGAAATGGACAAAGTTGTGGAAGCTTCTATTCCCACCACGGGGGCGTGCCCAGCTCAGCACGGGGCGTGGTCAACGCTAAGATTCGCAGAATCTTGCAAATCTTGATAGTACAGATACGCTTCTGCACACGGGGCCGTGCCCAGCGAACACGGGGCCGTGTGGAGCCTAATGCAGACAAATGCAATTAATGAAGGAAGAGAAAGGGATTGGCCACGGGGGCGTGTCTAGCGGACACGGGGCCGTGGCCGGGTTTCTGTTCAGGCTATAAATAGGGGTGCTTGGCTCACTTCAAAGGCATCCCTTGGCAAACCACCACTCTCCCACTTCACCACCACTGCACCACCATTAAAACACCCACATCCACCACCATCATCCATAATCCACCTTAGAGTGTGTGTAGTAGTCTCGGGATCCAAGATTGATCGTAAGAGTTCTTTTCAATCAAAGGCCATGTTTGGCTAAGTCTCTTACATCACTTGGTGAAGACAAGAATTTAATGTATTACTTTTGATTTTTAATCTTTTCGCACTTTTTATTTGGTTTTGTATTAATGACTTTAATAACTAGTTTCTTATGTTGAAGGTGAAACATCTTTATCATTTGCCCGCGGTGTCTTGTCATTACTTTACTGTCTATATAAAGTAAAAGATTTTCACCATTCATATCTCTATGGTCTATATAGAGATATGTTGGCTACCTGGTCGGGGGTTAAGGGAATGGTTTAATAAGGTTATTGCCTTGTTCAGTGTATAGATCCTGCAAGGACCTAGGTCAAGCTTACTAGTACCTCCTTCAATACCCACTGGTATTGGATGGCGAGGGTGCGAATGGCTTGATCCCCTCATATGTAAACTACTATTAATACATTAAACCGGCTACTTGGGATTGTATCCCTGCTGACTCAAACCACTTAGCCGAGGGTAACGTCACCTTCAAAAGAGGGGCCTACCACTTTACGCATTAATAACTTAATTAATTATCTTTCAATATTCCAACCCTTTGGGATTGTATCCTTGCTGACTCAAACCACTGGGTTGAGGGTAACGTCACCTTCAAAAGAGGGGCCTACTACTATAACTAAGATAATCTCTTAAAAAGTGCAAAAGTGCGGAAATCATCAAAGGATACATTAAAGGCGAGTCTGATCCAAGTGATTCATCTTGTCTATCTGTTTTTATTTCAGCATTTTTAGTTTTATTTTTCATGTTTAAAAATCTTTTCTCAAAAATTTTAGATTGATTAGACGTTGAGGATAAACCGGTACTAAAAGCTCTTGTGTCCTTGGACGACCTCGGTATTTTACCAACGCTATACTACACTCACAATGGGTGCACTTGCCCATGTGTGTGTTTAGTGTTAGTAGTATATCGTGTTTTATAAATTTAAAACTTGACTAATGTGTAAAATGGGCTTAAAATATTAATAAAAATATAACACACTCGACACGCATCAAGAAACCACTTCAGATTGAAGATAGAAAGATTAAGAATCTCAAACACAAAATATTAGTTCTGGTCAACGTGAAATAGGATTCCAAGAGAGGACTAGAATACACATGGGAGCTCGAGTCAGAAATGCAACGGAAATATCCACACTTGTTCTAGTGAATCTCGAGGACGAGATTTTAAACAAGGTGGGGAGGATATAACAACCCTCCAAAAACACTCCTAAAACGCTCTAATTATACCCCGTATATTCGTAAACGAGCCCATATAACCTTAATATTAATAAAAATCAAATAAAACAAATAATATATGTCGCTCGGGGGCCGCAACCCTGTTCACTCAAGGAGTCGCGGGGCGCGACACCCGGTAACTTGCCGGTCACCTGTGAAGCCACGTGTCCCACTGCGTATCGAGGCTAGAATGCTGACTAGTCAAAGCTACGCCCTAGCCTAGAGGGTGGTATCAGAGCCAATGCGACAGAGAGTGGTATCAGAGCTCCCGGGGTAGGGGTCGGGGGCTATGACAGAGGGGTACCACCGGTACCACTTGACTGGCTCGCGGCTCCCGCTCCCGGGGTAGGGGTCGGGGGCTGCGACAGAGGGTGGTATCAGAGCCAATGCCATTGGTTTAAGCCATTTAGGTGTTCAACTAATACCTAAATTTTAACCAGTTGTGTTAGGAAATAACTTATGTGATTCTGTGTAAATATGTATATTATTATTTTGTGTTATTTGACAATTTGTTAGTTTACAGTATGAGTGAGCAAGGTACTTCCGACGCTTACCGTCAATTAGCTAGTTCCCTTAGAATGAAGGAACCTTATCCCAGCCAACCCCCTCAGGATACTCTTCTGATACTGAGGAAGGAATGTTTGTCTTTAAGGCACAATCTGAGGACTTTCGTGATAGAGTTCGAGTTTATTAACTAACATCGAAATTAAACCAAAGCGTTTAAAAGTATTCCTCCTAGGAATAGTTGTTTGTTTGCCGCCCCTCCCCGGGACGCATGCTTGTAAAAGAGTAGTGAACTCACTTCAGTTTGCTCGGCAAATGTAGGATCGATTTGTGACCCAAACGAGTCGATCAGAAGAGTTATTATCAATTCAAAGGCGGAAACAGATGAATTGACTTGTAAAACAGCTTGTTTCACACTTAAACGTCTTGTTTTATTGATATAACACGATTTCAGATCAGTAGACACATTGGCAGCACTTCGGTACCGGAAACATGAACATTACAAATGATTTCGTTTGGAGGCTATTTATAGGGAAAGTAATTCCGTTTGAAAGTGACAGTGTGTCAGTTCAAGCAAAATTAGTAAAGTTAATTTCGCTTGAAAGTGTCAATGTCCATTTCAAGCAGAATTAGCTCAAACACTCCAAAATCCTATTTTCTCGTATAACGTGCCCTGATCTAACATTCTAATACAAGACTCGATACAAGACGAAGTCGACAGACGTATGCACTAACAGACACCCCCTCGAATGTTGACGAGTCTTAAGTGTCGAGTCTTCACATTCTTCAGTCTTTATCAGTCTTTGGGCTTCTCTTCTCAATCTTCTCTCTTCTTTTCTCTCACAATTCTGCACCAACAAATCTTTAGGTGTCTTCAGACTCCCCCTTTCGATATGCTGGGATCGCAGTCTGGCTTTTTGAAATCACAGAGACCTCAGGTATTGAAACCTGACTCTTTATCAAACCTTTAACCTGCACAATCCTCTACCTCAAAATAAATTTCACAAATTTAATATTTGACAAATTTATTCTCTGTTTACCATTTGTAAACATAACATCACACATCATATGAAAATATCATTTAAAAAGATTATACATTTTTAATTTCTGATAATCACTTGTAGACATAAATTGTTTATTTCAAACAATCTTCCAACCCTGTTGTTCATCATGTTTAGCACTCAGAATTTTGAAAATCAGCTTTTCAACATCAGTTGTCTAAATTCTTTTTGAATTTTCAAAACTTATGCTAAAACACTCCAAAAATCTTTTTGGATTTTTTAATTAAATGCAATGCAGTAAAGTATTGTAAAGAAATATTTACAAACATTTTTTTGTGAGTTTGTGCAAGAAGATCATATCAGTTTTTGAGACAAATCACCAACACCGTTAGGCTATAAACATTTTAAGTTCTAAACGATTCACTTAGATTGTCAGTATACCGATCCACTTAAATTTTCACACAAAGTTCAACTGTTTCGAGATATGAGATTAATGTTTTAAGGACTTAAACTTATTCGCATGTCCCACCACTTGAATATACTCCCATATCCAGATCCCAATATTTAGTCTTACAGGTGAGTATACCACATATGATATCTGTAAAGGGTTAAATTGCGAGGGCCGTGAGAGCTCAGGTCAGAACTTCCGTTCAGCAAAGAGATGACGGCTTCGACTTTTCGGTGTGTTCCCTTTAGAGAATCTTTTCTTCAACAGCACATGATTAGCATTTTGCAATGTTTCATCATATTTTTATGCTGAGGGTAGGCTATATTTCAAGCAAATGCAAAGTATTATACGGGGACTAGGCCATTGCTTCCGCAAAATGAGAAGTCCCGGGATAATACCCCAGATATCACTGAGTATAAAGACCTAGTATCTCAGAAAGATGGACCTTTCAAACAAGATTTCGGGGGTTACCCATATATCCGAGAGATGTTCCCCATGATATAAGCAAGTTTGAAATTTAGGTTTATATCTCGTCACAATCTACTAAATGTGTAAAAACCTACTGGCATATCATCAGTGAGACCGTTTATCACATTTTATCTTTCCAATTATTTAGCATGCTGTGATCGTCCACTGATGTACTATCATTTCCTCTTTTTCACAACAAAACTCATTTTTGATTTTATCATGTTTTTTACTTTTTCAAATTTTCTAATGTTTTTGGATTTTCTAAAAATTTCTTACTCCCCCTAAAATTCAAACACATTTAAAGAAACTTGAAAACAATCTGGACAAGTAATGTGACAACCAATATCAAATCACTTCAATTCGCCATCCACTTGGCATAAACAATCAGAACTCCCCCTCACAACAAAACATTTTTCCATTGTGATTTAAAAACACTTAAGTTTGTTTTAATCAAATGGTTTTTCCAGAAAATTAGTTTTGTTTTCATCATAAACCACTTGTAGTTTAGGGGTTCAATTCATCACCTTGTTCTTCTTTAACCATATGAAAAATGTAACAATTTTAATTTCAAACATCAAATATAACTTGTAGAAAATCAAGTAAAAATTAATGTCCCTGATTTACCACTTGTAAGTCGAAATATCACAACCATGAATTTCTCAAAAAAGATGTCGATTCCTGCTCCACTCTTACCAACCTGGGAGCTCCGGCAAGTCAAAATTTTAATCAGAAAATGATGTCACCCAAGCCTGACCAGCCTTGGGTGATTTTGGTACACATATATCCCACCAACATTTTGATTTATAAAATTCTTTTGCACCCTTCACTTTTCCATCAACCATCTTACCAAAAATATGTTCGACTTTACCATTGAACACCTTTTCAGCATCAAATTCTTTATTACCAGCAAAGAATTGACCTGAAATCTCAGTTCTACCAACCTTTATCTTCAAATTTTCTGTTGACAATGGTGGAAAATTTTCATCGTTCAACTCTGGAACTAAATTCTCATTCTTTTTCTCGACAGACGACTCCTCTGATTTTATGGAATCAGATTCATTGTCAGAACTACTCTCAGACTTAACAACCCATCTTTGTTTGTTCAAATCAACTTATCTTTTGTAAAAATGTTTTGAAATTTCACCAGTTTCGAAAGTTGAATTTTCAAACTTTTTAATCTTTTCTGCAGATTGTTTTGTTTTATCAATAAATGTTTTTCTCAATTCCGAGTGAGAAGAAACTCCCTGTTTTGTGTTGTTGGACTGTTGGCAATTCCAAGCAATATGTCCAATCTTTTGACATTTGAAACATGTTCTTCTGTCAACTCTTGGCGCAAATTTGTTCAAATTCTTTTTCTTCTAAGCAAGAAACTCCCGATTTGACTGTTTCAAGAATGGTTTCTTCTGTTCCTCTTCAGCACATCCTCCTGAAACAAATTTTGTTTTTGGTTTATAATTTTTCTCATTTTTATAATTTTCTGGGGAAATGAATCCTAATCCTTTCTTTTTGAAATTACTATTATGGTTTGGTTTCTTTCAATAACCTGAACCAGAACTGTAACCCATTTTCTTGTTCAATCTCTGTTGAACTCTTGAAGTGTACTTTTTAGGTTTTTCAGCAAGATTTATATCTTTTATTTCAGAAATATTAATTTCTGTTAATTTGAAAACCTGTTTGATCATTTCAGTTTTTACACTTCTTATTGGAAATTCCTCATCAGAATATAATTTGTCCGAATCAATCATAGTATATGCCACTTTGATTAGTTCATCATTCAAATTAGATTTTGATAACAGGAATTCTTTATTGTAAACCCTTTTAACCGGTGAATTCGGACTCTTTTCTGACGAACTCGAACTTTCAGACTTAGACTCCGATTTTGACTCTTCATCCATTTGCAACACCTGATCGATCACTTTCTTTAACAATACAGACTCATGATCAGTGTCAGACGCTGTGAATGTGACATCAATGTTATCTGGTAACTCATCAATGGTTTCAGACTTTAACTTGATGTTGACTGCCTTTTTTAAACGCTCCTCATTTGGATTTCTGGGGGAATAACTCTCATAGATTGGAGGCGGACACTTGTTATACTTGACACTTTGTTTCTTACCAGCATCCGTTTCTTCCGTCTCTTTATCTTTGAAAGCTTCAAGACCTGCAACAGTAGGATAAACTCGATCAATCAAATAATCACATGTTGTATAACTCAACAATAATCTTTTGATTCGTTCACTCTCAATCTTTTCGAGTTCCAAATCTTTCTTCAACTGTGCACAATCTTCAATGTACTCATTAATGATCTTCTGCTTTGACATTAATGTTGAGTTCATCTTTGTCATAGCAATCTCAATTTCTGAATTTGTCCTTTTCAAACCATTCATTGTGTTGTTCAGAACATCATATGATTCCTTCACATACTTCATATCAGACAACAAATTCTCTTTCATCTCTTCTAGTTCACAAATCTTTTTGTCTTTCTCATCACAATGTTTGCAAGATTCTGAACATTTCTCACAAGGTTTAACGACCTCAACAATCTTTTCAACCTCGAAAATCTTCTCAACTTCAACAATTTTTTCTACCTCGATGATTTTCTCAACTTCAACGAGTTTCTCAACTTAGACTATTTTTTCAACTTCAACTAATTTTTCAATCACTTTTTCAATTACTAATTCAACATTTGTTTCTCCAGCTTCAATCTTTGCCTTCTCATCAGCTCTTCTTATTGCTTCCAGCTCTCTCTTTAATCTTGCAATTTTCTTCTCATACAGCATCTCAACTTTATTTGCAAAAAACAAATTAAAACTATCAGGATCTATACCTTTTCTAGTTTTATTAAGATATTCTTCTTCATCATCTGTATCCATATCACTTCCTAAATCTGGAAAAATCGGTATTCTTTTCCGACTAGATTTGACATCTTTTTCTTCCATACTTCTAGCAACAAGACATGAACCTGGTGGAATGTATTTATCCCAGCTAAACCCCTCTGCAACTTTTTCATCATCTTGATTAACAATACAAGCTTTCTTTCTGTCTTCAATTGCACGTGCATGTGCAGTTTGTGGTTGCTCAGTAATCTGATGAAAAATGGATTTCTGATAATAATCATTCTTTTCTGATCCTCTTGTTGCTTCTTGATTTTTACACTCTCGTTTAAAGTGTCCTTTTCCTTTGCAACGAAAACAGGTAACTTTTGATTTGTTAAATCCTAATGGAGAATTTGCCAATCTCCGAAACTCATCTCTACCTGTGATTTGTTGAAATTTTTCTGCCCTTCTAACATCACTAGCCATACACCATTTGACATCCATCAATTCAAGTTCCTCTGCATCAATTTGGCCATAATCCTCTTTAGTAAGCATCGGATTTCCAATTTTGCCAGCAATTAAACTTTCATATGATTCTAACATAGCAACGAGTGATGCCATGTGTTGCTTAGCTATTTCTGGAGACAAATTTTGACCATTTTGAATGTTTAAAGTAACATTACACTGCAAATTTGTAGAATTCTGCTGTTGAGGACTTGGAGTTGTATGATTTGGATCAAAGCTTGAATATGAAGATGAATGTCCACCACTCTGAGTCACAGTACTACCTTTCGTTCCAGAAGAACTATCAGCACTAAAACCAGTTTGGATCTTTGGGCTGGGAGTAGCTTCAAATTTGTTTCCTCTGTAGTATAAACTGACATCTTGTTGAGCATTTGGATTCTTCATGATTGCTATTTTCTGGATATCCAACTCGTGCTCTTCAATCTTCTGAATAAACTGTGCCAGATTCATATTTTCAGATTTTCTCGTGTGTTTAAGAATCATCAAATAAGTTCCCCATTTCTGCTGTGGTAATGCATCAGCAAGTTTATCAACCCATTCATCATCGTCCTTCTTTATGTCTAATCTTCCCATTTCCAAAACAAGATGACAATATCTGTCAATGGTCATTTTTGTTGTTTCATGGTCAAAAGCTACAAACATATCAAATAATTTCTTCAATAATGCCTTTTTGTTTTTGATCATATCTGCCCTTCCTTTGAACTTCTGAATCAATGCATTCCAAATTGACCTAGCTGTACCATCATGTTGGAGCAAAACAAAAATATCTTCTTTAATCGCTTGTTGAAGAATACTGATCATCATTTTTTCACTTGTATATTTCAATTTATCAATCTCCGAAAAGTCACAAAATGCTTTTTCAAGCCCATGTTCATTTTTCGGTTTCTCGTAATCTTTTTCCAATGAACACCATGCGTCAAACTTATAAGCTTGCACCCAGTTCTCAAATCGATTCTGCCATCCTTTAAAATCTTCAATGTACATAAGCTTTGGCGGTTTTTGATGAGTTCCCGTTTCATTCTCAATGTACAATGTTTCAGCAGCTGTAACTGGTGCAACTGGAGTAGCAAACGCATTGTAAAATTCTTCTTCCATGATTAGGCAAATTGTTTTACAAACACAAGTTTCACAATCTCAGTTTCAAACGGAATTAACTCTCAAACGGAATCCCTTTTCAAGCGGAATCTCAGTTGAAACGAAATCACCTTTGAACCGAAATAACCCTTTGAAGCGAAATAACACTCTTAAACGAAATTACTTTGAAGCGGAATCACTAATTTCGTGTGAATCAGCACACTTTCAAGCGGAATACCAATTTGAAACGAAATTAACTAATTTCGTTTGGAATGTCTCAAACGGAATTACACCCTGAAGCGGAATCAGGTAATCTCGAGCGGAATCAAGGATACTTTTCAAGCGGAATAGCAAGTTCAAGCGGAATCAAGTGCTAATCTCGTTTGAAATGCTGCTGACGTCATCTTTTTCGATCTGATTTTCAAACGGAATTACGTATTTTACCAGTTTTAGATCGAATTAAAGTCCAATTTTTTTAAGGATTCATTAAAACACTATTTCGCTTATAATGTGTGAAATTCAGACCATTTTGACCGTAAAAATTTGTTAATTTTGTAAAAGAAGGTGTAGAAATAAGAATTTATGGCTGTTTTGACAAGAACTCTTCCTCCTGAGCTCTGATACCACTTGTAGGATCGATTTGTGACCCAAACGAGTCAATCAGAAGAGTTCTTATCAATTCAAAAGGCAGAAACAGATGAATTGACTTGTAAAACAGCTTGTTTCACACTTAAACGTCTTGTTTTATTGATATAACACGATTTCAGATCAGTAGACACATCGGCAACACTTCGGTACCGGAAACATGAACATTACAAATGATTTCCTTTGGAGGCTATTTATAGGGAAAGTAATTCCGTTTGAAAGTGACAGTGTGTCAGTTCAAGCGAAATTAGTAAAGTTAATTTCGCTTGAAAGTGTCAATGTCCATTTCAAGCGGAATTAGCTCAAACACTCCAAAATCCTATTTTCACGTATAACATGCCCTGATCTAACATTCTAATACAAGACTCGATACAAGACGAAGTCGACAGACGTATGCACTAACAACAAATGATAACGTACTTCTACGCGTTAAATACAAGTGAGGCCCGTTACACGTGACCTAATATACATTCAGTTTTGGTAAGTATACGAGTAGGGTTTTGCAATACCCTAAGTGTCCAAACAATCAAGTGCTTAGGGTGATCAAGTTAACAAGTTTCACGTACAGTATCATACAAGATATTATTTAGTTGGTGACATTGGTTGGTATTGGTTTAGCATCATGTCAAAACTATAAATATGTTTAGCTAAACGGGTCTACATCACTTTAATCTGATAGATTAACCAACTTATTTTCTAAGGCATGCAAGTGGTGTTATATGATTACACATCACGACCTGAGCTTGTTAACATATCATGTCACAACTTAATGTAAAATCAACATAAGTAAAGGAGATAAATGTTTTCAAGCATGTGTGTGCTCGGATGTATTTAAAACCTGAACTCAAATAATCCTATAACTCTGACCCCAAGGACCCTTTTATATACCCGGACCCTATTGTGTGTATTTGTTCTTAAAAGAAGTTCGATCCCAACATTTGTTGTTGTTATAATTAAACTCGGACACATAATCACTTTTAAAACAACTCAGATAACAAGTGCGAACCATATATGGGTATCAATAAGTGCGGACCTCTTATAAGATCACAAGTGCGGATGTATGTGATATATATAACAAATGCGGACTCTTAAAAAAAGCTTAAGTGCGGACCACTATACTCCATCCCAAATGCGGACCTTTTGAACAACCAACTAAGTGCGGACACCTTGATCTTATTAAGTGCGGACTGTTGTATGGATCATAAGTGAGGACGGTTCAAGAAACTATATGTGCATACATACTCTGAAACTTTATGTGCGGATTGTTTAAACATCACAAGTGTGTACAACTCCTTTAAATCACAAGTGCGGATTGTTTGAGTGTTAATATGTGCGGATCAATTAAAAATAGTTAAGTGCGGACATTTTACAAAGACCACATGTGCGGACCTTAGGTTAAACAACAAATGCGGACACTCATAGGGTTTTACAAGTACGGACGCTATAATTATTTAACAAATACGGACAACTTTGTGACTTCACAAAGTCTGACAATCAGAACTTTCATTCTTCAATGTTTCCACGAACAAAAACCCCCAGATGCATAGTGAAGGGGTATGGTCCCAAAAACCCTACACACGCGGATAAGACCATACCCCAACTTCATTCTAAAAGCATCTTAAATAAGAACCTGCGCGGCCGCGCAGCGGTTCTAAAAACAAGATTGGGGAAAGAACAGTCTTTCATGACCATGCGCCAGAGAAAAGGACAAATATTCAACTAACACCCTTGCGCGGACTCGCGCAAGGGAACAGTCAAGCTAGAAGAAAGTCCTAAGCATCTTCGCGCGCCTGAAATCAGGACTTGAACAAAAGGAATCTTTTTAGTTACAACAGAATGGACATATGGTAAAGTAGCAACGGTTTACAGCTGTAGATCTTCCAGAAGGCTTTAAATGATCATCGTGCATGGTTCCATTCGGTTACAACTAGAGGTGGCAACAAAAACCCAACCATGATCATTTGGGTTATTTTAGGCCTCTTTAATAAAACAAATAAGTCAGATTGGTCTGATGATTTAATCAAGATGGGTTAAAATGGGTTTTAAAATACCCATCTAAATTTTAAGATAGGTTTTTACTCTCTAAACCTAAAACACGCATCAAACGATTATCCTGCTGGCCTGCTGCCTTCCAACGATTATCCTTTCTAATCTTCATAGCTGCTTCAAACGAATCTTCATAGCTCTCAAACGAATCTTTTCTGTCTACCTTCGTAGCTGCTTCCAGTGATTTTCCCAAACCATCACGTCATCATCCTTCCCGCCAAACAGAAGGAAGGAGAACGGAAACACATAACCGGTGACGGAAACAGAACGACGACCGGAGATACTGGTGGAGCTTTCAGACTCGCTGACGTCAGCACTGAGACTGTAGCTCTGATCGCAACATCTGTCACTACTGCTGTAGTTTTCTCCTTTTGAAGATGATTCACTCTCAGCCATATCATAGATTCCAGATCGATTGATTGAGTAATAGATCGTGTAACTTAATTGGAGCACATTTTCCAGAAAATTAGGGATGAGACTTGTGAATCATGTGATTTGAGATTGGTTAATTTGAAACAGGTGAAAGGTTTGTGAGATTATAGATCGGAGGTGGTGGTTTGTTGTGGTAGATGTGGATACAGTGGTGGTTGTTGTGGCGGAGAGTGGTGAAGGTGAAAGTTGTAAAAGATGATGTGAAGTGGAAAGTTGTAAAAGTAGAATGAACGGGTGGTAACACTGACAGCAACATGTTGGCCCTGAAAGTTTCATGTGGTGCCCCTGGGTTAATGTATGAACGACGTAATAGACCTCAATTTTTGACATTATAGTATCTTTACCTCTAGAGTTTAGTATTGCTGTGTTAACTATGCCTGCTGGAAATTTTCCTTCAGTAGTCAGTACTGTCAATATTTTTTTCCCACATGGTGAGAAAGTTTTAATTTTTCCAGTCTTGGTACAGTCCAGTTCAGTCTTGGAACTATTACACATTGACTTTTTTATTTTTTTTTTATTTTTTGAATTGTTTTGAATTTTTTCGAATTTTTTCGAATTTTTTGAATTTTTTTGAATTTTTTTGAATTTTTTGAGTTTTTTTGAATTTTTTTCGAAGTTTTTTGAATTGTTTTTGAATTTTTTAGATGTTTTTTGAATTTTTTGAGTTTTTTTGATTTTTTTTGAATTTTTTGACAAAAACCCATCTTGACCTTAACCCATTCTAACCCATCTCTTAATAAACTCATCTTAACCCAAACCCATTCTAACCCATGCCCATCCTAACCCATTACCCAAACCTACCCAACCCACCCATTTTGCCACCCCTAGTTACAACTGAATGTGACGTGGCACAATCCTGGACGCTCATCTTAATCACAATGAGGGCACCAACTTAAAGGTAGATCTACAACAAACCACTTTCCACGTAGCATTTCCCCAACCGTTGATCAGATCCACGATCCGTGTGCATGGATGTGGAGACAACTATTAACGGAAAGAGAAATAACCGCTAACGGAAAAGTAATTTTCGTCCTCACCTCTGTCATCCTTTTGGCGCCAAAATATTGGTTATAAATATGGGAATTTATGTATGATCTCACAAGTTACTTTCACTTACTCTCACTCTTACTACATCTTTTTCCTTTTAGATCACCGTACTTATTCTCACACCGGAGGGTGGTCACGGAGAGAACCCCCATTCTCCCCGTGGCGAGTCTAATGGCTTTCTGTTTTGTAGTGTTCTCCGGTGTAGTAAGTCCCCAACTAGCGAATCAACCTAGAAGATTAACCTCTTTATGCGGGAACAAAACCCCAGATCTGATTGATTCTGGTCAATTTAGATCATTGTTTCTTCATTGGCGCCCACCGATTTTCTACTTCCATTTTTCATCTTCTCGATCGATTCATTTCTTCGTCTCTTCTGTTTTAATGGCAGAAGCACCGACAAATCCATCAGGTCCTCGATCCGAGAACAGAGGCAATGTTGCTTATGTTGCTCTGGTCGACGAAATGGTAGAGGAAGCATCCGATGATAATCATATTCAGCATAACGCAAACCATGTGAACGATCCTGTCACTCCAAGTATCCAAACTGAAATTCCGATTAGCTCAATTTTGCCCCCTGAGGAGACTCCGATTTCATGGTACGTTAAATCACAAGGTGCTCTAAATGCCGTGTATGCACAACTTTGTGCACAAACCGTTCAACCAGTACCACAGACACGTAGATCTGCAGCTCAGGTGTGAGCTTCATCAGCACCTCGAGTATTGCATTACGATTCACCATCTTACATCTCAGTCGAAGATACAGAACTCAATTCCAAGTCTGACACCAGATATGAGTCTACTCATTCTGGATCTCGACGACGAGATCATCATGAAGAGCAGTACTCTCAAAAACGTCAATCGGTCCATTCACGATTGGGCCCGCGTTTCTCACAAAAGCGGGACACCCAAGCGGATGAATACGATAGAACGTACAATGAGGATGACAACACAAGAGTTTTCAATCGGCTGCAGAAAGATCATACCAGTTACAAGCCAAAAATTCGTGCGGTTTATAACCCAGAGGCGGAGTATGATTACAATCTAATTTATCGACCAGCGGAAGCTGCTGAAAATTCCAAGTTTATCAGAGAGATTGCACTAGCTCCCCTCGAGCGACCGAAATTACCTTCAAATGCAGGTAAGTTCAATGGATTGTCAGATCCTGGTGACCACCTGCGCGTATTCACCAACGCAGGGCTAATCGGCGGATGGACACTACCTATGTGGTGTCACTTGTTTGTCCAAACCCTTACAGGCGCCGCGCACCTTTGGTTTGACAATCTACCAGTAGGTAAGTTAACATCCTGGGTTGATCTTAAGGAGAAATTTCGGGTTCATTTCAGTCAGCAGTGCCGATATATTCGAGATTCCGCTGATGTCATGAACATCTGGCGGAGGGACGATGAAAGTCTGGAGGATTTCATCACGTGGTATAACAAGGAAGTATTGGAGATTGGTGATGTGCACGAACACCTAATCCGTGCACAGTTCAAATATGCGGTAAGATGCGATGACATGATCAAAGTGTTGTCGGGGACTGAAGGTTTGCCAAAGAGCTGGGAGAAGTTGATGGCAGCATCCAAGGTCTATGCTCAAACTGAGTGCAATTTAAGCTCCAACAGACCACCCCTGCCCCAGAATCGTCCTCAAGACATAAGCGGAAGCAGTAGTCGGAAGTTCAAGAAAAGCTGGAAAGATTCAACTTCAAGCGCATACTCTTCGGATGATGCCCGCGCAACAATCAATAAGATCACATCTCAAAAGGAAACCAAGCAAGAGAACCGTGAAAAACAATGGACGCCTCTCACCAAGACACCTGCGGAGGTGCTCAGCACCGAAAATTACCAGTTCAAAACACCACCATAGATGAAAAACAAGAGGGGACAAGATCCGAACCTCTACTGTGAGTATCACAAAGATAATGGCCACACCATGGAAAACTGTATCAGTCTGCACACCGAAATCGAAAAAGCACTCAAGAGCGGAGAGCTTACCCACCTAGTTCAGAATGTGCGCAAAGAAATCAAACAGATCACCCGTGGAGATGAAGGGCCAAGCAACAAAAAAGCTATGCAAATCTAAAGGCCCAGGGCAATACATCGCGCATGTAATAAGAGTTTCCTTCATATTTGGCAGGTTACTCAACTTGTCAACTTATGGCACAAGGACTACGTGCATGCGCATTAATTTAAGTTTCTTATTTATCCTAACAATAGCAGCTTTGTACTAAATGGCCCCTGCGCCTTATCTAAATCAATACAAAGTCTATTACATTACGCCTATATGTTTTATTACAAATGCATGCAATTTCTTTTGGTAAGCACAAAAACACTATGGTAATCTAATACAAGTCTCATGAACGGTTCGCGGTCACAAGTATTGCGCAAGGTCCAACCCTACGTTCACACATGAGCTTTAGACCATCTTTATTTGTCTTACCTAAACAAAGTAATTGTACTCATGCAAATATTGTAACTAAAACATACCATATATAAAGTTATTTGCGTGGCAGCGCATTAACAACATTACTTGCGCAACAGCGCATTAACAAAATGTTACGAAAACAGGATCCACATCCCAAACATGTCCAAACAAACAACTATCAAGTGCAGACAACCTATTATAAGTCTTCATCATCAGAAGCATCCGCTTCATTTGGGAAAATCTCCATCAGACGAACAACAAAATCTTTAGACTTCAACGCCGTGGTCACCAGATCCATCATGGGAAGGCGCAAGTTGTTATATTCCCCATTAGCAACAACATGGGCAGTACTAGTATCAACTCCGCGCGTGTCAGATCTGCTGTTATTCCAATCGACCTTTAGCGCATCGGTAACATGCTGGGTACATTCCGTACACCCCTGTGTATACCCATCATTGTGCGCGGTCACCATCAAGTTGGCGACAGTCTGATCTAAATCAATGGAGTTCAAGATCGAATTTGCAACCTGCGCAGATAGAAATCACAACAAGTTAACACGCAAACTCATCCAAAATATTTCAAAGGATTGATACACTTACATTGATAATACCATGATGTTGCATCCACAACATATCATTCTTCAGAGGTTCAACCAAGCTCTCCGCCGTCACCCTAGCAGTCTCAGAACTTTCTAACTTCTCTTCAATCTCGGCAACACGGCGCGCAGCTTCACCGTTCTCAACTCTTTCGAGTTGCAAGTCTTTTTTGGCAGACTCAAGCTCCGCCTTGGTTTGTTCCTGATCAGTCAATAAAGAAGTAAGTTCTATCTCCTTATTTCTAAGGGCAAGGGTGGCGCAAGTTTGTATCTCTCTCTGTTCACTCATTTCCCTGTGAGAACGAGCTTCATCGCAAGCAGCTTCGGCCTCCGTTTTTTACTTCTTTAACTTTTCAATCTCCGCATTGAGATTATTAATATTGCTCCGAAGAGCCATCTTCTCATTATTATCTTTTTCACAAATTTCCCTCCGTCGTTTTCGCTCTTCTGAGAGGAGAGCAGCTTCAGATTCGGCTTTCTTTTTCCACCCCATCGCCGACCACTCTTCTGTTTTCTGTTCACTTTCAAACCTGGCTTGATCAGCCTCAAGCTTAGCTCTCAAAATAGTAACCTTTGCTTTCTCTTCAGCAACCTCCTTTTTCAAAGCCTCTACAGCATCCCATTCTTTATACATGTTGCGCCACTCGCGCACTATTCGATGGGTTGTGGAGGTAGAGCTTGCAGTATCTTAAAGATAAGCTCTATAAGTATGCTCATGCGTTTGATCTTCTTGGAATTTAACTTCCGCTGGAGGGAAAGCACCTTGGAACCAACTCGACATACCTCCCAATCGGAGAAAATGGCTCCTTGTTTCAACTTCCAGACAGGGGCATGAATATCAGAAGCCCTCCTTGCAGTATATGACCTATAGTAATAATCCCCCGGAGTCTCATCCGGGTGGATTGGAGAGTCTCCTTCAGTATCATGCGCAAAGGAACTCTATGGCTCAACGCCAACTGAATTCTCTTGAACATCTTTGGGAAGGTCAGAGGCAGGCGCAGAAGAAGAAGGTACAGTTATCACCGGTACTTCTTCATTAACAGAGGATATCTTCTCAGGCCCCTACGCCATAACCTCAAGAGACTTTGGCTCAGTAACACTAGCATCAGCCGTCTCCACTTCCGCAGTCTTCTCTGTTTCCACAAGCTTCTCCACTTCCGTCTCCACAACCTTCTTCACATCCGCTTCCGCAGTCTTGGTACTTTCCAACGGTTCTTTAATAGATGCGCGGGGAGGTGACGACGGAAAGTCATCGTTAAAAACAGATGATGATTCTTGATGAACAGGCGGAATAGGTTTTTCTACAACGGAAATTCACACTTATTCTATAAGATGATAAAGGCGGAAACTTGAGAAAATACTCACCTGGAGAGAACTTTGCAACGAAAGCATCTAGATTGCCTTTCTTGCCGATCTTCTTTCTTGGGATCTTCTTTGCGGGGTGCGCCGCAGCTTCATCTTCCGCTTGTTTCCTTTTAACAGCTTTAGTCCTCACCAGTGGCTCAGGACTCGAGTCTAGATCAATGGGTTCATCTGGGTTGGAAGGAGGGATATCCGCAGTGTCTCGAGGCTCTGGTTTGGGTTTTTTAACAGCTACAGGCGCAAGACCCTCTAACGTATCAGACACCACTACGTAATCACACCAGGGTTCAGGGAAAAGGCGCGCACCTTTCTTCTTCTCTTCCTTCGGAACTTTCGCTTTCGGTGCATCAGTCTTCTTAGGCGCAGCAGTGACAACCGGCGTAAGTTTCTTTTTCTTCTCATGGCCTACGCCTAAATCAATCAACTCACCTAACCAAGAGAGAATCATATTGCAATATTACCCAATGCGCAACGTGCAACGGAAAGTAATATTGCAATATTACAAAATATATGAACTTACCAACATCAGCAGAAGGTTGCGCCGATAAGTCCTCATCTTCTGGAAGCGCAAAGTTTTTTACTATCTGGCGATACCATGTCTCCTCTTTAGCACCCTTCTGAACAATTGTCATTCTCCCGTTCTCCTTCTTGTACGCCACCACATACAAAGCAACAACTACAAACGAAAAATCAATAAAAGTTCTGTATGATGTAAAAAGAAAAGAGGGAAGGAAGATATCAGGACTTACTCTTGTCATCCTCCATATACACTGGCTTATCATGACGGTCCGCCTTCCAGTGCAGACTCATCCCTGCAGCAACTAAAGCCCTCTCCGGTAGTTCAATAGAAGGAACATCCTTCATATCTTGATACCATACCTCCGGAGTTTTGAGGGTTTCCGCCACAATGTCCTCTGCACCTCGAAAAATCATCTTCATCAGAATAACTCCGGCTTTGATAAAAAAGAATTTTCCCTTCCATTCATGAAATGATTTCGGTGGAACGAGCAGAATCTTCTTGGCCGTCGGATGTTGAGCAAATGAATAAAAACCTTGAGAGCAATGAAGTTGATAGAATACTCGAAAACGATCGACGGTGGGTTCGATATGCATCGATGGGCAAAGAAATTCGAAATGTCGAATCCGAACCATCCACATGACATTTTACTGAGAAATGTGAAATTTATAGTAACCAAGAATGTCGAGGACAAATCTTGTTACCGGTAACTGGAAGTTACCTTCGGTGAAATAATCCCAAAACAGGGTGATATAACCGGCCGGAGCTTGTACCGCCGTCTGCCCCTCTTCTGGGTAAATCACACCCCAACTCTCGGGGAACTTAAAATTTTTAACGAGACCGTCGAAAAACTCTCTCGACCATTTCAACGGTGGTAAAGAAGCAGACATCTCCTCTACAGAATTGTCTGGATGATCTCCAGTAGACATTTAAGATAAAAAAGCACAATTGCAGGTTTCCCTTTAAAGAAAATCGGAGAAGACGAAAGGATACGAATATAAGTAATGAAAAAAGGAGGCCACTCAAAGGTTTATATAGGGATCGCAATTAATGCTCTCGAAAACAGCAATCCCCTTTTTCAGGAAAACACAGTTACCAAGATAATAAGGGCGAGTGAGGAACATGAAACAACTTCACGCGCGCGTCGAAACCACGTTTGACGACGCCCAATTGATGCCTGACGTCTGACAATTGACAGCCTGTCACCTAACCGTCAGATGTCAACCTCAGCACAATACCTTTTACCAACTTGCCTGCCATGGTTCAAGTTTTTCAAATTTTGAAATCATGAAAACCTCAGCTTAAAGAAACAAGAAATATCTTCTGCAAGAAGTTTCTTCATACCTTGCGCCAAACAATCTTACTACTCAAAAGCGCACACCCCATCTTTATAGTCCAGTGCTCCACCTACTTACCATTGGCGCATAGGAGCAACACTGGACTAGGGGGACTTGAAGGGGTATGGTCCCAAAAACCCTGCGCAAGCGCATAAGACCATACCCCAACTTCATTCCAAAAGCATCTTAAATAAGACCCTGCGTGGCCGCGCAGCGGTTCTAAAAACAATATTGGGGAAAGAACAGTCTTTGATGACCATGCGCCGGAGAAAAGGACAAATATTCAACTACAATCAAGCTTGAAGAAAGTCCTTAACATCTCCGCGCGCCTGAAATCAGGACTTGAATAAAAGGAATCTTTTCAGTTACAACAGAATGGACACGTGGCAAAGTAGCAACGGTTTACAGCTGTAGATCTTCTAGAAGGCTTTAAATGATCATCGTGCATCGTTCCATTCAGTTACAACCGAATGTGACGTGGCACAATCCTGGACGTTCATCTAAATCACGATGAGGGCACCAACTTAAAGGTAGATCTACAAAAAACCACTTTCCACATGGCATTTCCCCAGGCGTTGATCAGATCCACGATCCGTGTGCATGGATGTGGAGACAACTATTAACGGAAGGAGAAATAACCGCTAACGGAAAAGTAATTTCCGTCCTCACCTCCGTCATCCGTTTGGCGCCAAAATCTTGGTTATAAATATGGGAATTCAGGTATGATCTCACAAGTTACTTTCACTTACTCTCACTCTTACTACATCTTTTTCCTTTGAGATCACCGTACTTATTCTCACGCCGGAGGGTGGTCACGGAGAGAACCCCCATTCTCCCCATGGCGAGTCTAACAGCTTTCTGTTTTGCAATGTTCTTCGGTGTAGCAAGTCCCCAACTAGAGAATCGACGAGAAGATTAACCTCTTTATGCAGGAACAAAACCCCAGATCTGATTGATTCCGGTCAATTTAGATCACTGTTTCTTCACATAGAAATCAACAATGTCAGGAATCAAATCAATCAATCTAACAGTGTTATCATACCACAAACATCAAACAATCATTGCACAATCATTCAGTCTAAGCAATTACGTATTCATTGACATAATCAATCACACACAATCAATTGTTTGGATCATGTAGGGTTTGTAAGAATCAAAAGAACAAGATCAACAATGTATCATATAATCATAAACACTTACCTTTGAGTAAATCTAGATGGATTGAAGATCAAAGATTGATGTATGTGAACTTGTGTAGCCAAGAATGATAGAAGAAGAATTAGAGAAGATTAGAGAGTAATAGAAATGTCGTACAAAGAAGTTATGGGGAATTCTAGGGTTTTGAGTAGTTTATTAGAGTTTCACAATACACTAAACACCCCCTAATAATATAACTTTTACACAAGAACCCCATAATACCATGTAATTTACAATTAAAGCATATAGTTCACGTATTTGTCATGCAACACATAAGTTTCGTCTAAACCATCCGTTTATAATTATTATTCGCGTTAGTTGCCAATGTTCGAGAGTTATCATGTGTGTGTTCCGGTAATTCCCCGAATTACCAATGTAGACTCATTTAACTAACCCTAGTTAAATGCAGTGCTATGAATGTATGATTTAATTAACTGTGGTTAGGTTAAAGTAGTAACCTGAAGTTGCGGGTTGTCACAGTTTACCCTTATCTTGTCCACGGTTCCGACTTTGCCACGGCTTCCCATGAGTTCGACCCTTTCCTTTTTCAGCATACAACACTTTTCCCCCTCTTGCTTAATCAACGCCCCTGCGAACTGTTTTGCGTGAGCTTCTTGCCCACTTAGAAGGTTCTCAAATTTTGTTATTGAGGGTTGATTTTGCCACCCTTGTATCGCTACAATAAAGCTTTGATACTAGTCCGGTTTCAGCCCATGAATGATAATTTGTTTCATCCGTGCTTTTCCAATCTTAGCTTGCGGGTCGAGTCCGCCAATTTCACGACACAAGGTTTTAACCTTGTGAAAGTATTGAGATACTGTCATGTCTTTTTGACTAATACCAAGTAACTCGTTTTCAAGAAGTTGGAGCTTAGTATCATTGCGTTTTGAAAACAATGAAGTAAAGGTGTCCCACATCTCCTTCGGTGTTGCCAGATCACGAATGTGATCAAGAAGTTCTTCTTCAATCGTAGTCTTCAGCAAAAACGACGCTTTCCCTGCCTTCACCTTCCACTTTCCTACCGCTCCATTAACATCGTTCCGTGGCGATTGCGTGTCGGTTCCGTTAACCACCTCCCATAAGTCTTGTCCTTGCAAAAACGACATTATGCAAGTGGACCACGTGTTATAGTTAGAGTGGTTAAGCTTCTTGATTCCGGCAACATACTGTAAATCGGCCATGACGTCTTGCGGTTGTGGGTTTCTTCGATCTGGTTTCCGGCTACGGTTCTGCGGGTGACTTCCAAGATCAAATCAAGGCGGGAATCTGGGTTTTGCTGGTTTCAATTGAGAGTCGATCAAGTGGCTCTGATAACACTTGATAAAAACTCAGACGCACAAACAAAGTTTGATCAGAAACAAATTTGATCGACTCTTTATTATTGATTGTGAATAATAAAAATACATAACACATGGAATACTTAAATACCCAGAACTACCTAATCCTACTGCAACTCTAAAACGTAAATTGATAATTATCTAAACATTAGGAAACAAATCAAAACGCAACTCTAAAACGTAAATTGATGATTATCTAAATAATAGGAAACAAATCAAAACCTAAAACTACAAGATAATTCAAATAATAATTAAATTGTTTAATTATTATTTTACTCATTTAGTCTTTCGACTTTAGATCTCCACCAAACCGCCCCTCGAGATCCCCGAACCACCCTTAGCTAATATTGCATGCTCGTATGTATAGGTGTGTGTGTGTTGGAGGGGGGCGTCGAGAACGGCTGGGATCGGACGCTGAAGACGGGGACGGGCCAAGGGGGGCGGTGTTCCAGGGCGGCGCCGTGCCTGGCCTGCCTTTGGACGTCCCCATACTGACTCATACTGACTAGGCTAAGGGTTTTCATAGGTCAAGAGTCAAGTGAATTTATTAAATCAAGATCGGTTCAATTGGTGAATTTATTAAATCAAGACTGGTTCAATTAATTGCTAGTATTTTATATATAAAATCTTCGTCGTGTGTAACAACTCTTAATGCATGATTTCTGTAACGTATATTGTTACGTGTTTTTTTTCCCACTTGATAATAACATGATCAATTACAACCAATAAAATTGATATTTTGATTAAAAATATTATTAAACCAGAGAAAAATTCCAGCATGATCCATGTGACTTGCCTCTTGATGTTGACTTTAATCACAAGTTGCAGAGTCAACGCTTGAAGAAATGTACCAGTACCAATCGGCAAAATTGTGGCCTCAGGGTGTCCGGAGTGGGGGCGGCAAACCCACCCGGCACCGCTCTTTCATCAATCGGCAACCAATGCCGACCCCCTTGCCGCATGAAGGTTTGACGAAATGGGGTTTGATTCAGTGGGTGCATGCCGACGCAGGGAAGGGAGGAAGGAGAGAGAGAGGGTAGTGTGAGGTGGGGTCCATTCCAATCTCAACCAATCACACTTTTTTTTTTAAAGTTTACCACTTCACCAAATGTCTAAACCATTGCCAACACTTTTCACCAAAGTTCAAACACTTTTCATTGATTGACGTGGCGCACTCTGATTGGTCAATTTTTTAGTTTGCCACTCTCAAGTGTTTAACCACTCCTAACACCCTCATGGATTGTCAACGGCAATCCCCCAAGAACCGTTTACTTTCGGTCGACGGCAAAAGCATTCAGGGAGTTTTTTTTTCCTCTTCGTTTTCATAATGCACGTTGGAAAGGATGGCGTTTATTCATTTGAATATCTTTGACTTTGACTAATATTTATAATTTTTAACATCCAAAATAAAATCTTTGACTAATATATATAATTTTTAACACCCAAAATAAAATCTTTACTAATATATATAATTTTTAACACCCAAAATAAAATATAATTAATAAAAAGAGTAAACTGCCATTTTGGTCACTGAGATTTGATCACTATTGCCATTTTAGTACAAAATTCAAATCTTTTAAATCTGGGTCCATGTGTTTTCACTTTTATTATCATTTTGGTCCAAAAATCAAGTCACCTTATATTTAGCTAATAAAATCTGGTTATTTTTTCTTTTTACTCAGAGGCAAAATGGTCAATCTGAATTTATTATAACAAATTATTAATTAAATTAAATACCCTAATTTGACTGCGTTGATTCAACACACCACCTAAAGCACCCACCAACAACCACCACTACCAACCACCACTGACCGGTGGCTGAAAATCAACTTTGGCGCCGGTAGAGGCTACCACCGCCTGTAACAGTGTCACGACTAGCTGAAATATGAACCAATTCAACCCTATTACCAACAACACTACTAAGATTCGACCCGAAACTGACCCATTTTTGGTTCGACTCGAGAGCATCCCGGATGAGCTTGAGCTGGTGCTGATTGTGGGTCGAACTGTTAAAGGTGAAATGGGTGAAGCCGGACCCGACCCAGGAGCAAAATCAAGTTCTCGGAAGTCGGGTTTATTGGTGGTGTCGCAATTGCAGGTGAGTGAGTTCCGAAGACGATCGGAGACTGTGGTAAACCCTAATTCCGAAATGGGTTTACAAGACTCCGACATTTTGAAGCGAAATCTTGATGGAAAAGAGATTAAAGGTTGAAACTTTATCCCTCCCGCAAAATCTTTTTCAACCACAGAGAAGAAACAAAGAGCAAAAGTTAAAGAAAGGGGCGTGTTTATAATTGAGGCTAGGGTTTTAATAAATTCAGATTGACCATTTTACCTTTGAGGAAAAAGACAAAATAACCAGATTTTATTAGCCAAATATCAGGTGATTTGATTTTTGGACCAAAATGGCAATAAAAGTGAAACCACAGGGACCCAAATTTAAAAGGTTTGAGTTTTGAACTAAAATGACAAAAGTGACCAAATCTCAGGGACCAAAATGACAGTTTACTCTAATAAAAAAAGTTCTATAATGCTTATACATGTCTATATTAATTTTACATGCATAGATTTTTCACCAAGTGGTACACCTATTAAAGAAATCAGTGCATCAAAACCATCTTCAACTATAATTAGAATGGTGTGGATTAACGCTATTGTTTACAAAATTTCATAAATACTTTGTTTTTTATTGCTTGTTTAAAAGTTTTCTAAACACAACTATAAATGTGAACACTAGAATCAAAAACAAGTAAAATTACCATAAGACTATCAGGTATGGGCTTCGTCGGAAGGCCCGTCCCCCCCTTTAGCTGCGTCACACACCGCCCCCAAGGGGCCCGGCTCGGCAAATGCGTCGGATTTCCGACGGTGAAGACGTGGTGGGCCACCTTCATTGTTTCTCTCTCTCTCTCCTGAATATATATTGTTTTTTATTAAAGTGGGGTAGTCCCCACACCCTTGGGTAGTCACCAAAGAGACTATCCTCCTCCCGTGATTACGTGGCTCCTACGTGGCGGGTAGTCCTTTGGAGACTATCCTTCCCCATACCCAATAGTCTAATAAAATAAAGACGGTCAAGTAATAAATCTGTACGACATCATAAACTAACTTAGAAGAATTAATGCATTCACTTTCATATAACAAACCGAACAAAGATTTTCTTGTATTTCAAAGATCAAAACAAATAAATATAACATTAAGATTTATATACAACAAACACATCATGGATTTTGTACTTCTTTTTGTCCATATAGATCGCTAGTTTGATCATTATCAAGTAACGGTGAAGGTGATCCGAATGTTTGTTGCCCTACATTTCCCATCATCTCGTGTACCATTCCTTCACCATTCTTATGCAACCCGTTGGCATCCCCATTTGACCCGCCACCTAATCAACACCGTTACATGCGTTGTTAACTTATTATAACTAATAAAATAAATCACGTACACCAACCGTCGCAGATAAGATCTAACCTGTAACGATTGGCATGTTCATGTTGGCAGATTTTCTTTTCTTACGCAAGACGATAAAAATACCCACGGCAACCCAAACAAGAAAGAAGACAGGGATCGTGATGCCGAGGACTAGTGGTAGCGAGCTGCTTTTCTTGCTCTTTGTTACACCCGTGCTCCCTCCTGGAGAACTTGAACTCGCGCAGGACTTACCAGGTGTACAGAACGAACCAGTAACACTATTCGTAATTTAAATGTCTTTAATATCGAAAAAAAGAATATATAAATACCAAAAACAATATATGACAAATAACTTACTTTAGTTTCAATTTTTTGTTCTTTGATAATGTAGCGGGTATGCTTCCACTAAACTCATTATCTGCCAAATTCCTACAAAATAGCAGTTTTCTTTATATATGAGGACTTGTACAAATGTAGATAGAAAAGTATATGATAATATATTCAAAAACACCTTGGTGTATATGTTTAAAATTTGTAGGCCAAAACATAAATGTAAAATTCAAATACAAACTATACATACTATTGAACACATTTCAACCATTTAAACAAGTGAAATAATTTTTATAACTGATTTTTAACGGCATTTTTTTGGATTATCAGGATCCAAAAAGATACATGGACTTCAAGTTTGAATTTAACTAGTTTAATTTGTATTCCATTAAGTTTGAATTTAATATTAAGTCACATTTATGTAAGTCTACAATATTGATAATTTTGTGTTATACATCAAAGGGTGGTAATAAAATACACTTACAGTTGTTGGAGATTAGGCATGGAGCCAAGGAAATCAGGAATTGTTCCGGTCAAGGTGTTATTGTGCAAATCACTACCATAATAAAAAAAATAACAAATAAAATAAGAAACTGCATAAACTTTGATTGACTCTTATTTAATTATAACAAAACGGATTTTTTTTTTTTGTTGAACTCAAATTCAAAAATAAATTCGTACATTTAATGCAATAACCAAATTGATAATTAAGTTTTTCAACTTGAGGAAGTTCATGTGTTTAACTCACATGATCTCAAGAGCATCCATGGAGCTAATATCCGGAAATGAACCCGAAAGCTCGAAACTATCAAGATACCTGCAAATTTTGAATTTCCATATAACTTAATCTAGATATCACCAAAATATTATCCTACAAAACCATAAAAGTTAGATAATTTACAATGAGGTAACGCGAGGCGTAGCATCGTCGCTGCAGTTTAGCCAGTCCCACGAGTACGATGCTGGAAGACATGGGTCACCACTCCATTCTCCTAACACGTCGAATGTATCTTGTAACAAAGCTAAAGCTTTAACTGTGTTTTATCATTCAAAACAAGCAACTTTAAAAACACAATCTTAATTGATTACTCCAAAGAATTGAAGAAGGGATTTGAAAGTACCATCATTGAGATCGGTACCATCAGTTAAAACTCCGCTAATTCTAAATGCCTCCGCGGCATTTATGATTGGGGGTAGATCAGAATCAGTGGTAGCAACTAAAGAAATGTTGGTGAGAGAATCAACTGTGTAGTTAGTAAGGCTTCGTACATCGACGGCAGCATAAGGTGGTGAAATTGGGAGTTGTAAAGGACCACTTCGGGTGGTTGAGGACTCATAAATCCTAAACGATCTTGTTTGAGTAGAACCTAGGTCGCTAACTTCTGAAAAGTACATTGTTAGATAGAAGCTTGAACCCGAAGGGGGGACTTGAGCGAATGTTAAAGGATTGGACGTGCTTCCAACTATCGCGGTTTGTAAAATTTCGCTTGGTGGATTATTGGGTCCGGTTGAATTGATAAAAATTGCTTCGCTTTGGACACCCGCGGCTGTTGCAGAAGGCGTCCATATACGGTCATAAGGATCCTTTGGAAACCTGAAATAAAATTTGTCATTAATCTGAAAGAATTTAAAAGAATAGAAAAAGTAGGCGATAGATGGATTTTAAGAGTAGATTTTAGAACAGCAACGTTAAGAAACAACCAAACCTAAAGATAAATAATAACTCAAATGATAATAAATATGTTGATTTGAAAAGTTAATTGCTTGAAAGGAAAGAATTTAGATATCACACCTTACTAATTGACTTGCACCATAAGAAGACCTAAAGTTTAAGATCAAAGCCCGACTCTCATCAACGTCGCTGTAAACATCCGAGTCAACACTACGGATTTCAAGAGCCGACATAAACGGGAACTGGTTGGGCTTCGTTTGAGCTACACACACACTAACCACGTCTCCTTTTGCGACATAAGTTACTTCATGCATTATCACCTCAGTAAGCGAAGTCTCAACGGCGGTCCAAAAGTTTCCATCAAAGTGGAGATCGAAAGTTGGAGGACTTGACAATTTGTCATAGTTTCCATAGTTAAAACTAGCTCGAACAAGGACCTTTTGGCCCCGTGTAACCTCAGCAGAATAACAGTTTTTCTTCCTAGTTGTGAAAACCCTAAGGGTGTCCATAACCGGATCAGAGTTTGTGTTACTAGACTGTACCACTCGAGCAACACCATTTGAGATCAATGTATCGTCTGGAGTCCAAGGGATGAAGTTATCTGGACTGACATAGGACTCCGATTCCCCGCAGTTTATGCTCACAAACACTGCAATCAAATCATAATGAAACTCATTTAGAAGACCACATTATCTAGTTTAGAGGCGGAACTAAAGGGGGTCAAAAGGGTCACTCATCCCGCCATATTTTTGTTAGATTTTTATATATAATATTTGAGATTTTTCTCGAAAAAAAACATGAATTAACTGGACCCTATAATTGTAGCTGGTAGAGGACATAGCCTTATATGACCCCCGACAAAGAAGTTCTGATTGAAAATGTAATTATTAATATATGAGATGCTTACCGTCTTCACCGAAAACCGAAAATGTAAATAGAGCGAAGAGAAGAATCGGCAGAAAGTTCAAAGGTCCGGCCATGGTGGTAGAAGAGGTGATGGAGTTGAAAGCTTGATTTGTGAGGTTTATATGGTCGATTTATTGGTTGACTTGTTCAATGGTAAGACTTTTGATGTTTATTTCGAATACAAAATAATACTCGATCACCATAAACCATGTGAAAACACGTCTTGTTTGAATAGCCCGCTAACCAATACATGTAAGCTGTATTTCTGGTATTTAATTGTTTTGGTTTAAGTATATATAAGGCTGCTTCACAAAAATGTTATATCAAACACTTGTCCGAATTTTATGGTAAATGTTTATTGAGATACTTATTATCTTTCTTATAAAAGTTTCTAAGGTAAATTTTGATTGAGATACTTATTATCCTTTTTATAAAAGTTTCTAAGGTAAATTTTGATTGAGATACTTATTATCTTTTTTATAAAAGTTTTTATATATTCAATGTATATTCAACTGTTTAATGTAATGTCAATTTGAAGTTTTATTTTATGCCATTTGTGGCTATAAAAATTTCATACGGATAAAAGGTTTGATTCATGTAACAAAAAACTAAATACCCAAACAAGTTCAAAGTGAGGGGATTTACATAGCATTTAAAGCTAAAACTTGTATTTAGTTGTAAGTAACGTTAGATAAAAATCAAGTAGGTAATAGGTTATAATTCAAGTATAATGAATATCAACATTTATACACCACGTAACATGTTAGATAAATGATTTATGTTGCATGAAAATTACTTATATCAAGTAGACAATATGTAACATTGAATTAGATATGAGTATATTCAAACTTATTATGACTTTTATTTACAAAATTAAAACAATATTACTATGTATTTATTTTAGAATAAGTTAGGTGGCGCCAACCTTAAAACAAAAATATTATTGGTTTTAATGTGGTACTCGCTGCTAAATGGCCAGTGATATTATTCCATGACAGCTTCTTTGTATGGTGGTACAAGACGTTAAAAAAGTAATTTGGTGCAAAGTGCTAACAATTGCAATCCATTCATTAAATTGACTTTTGATAGCAGAGTCAACGTTTACTTTGATGTGTGCAAATCAACTATCCGAAAATACGCGCTAGTTGACTCTGGAAACATATCCAATTATTAAACCCAATGTATCCATGCATGGTTAATTAAGAAGCAATACACTCATTAGTTTAACATATAATCAAACATATCTAAGATTATTTAATAACTAAAACGATTTACAGTAAAAACTAAGGGATTTGACCATGTATAATCTTGATTTAGCCTATCATATGGCAACGGGTCAGCGCTTGGTGTAAGGATTTAGGATCGAGCGAAGGAGGCTTTGCGGGGTATCATTATTGTTGGGTGTTGGCTGCTTTGGAGGGCCAGGAATGAGCGCAGGTTCGCAAGCCAACCGATCAGAATTGACTCCATCTACAGTGAAGTGAAGGCATTGAGTTACTTGTGGTTCTCTAGTAGATCGAAGTATAAGGATATTTCATGGGATATGTGGTGTAAATTTGTTAATATGTAATTCCTCCTGTTATTGGTTGTCCGTTTTGGGCTAGCGTCTCGTTTCTAATGAAATTTATAGTTCAAAAAAAACCCTCAAAATACAAGCACTCGTGGGGTTCCATCACAGCTCTTGGAGTAGCATCACATCTTCCTTGGAAAACATTAGAAAGAGCACAAGTTATACGTTTGCTAACATACGCCATGTCACACATGTTATACGCTACTAAGTGAAACAACAGTCTTGAACGCAGTTACACATGTTGAATTATGTTGTAACCCAGCATTTTGGGGGTATCGATGTTGTAGGTTTACTACATCAGGTAACATGTGGTTCCATCATTTACTATTTTATGTTTTCAACAGCCAAGTAACATGAGTGGTCCATCATAACAATATCTGGGATGCTTTGGTCAATACAACCTTTTTTACCATGTTACAAAACAACACACCACTCACGTAACACATTTTACGTTAATATATGTAACAACCACATATACTAAATACGCCATTAGCATAAAAACCACCAAACTACTTGCATTCCAACACTTAATAAAAAAAACCCATACAACCCTTTAGCATAAAATCCAAAAAAAAACAAGCCTTTAGCATAACAACCCATAAAAAAACAACCCCCATCATAAACAACCAAAACACAAAGAAACAACACCCCGACGTAGTGAAAATAACCAAAACAAGCCAAGCATAATGTCTAACCACACCCCATAGGTAGTCACACCCATGGTCTACCGGTCGTCATGACCATAACTGAATTCCGACCCCGGGCTTGGCTCGCCTTCCTATGGGTTATGGTTTTCCTAGTGACTTAGAGTATCTGGGAGTGAGGGAAAAGTTCACATCCACAGTACTCATGCCCATTAACAACAACCCTTTTCTAGCGGTCTTCAAGTGCTTCCGCTACAATTTTTCCTTTTTTCACTTCAGCACAGCTACTTTCTCTGTTTGCTTATATTCCCAGCTTTGGTTCGGCTTCTTGTGTCACACCCCAACCGATGGCGGAAACATCGGGATGAGACGAAAACGAGATTGCAAAAGACTTCATAACACTATGTGACAATAATTAATTTAATTCAAATTTCATTTCAAAACTAGATTGTCATACAAGATTCAAATACAAGAAATAACATTGTCTCAAACAAACATAACATCAAAATAGATAAATTAATCTAGGTGTGTATCTAAGTCCACCTAAATCTTGTTTCATCTTGTATCATCATCTCAACAATTCAATCTGCAACATGTATTAAAATAGAGTTCAATGCAAAAGCAAATGCGAGTATACAAGTTTTGTTACATAGCATAATATAGAATAAAATAGTTTAAGTGCTCATATCCAACATGAATCATAAATTTGGAAGTTTACTAGCATGCCGAAACGGTGTACTTATATGTTCAAACCCAAGATTCCAATGCGTTAAAATAGCCTATCCCAAATAGAATAAAGGGAGGTTAACATGTTTAACTTAACAATACCCCAAGAATTGTGGGCGGTGCATTACTCTCCTATAGCGCTATAATTGTTAAGGTAGGCTAGCAAAGTTAATGAAGCTTAATCGACACAAATAGTTTACATTAGCATTCAAGTCTAACAAGCATCATATAGTTTCATATTAAGCATGGATAGAGTTTAAAATAGTTTCATGTGAGTGTAATTTTGTATAACATACACGTTGCATCCCAAAGTGTTTAAAGAGTAAAATGGGATCGAGTATACTCACGGTTTTGCAAGCTTTTCTACTTGTTATCCCGCGAGTGTTGTTGGTGGATAGATTATTTTGGAGCACTTGTCCTTCTACACGAAGAAAACATAGGTGTGTGAGTTTGGGGAAATCGGAAGATTATAGATTCGGAATTTAAAATATATGAACATAGACATAGGAAAATAATCATCCATCACGTATGATGCTTAGATGATATACTTACTAACTTGACCATGTCCACTTATTCATCATCAAGAGTTCAGTTTGTTTAGATATTACATAGAGTATACTATATCATACATGTCAAGCATGAGGTAGAAGATTAAAGTCTTCATTTAGGCACCTCTAAGTGTTATAGAATTCATACATGAGGTAGGAAGAACAAAGCTTCCATTTAGGTACCTCTATTGTTCACCACTACACTTGTTGTTATAAACAACAAGGAGGGTCATGAACTTACAAGAAATAATGATACAACAACAACTAATCTATGGAAAAACATCAAGCAATGTGTGGATTTTCAAGTAGGATAGCCCAAGCTAATCCTAAATCACACAATCATCAAACCTTAGGCTTGAACATCACTTGTGGGTTAAACCCTTGAATAAAATAGAAAGTTTGTGAGGTTTTAACCTCTGATTTAACATGTCTCAACCTTGTTTTTAAGCCTAACTAACCATAGATAAGGTTATAAGCATAAGGACATAGTTTTGAGATGTGTTAGACTCAAGTTCAACTAAGATTAACAAGTTTAGATGAAAACAGAAACAAACAGTCTACTTTGGAGCCTTTTTTGTGACATTCCAGAGCTTGGTTTTTCATAAAAAACCTCTGGAAATGTTCCTAAGGTTGTTCCAAGCAAGTAGGAAAAAGAATGGATGAAAAACGTTAAGAAATGAGAGAGTTATGCATACTTTTGTGAAAGTTGGTGTTTCTGCTCGAACTTTAGATTCACAGCTGATTAGAGACTGATTTGGGAGAGTTTAGAGTGATTTGAAAAGTGTAAATGGCTTGGAAGAGGCTTGGTATTTATAGGGAAGGATTAGGTTAGGTTGTGGTTGAGTATTTAATGTTAAAACTTGTTTAAAACTCAAAACAAACTCAAAAACCCGCTAAAAAAACAAGCTGAAAGGGCCTGGTCTCACATTTGCGCGCTGAACATCCTTGGCGGGCCGTGAAGGCTGGGCTGGGCCTGGTCGCGGGCCGCCTGGGCTTGGTTGGGCGAGAGCTTAAATGAATTAAAGGGCGGGGTTTGTTTAATAAGAAGGCCATGGCGGAATGGTTTGGGCGCGTGTTCGTGAGGCTGCCGACCCGGGTTCGAGTCCCGTGATCTGCTTTTTTTTGTTGATTTAATTTTTTTTGTTTTTAAAACATTAACTTTCAACAATTACACAAACATTCCCTGGACTTTAACTTAGTAATTTTGCATAAATGGTCCCCATGGTTTAACTAACTAACTAAGTTATATAATCTATTAACCAATTAGTTTATCTAAGTAATTGATTAGGTAATTTAACTTGGTTTACTAACTAGGTTAACTTGTATTTTCTAAGTTTAAAATCTAACGGGACTAACTAGATTATCAATTAATTTAATTAACTAAATAATGGATAAATAACCATATTTATAACTGTAAGTTTGCAATGATTTGCTTGCCTTCCATTCTTCAATAAACATTACATATATAGCGTACAAAGGATCCCTGTGATTTTGGGATATCTCTATGATTTTGCCTATCACCATAATTTTTCCTATCACACTAAATACAGAAACACATTCTAAATATATATACCGATATATACTAATACTCCCCTGTAGTCGAAACGGGCGGTTTCCGAATGTTGAGACTGGAACGGAAGTCGTCAAAAAGAACTTTGGGTAAGCCTTTAGTGAAGATGTCCGCGATTTGATACCGTGAGGGGACATGCATGACTCGAACCTGACCTTTGGCTATCTTTTCTCGAACGAAATGGATGTCCATTTCGATGTGCTTGGTCCTTTGGTGTTGAACATGATTGTCGGCCAAGTAAATGGCGCTGATGTTGTCACATTTAACTAGAGTAGCATATTTTGGAGGATGATGCAATTCAAGTAGCAGATTGCGGATCCAACAAACTTCGGAGACAACATTTGCTACACCCCGATACTCTGCTTCGGCACTTGAGCGGGATAAAGTTGGTTGGCGCTTTGAAGACCAAGATAATAGATTGTCACCCAGGTAGACACAGTACCCGGAAGTTGAGCGACGTGTATCGGGGCACCCGCCCCAGTCAGCATCGGTATAGGCAACGAGAGACGTGGGTGATGATTTTTGAAGGTGTAGGCCGAAAGACAAAGTTCCTTTAATGTACCGCAAAATACATTTTAAGGCATTCATGTGAGATGTCATGGGAGCATGCATATGTAAGCAAATTTGTTGCATGGCATAGGAGATGTCGGGTCGTGTGAAGGTTAAGTATTGAAGTGCCCCAGCCATGCTTCTGTATTCGGTGATGTTGTCCCATGGGGTACCCGAATTTCGGCTCAATTTTTGTTGGGTGTCAACCGGTGTAGCCGCGGGGTTGCAATCCGAAAGGCCAGCTTTTTCCAAAATTTCCCGAGCATATTTTTCTTGTGAAAGGAACATAGAATCACCATGTCTTGTAACCGAGATGCCAAGAAAATAAGTGAGGGGACCAAGGTCTTTCATGGCAAATTCTTTGGATAGTTGATCCTTAAATCGGTTCCGTGAAGCATCTGAAGAGGTGATTAATAGAATATCATCCACATATAACAAGATAAAGGCCATTTGCTTACCATCTTTAAAGATAAACAGAGAGTGGTCATACTGGCTATGATGAAAACCCAAAGTTGATACGTAATCCGTGAACCGTTGGTACCATGCTCGAGGTGCTTGCTTTAGTCCGTAAAGGGACTTCTTAAGAAGCCAAACGTGGTTCGGATATTGCGGATCGCGAAAACCCATTGGTTGATGCATGTACACCATTTCGTTTAATTGGCCATGAAGGAACGCGTTTTTGACGTCAAGTTGATGAACCGGCCATGAATTAGAGAGAGCTAAGGAGAGCACTGTCCGGATTGTTGTTGGCTTGACTACCGGACTAAAGGTCTCCCCACAATCGATTTCGATTTGTTGAGAACGGCCATCACATACAAGACGAGCTTTGTACCTTTCGAGAGTTCCATCCGCATTCTTTTTATGCCGAAAAATCCACATGCTACGGACAATGTTCATTGTGGGTTGTTTGGGTACTAATTCCCACGTCCTGTTATTAATAAAAGCTCGATATTCATCGAGCATGGCACTTTTCCAGTCAGGATTAGAAAGGGCTTCGGTTGGGTTTCTAGGTAAAGGAGAGATGGGTGTGGAACAAGAGGTGTGGAGATTGAAGTGCGTTTTTGGTTTTGTTATGCCAGACATGGATCTGGTGTGAATGCTTCGGGTGACCGGATAATCGTTGGGTGGTGGAGCCGGGTTTGGATTAGGTTGAGAAATGGGTGGGTTGGGTTGAGAAAGAGATGGTGAGTCGATATGGGATGAAGGTTGTGGGCTGATATGGGATGGAAGTTATGGGCCAATAGGAGAGGAAGGGTTTGGGCCGATATGGGATGAAGTGGGGGAGGTCTGTGGGCTGATTGAAGAGGAAAGGTGTGGGCGGTGTGGGCTGATAGGAGAGGAGGGGTTTGGGCCGAGTTGTGTCGGGCCAGAAGTGGAAGGGGAGGCTGGGTAATCGGTTAGTGGGGTGACAGTGGGTGTGGGGCTAGATGGAGAGTCCCAGAGTAGCGGATGAGGATCAATATTTAAGAATTCATATGATTTTGTTGGTGGAGAGATTTTTGAAAAAGGGAAAATATGTTCATCAAAAATGACATCCCGAGATATATGTATTTGGTTGGTTTTGAGATTGTAACATTTGTACCCTCGGTGGTTGGAAGGATAGCCCAAAAATACACACGGAGTTGAGCGATCCGCTAACTTGTGAATCGTGGTAGAGGGTATTAGGGGATAACAAAGGCAGCCAAAAGTGCGTAGGTGGGTATAAGTTGGATGAAGATTATAAAGATAGAAAGTGGGGGTAGAGTTATTTAGGACTTTAGTGGGTAAAAAGTTTAAAAGATAAGTAGCGTGTTCAAGAGCATGAGGCCAAAGGGTGTGAGGAGTCGATGATTGAGACATAATGGTTCTCATAATGTTATTGATTGAACGATTTTTTCGTTCGGCTTTACCGTTTTGGGAGGACGTGTAAGGGCAAGAGAAACGAAAGGTCATGCCGTTGGCGCTACAAAATTCATGAAATAACGTATTGTTATATTCCCGCCCATTGTCACGTTGAAAACTTTTTATGGGCATGTGGAATTGAGTAGAGATAAGTTTATAAATTTCTAAGAATTTAGAAAAACATGAGATTTGGATGATAATGCATATGTCCACAAAAAATTGGTTTTGTCGTCTAAAAACAAAATGTAATAACGACAACCTGTAGATGAAAGAATCGGAGAGGTCCACAAGTAACTATGAACTATATCAAATGGTAAATGAGTCGAAGAATAAGAATTATTAAACGGAAATTTAATATGTTTGCCGAAAACACATGGCTCACAAACATGAGAAAGTTTAGAATTATTAAAACAAGTAGATAAAGTAGGTTTCAAACAACGCAAAACATTAATAAACGGGTGTCCAAGACGGCGATGCCAAGTATCTTGAGACACGGCAACGAAACTTGTGGCTTGAGAATTGGAGACTTGGGTTTGTGGACTTGAAGGTAGAGTGAGCGGGTAAAGATCACCATTGCTATCACATCGGAGGAGTGGCGTTCGTGTGTGGAGATCCTTCACATAAAAACCAAAGGGATCAAACTCGACTGAAACATTGTTGTCGGTGGTGAAGCGACGAACGGAGATCAAATTTTTAACAAGTTTAGGTGCGTAAAGTATATTGTTAAGTTTAAAATTTGGAAAAAGGTATGGTAGGGTATGATTTCAAATCGCATGAACTGGAATTTTAGTGCCATCACCGACGATTATGTTTCGAGCATTAACCTTATTAAAACGAGACGTAAGATTAGAAGGGTTATGTGTCATTATACCTGTAGCACCGGTATCCATGTACCAAGTGTGATCCGGCGGGTGTAGAGAGAGTGTGTTGAAGGCCTGATCCAACTCGGTTGGGGTGTAGGAAGCTTCTGTCGCAGCATAGGCATGAGGTTGGGATAGCCGTGGGCCTAGAATACCCGGTTGAGAGGTTGGGTGAGAATTGGTAGTGGGCCGATTTGAGGGGGCAGTAGGGTAAGGACAAGGTGGGGCGGCCCAAAAGTAAGGGGCCCAAGGGGAGGGTGGGCGGTTTGGGTTGACGGCTGATGAGGGAGTCCATGGATTAGTGGGCCATGGTGGGAGGGAAGAAGAGTTCCACTTTGGTGTTTGGTTTCTGCCACGACCTCGACCTCTTCCGCGACCTCGACCTCGGCCACGGCCTCTAGTTGGGTTGGCAGATTGTTGGTGGGTAGGGGGTGGAGTAGATGAGTGAGTAGTGGTTGTGGAGGTGTGAAGTGCTGCGTCATGAGAGACTCGATTCGCTTTGGTGGTTTCTTCGAGAATTAATTGAGAACGGGCTTCATAGAAGGTGGGAAAGGGTTTGGTGTTTTGTAAGATGGAAGCAATACCCCCGTAGGCTTCATTCAAACCGGAGAGAAGTTGAATGACTAGGGTGCGCTCGGTGACCGGAGAACCGACATTTGCCAACTGATCAGAGAGGACTTTGACTTCTTGGACATAAGCCGCCATGGAGGGAAACGAATCAAGTTTGATGTTGGCAAACTTCTGTTGAAGGAGGATGGCCTGGGTGGCTTGATTGTCATGGAAAATGCTTTTCAAAGCCGTCCATGCATAGTGAGCCTTTGAGTCCGGTCGCATGATAGTGCACAGAAGATCATTCGAGATGGTGCCATAGATCCATTGTTGGACTATGGCGTCGAGTCGCTTCCAAATATCATCAGAAACTGGTGCGGTTTGAGTATCTTTGTCTTTTTCTTTGTCCGCGGACGCGGAGGCAGCGGCTTTAGGGGGAGAAAGGTGGTAGATAACTTCATGAGCACGGCAGTGAATTTTAAAGAGCTCCGCCCAAGAGGCGTATTGGCTGGTGTCAACTTCAAGAGTGATGGGTATGAAATTCTTGATGTTGTTCAAGGTAATAGCATGGTAGGTTTTGGGGTCCATTGGGGAAGGAAGAAAGAAAGAAGGGGTGGCGGATTGGTGGCTGCCGACGCAAAAAGGAAAGAGAAGGTGTGCAGGATCAAAAGAAAGAAACTTACACTGATACCATATAAGTTTGCAATGATTTGCTTGCCTTCCATTCTTCAATAAACATTACATATATAGCGTACAAAGGATCCCTGTGATTTTGGGATATCTCTATGATTTTGCCCATCACCATAATTTTGCCTATCACACTAAATACAGAAATACATTCTAAATATATATACGGATATATACTAATAATAACGAATTAAATTAAAGATAAAAGATTTCTTCAACGATTAACCATTTCGCGAAACTTCCAAGTTTCAAGAATTAGGATTTGACTTCCATTATTTTACGAGTTTTAACTAGTTTAATGGGCATAGAGTTTAATAGTGTAATAACGAACCAAGAGTCTTGAATAATATATCGTTCAAACGTGAATTTAATTATTAGTTGCACATAAGACTAACGTGAATACACGAACATGATTAAAAATAATTTCGCTTTCATTATGATCCATAGTCTCGAATTACAAATGAAACGAAAGTAGATTACAAAGAGAGTACAAGTGTCTAGATATGGAAAGTACAACATGACTTGCTAAAATAAGAAAGCGCGAAAAAATGCGGAGCGTTACATCTTGTTTTTGTTTGTCACCCACATCCCTTTCTTCAAGCTTTGCTTCCACTTCATCATCTACATTAGCCTTTTTGGCCTCTGCTTTTGTTTCCACTTCATTATCTACATCAGCTTTTTCAAGCTTTTATTTCGTTTCAACCTTTGTAAGTTTTTGGCGTATGCAAGTCTCCATTTTTCCTTATTGCGTGTGTTTTTTTGATTGTGTGAAACCACAAGAACAATTTAATGGGACTTCATCATGTTTTTGCAAGATTATATATTAAAGGATGGTTTAATGGTGGTTGTTAAAAAAAAAACAAAAGCAAACAAGGCATAAAGTGACATGTGTACTTCTCTCTCTATGCACCATGTCTAAAACACCACTCAACCACTTTATAAATAACTAGTGTGACGCCCCGAGCTTCGCAATGGGCATTCGGTTTTGGTTTGTTATGTCACCTACACTTGTTACAACGACTGGAAAAGAAGTATCGACATGTGGTTGGTTCGTTAAAAATAGTTTAAAAGAAAATGAATGATATTTATTCAATTCAGAGTTAATTAAAAATGTCTTTTTGTGAAATATCAATATTTTTCAAATTAAACTAATAAGACAACTAAATACAATTAATAATATAAGGTCGTGGGGTATGGTGGGGCGGGAGTTGGGCTTGGGTTGGGGCAATTGGTGACACGTGGAATGGGAGCCCCCCCACCGCCTGGTTACGTGTAAGCGGGGTATGGCGGGGCGTGGGTTGGGTGCACCGCGTGGCAGAGGTAATTAAAAAAAAATACCAAAAAATTTATAAAAATTCACACAACAATTATAAAAAAAACCTACAACTTCATTAAAATTTAAAACATTACATAGTCCTAAAAATTACAAAATAACTAACCTAAAGCGTTAAAAAAATTTCAAAAAGGTCGATCTTGTCGAACGCCTTTTTTTCCTTGCCCTCGAAAACTCTATGTTAGCCACCGCCACCCGGTCCTCGTGGCTTAACTCGCCACCGGGAACGGCTTCGTAGTAAGCCTTGAAACGCTCGAGCTTGGGCCGTAGATCGCGCCATTTATGTTGGCACGCGTTGAGGTTGTGGCGGTCGTTACCCGACGTTAAGTCGGTAGGCTTCGAACGCTTCCACCCAATATTTTGTTTGGCGGGTGGCCGACCCTTCATAGCGTCAACGACGCTTGTGACGAGAGCAATATCCTCTTCACGAGTCCAAGATGCCATAGCGGGGTTTGGGTTCGTGGGATGGGGTGGACCAGTGGAGTAGCGGGTTCGAGAGAAGTGGTAGCCGGTGGGGTTGTTGGTGGGGCTGTTGGGTTCGTGGGATGGGGGACCAGTGGGTTGGGGTTTCAATATATAGGCCCTTTGGGTGCCCGCGTGGCGGTTCGGGAAGATGGGGGGGACCGTTTGGGGGGATGGTTTGAATTTTAAAATTCAAAATTCAAAAACCCAACCGCCTGACGTGGCGGGGTGAGCCAATGAAACTTCCAGCCAACTAGCATGGCCTATCCGCCCCACGCCCCGCTTGAAAGCCAAGCCCCAAGGGCCACGCCCAAACCCAAGCCCACCTGGGGTGGTGTCTTGGGCATTTTTCCCCAACCCACGCCCAGGCCCAAACCCCCGCCCCGTACCCCACGATCTAAAGATGGCTGTAAAGTGTAGTAACATTGAATCTGACTATATGGAATAATTAATTATTTATAACTTAAACTTAATCACATATTTATTATTCTTTAAACTAAGGTGCTGTTTGTTTTTTCTGTAGGAAAAGGTCTGCAGTCTGCGGACCACATCTGCAGGCATCTGCAGGAGAAGAGGTGGACCAAATGTCTGCAGTCTGCAAGGAGAAGATGGTTTGTTTTTTTTTTATATAAAACCTCTTCTTCTAGGTTTAAAAACACACACCACACAGTACAATCTGCACCTCCAACTCTCTCTCTACTCTCTCTCTACAATCTCACCACCGCCAATCATCACCCACCGCCACCACTTCACCACCGCCATCATCACAACCACCGAGCCTGCAACGAATCGAACAAAACGACCGTCACCACCTCCGCCATCACACCACCACGCAACCACCGTCGTTCAACCACAACCACCCGTTCAACCCCCCGTCGTTCAACCACAACCACCCACCCGGTTTCTGAAACAGAGAGAGAGAGAGATCTAGAGAGAGAGAGTACGAGGGGTTTTTGAAACCCTAATTTCACCGATCGATTTGGGGGTTTCTGAAACAGATGATGATCGATGAAGATGTTGATGAAGATGTTGATGATCGATTTGGGGGTTTCTGAAACCGATCAATTTGGGGGTTTCTGAAACCGATCGATTTGGGGGGCGATTTTGATGTTCGATTTCTGAAACAGATGATGATGTTCGATTTTCTGAAACAGATGATGATGTTCGATTTGGGGGCGATTTCTGAAACAGATGATGATGTTCGATGATGATGATGATGATGATATACAGATGATGACGGCGATTTTGATGGTGGAGGTGATTGGGGGGTGTCGGGTGGAGGAGAGGGTGAACGTGGGGGTGGCGGTGGCGGTGGCGGAGATTGTGGTGGTGGAGGTGAGGTGGCAGGATGTGGGGGGTGGAGGTGTGAAAGAAGAGCCAAGAAGAGGTTTGTGTCTGTGTGGTGAAGACATGGGAACATGTATGTGTGGTGAAGAGGTCTCGCAGACCTTTTTTAATGAAAGGTCTGCGAGAAAACAAACAATCTGCAGCATCCAAACGTCTGCCCGCGTCTGCGCGGCGCAGACATAAGTGGCCAGAAGTACTTCTGGCCAAAAAAACAAACAGAACCTAAAAGTCACTGATAGAAAACAAAAATTTTCATATGCAGTTCAAAACAACACACAAACAAACACATCTTGTTTACCTCACTTTTCTCTCTAGTGGCCGTCATCTCCGATCGCCGTAACCACCATCGTAGCACCTCCGTAACCACCTCAACCATCACTGCCACCCACCAGCTCACCTTAATCATCAACGACATGCTATCACGACAGTTCTAAGGTTAGATTGTCTCATATACTATCGATTAGGGCTAACGTTGTCGTTGGGTTATAGGTATGGCCTAATGGGCGGCGAGGAGAGGGGATCGGCCGTTTCCATGTCTCCGGCAGGGGAGATGACGACATGCAGCGGTTGTCTAGGATTTCGTGGTGGTGCAATGGCGTACACCACCATAACCACATTCTTGATTCAACGATGGAGGTGGTATTCTTTGTTCAGGTTTTCAAGATCCCTTTCTTTGGTGTAGCGGGAGGTTAGATCCGAGCTCAATAGTCAAAACCCAGGCGAAAAACCCAGGCGAAGAACATAAAGCAAAAAAGGAAAAGCGGAAAAACGGTCGTTGCGACTGTAGCAGCGATCTTGCCGGTGGCCTGGTCACCGGAGGTCGTCTTTCTTCTTTGACGGCTTTATGTCTTTGATTTGCTAGGTTTCGTGTGTGTGGTGGAAAAGGAAATCAAAAAGTAAACTGTGGGCCTTCTTTAATAAGCACCATCGATCAGAAAAATTAACGGTTCAGATTTGTTACTGTAGCTAAGAAGCTACATTAAATGTTATATAACTAGAAGTAAGCCTCGCCGCAGTTGCGGCTTGGGGCTTACAAATTAAGCCACAACGTATACAAAGTATAAACGCTATTTAATAACATTGATCGTATGAAAGGTAATTACAAAATCTACAATCAATTTATGTAAAAGCCAGTATACATGTTTTCACAACTTTACTTGCATAGCTTGTTAATACCCATTACCCATGAATGTTTTATCCTGTTGGAAGGGTATTCAGCCACCAGCAATGGTTAGTGCCACATCCGTCATTTCCGATTTATAACACTACCATAATTGTTGTAGGTTGCATGAAACCATGTGCAGCAGTCATAATATTGCTCCCAGTTGCAATGCAATATGTTAAGATACATAACATAAAATGAATGTCGTTTAAAATTATAAAAGCACTAACCATTATAAACCCAATAAATGTTTATCAAACCTTAGCAACATTAGGGTGAGACGCCAAAGAAGCAAGCTCCGTTAATATATCCAGCCAATTCAATGAGTTCGCCACTACCAGCACCACCTGCAAGTACTCGATTTCTAATGCACGCACTGAAACACATACACGCCTTCATAGAAAATCCATTTCATATGAAAGAAGTGAGTATTATATAGATACCCCTTGGTCAATTGCGTGCAAAATTAATGACTTGTAAAGCTTTTCATACGGAAAGTATGTGATTAGAAATCAATCAAATGAATGCAACATTAAAATCGATAGGCTGATTGAGTTCAAATTTAGGAGAAAACACCACAAATTCAACTTGATTAACTGCAAAAGAAGTTCATCTTGCATAAACCTGAACCTTGCATGATTAACTGTAAAAGAAGCTCATTTGCATAAACCCCTAACCTTGCATAGGACAAAGTTGCTTTTACCTGAAAATAAGATTGACTATGTAACCGGTTGTAGTCAATTTTTAGACACGACTTCTGATTCAAACACACCTTATGATGGCACTTCAGTCCTGACATCTGAACTAAACGTGTCATTGGTAAAGCAAAGCTGTTTGCGAAAGCTAAACCGGTGTGAAAGCCGGCTGTGAAGGCGAAGCCAGCTGCGAAGACTGCGGCTAAAGTTCATCTTTCACCTGGAATTCAACATGAAATAGACCTATTATTGGTGATTCAACATATGAATCATTTAGACATATGAGATGAACTTAAAAGTTGACAAATCAAAGGCCTAAAAATTTGTACAAAAATAGGCTCCATTAAACACTGTGATGTTCGGATTAACATCATCTCCTCTGCCCCTATAGTTCAGGTTTGTTAGATATCCATATCCCTAAACCATGTCACAATGCACAGACGGCTGCGATATTCTTCAACTAAAAAACTCAACATTTTATTAACTTCTACCGTTCTACGTAAATAATATCTAACAAAAAGCATAAAAGTAAACTTAATTGGGCATCAATCACCTGTTATACAAATTAGGAGATAGGCTTCTTCTATCTCTTTGGTACTTCTTCGATACACCAGACGATTACGCCTATATACACAGATAAAAATACTAAAAATTAGCGTAATTTTAGTATTTCTTCTATCGAAGTCAATGTTCTATACGAATAAAAAAAATGGCAATCCGTATCATCCATACGCATGATAACCACTCCTAAATTATCAAAGTAATTCAATGAGAACAGTCAAGGACTTGCCAGTTTTAGTTTTTCCTTAATTGAATCTAGACCAAGAATTTATATCAGAATTTTTTTTACATATGGAATCAACATTCTAAATCATTACAATTCATCATATGTTAAAAAAACCCAAAATATGTCTCAAAAAACATTTCAATTACTCTTGAGTAATTACAATTCAACATACCACTGATTTTCTTCTTCTTTTTTTTCCACTTACGATACTGCCGTTGGTAGCAGTTCTCCTCGCCGCTATCGCCACCGTCGGA